>OU898281.1:38232952-38690481 GCA_918026665.1 Diabrotica balteata
CACTGCCGACGTTGCCGACTTTGACCGGCTACAACAGAGCACACACCACTTTTCGCAAAATTGAATGAAACTCTAAGTAATAAATTAGTCAATAAATATCAACACAAAGCACATTTGTACTATTAAAAAATCGCCAAAATTCAATATTTTTGAAAGACATATAAAACATTATAATAACTTTAACAATCATTTCTGACATATCAGTAAGCTAAAAGTTTATAAACAATAAAATTAAATAAGTAAAAAAGTTACGAAAATTAACTACCAAAACAAAAAAAAAAAACAAAGAAAAACGACTAATCGATAGTTAAAGTTTATCACACGTTTTAATATCACTTAAAATTGTCAGCTACTTACTGCATATTAAAATAGTTCTGCCACGTTGTTTCTCTTGAGGAAATCTAGGTGCATAAGTTAATAATGTTGAATGTTAAAGTAGTTTTCATTTTGGAGAGGTATCTCAGGAATTAGCGCAACAACTAAGTTGTCTTAGGAATTACAAGTTTTTATTCGTTACTGACTTACTAATGTTCTAGTTATCGATCCTTAACAAGTTATATATAGAGACCTCTATTTATCGCCATATTAGAGGTTAAATAGTAAAATGAAACTCGAATATTATAGTTAAAATCAACTGTCACTTAAATGGAGAGCAGTTACTTAAATGTCACTTAAATGGAAATTGTGTAAGATCAATGATATGGATCCTAATATTTCTGTCACTTTTAGTATTAACAAAGAAACTAAATAAAATTGTAATTATTATTTTAATGGTAATAAGCCACAATTTAAGTTTACAATAGTTATTGACGTTTCAATTTCCGCTAAGAACGAATTTTCGTTAGAACAAGTAATTTTGGTTCTATTGTATAAGGATTTAATGATTTCCTTTTTAATATTGATATTGTAATTTGGTTTTTAATTTAGATATCTGTTGATGTTTGTTGTTTTAAGGATTATCAGAAATTTGAAAAAGATACGAAATAAATTTAACATTTCAACAACATTGAAAACAACAAACATATTGAGATCTATTTTATCTAAAACAAAATTTAACAATGAACAAGGAAGAACAAAGAATTTTATTTATAAAATACCTTATGAATGCGATCAGATTTATTTAGGTGAAACATCAAGGCCATTAAATGTTGGAATAAGTGAACATAAATCTTATTAGAATTTGATAGATCTTAAATATGTAAACATGCATTGAAAAATGAACGATTCAAGTACAGTTCTAGAAAAAGCAGATGGTAAAAAGGAAAAAATCAAAGCAGCGGCTCTAATTCTGCTAAATGAAACTAATTATATCGCTAATTCCTCGGCGGAGTGCAAAGGGATCTGGTTACTTATATTAAACGAGAAAATTAATAGAAGAAAAATACCACTATTAATAAGTTAGTAAAATATCGAGAATATATCATTTATGTTTTCTTAATAACATACACATAAAATAAGAAATTTGATATTCGCTCCGAGGGTTAACAAAGTGTCAAAGCAAAATCGACTGACCTGCTCATGGTGGCGATTGCTTGAAATTTTATCAGGACGCTTTTGTGCATGGTACAATAAACATATTCTTTGTACCATGGATGTTGATCATTGGTTGATCATGTATATATAACCTCACTTTCGTAGATTATGTTAATAAATTTTTATTAACGACAAAAAATATTTTTGTTAAATTATAAATGTCACTATGTAAATGAATAATAATGAGAGCGTTATATGAGGGTAATGGAAACGCTGTCACCAAATGAAATACACAATAGATCCTCAAGGGATGCTAACCGTGCGAGCGGCTGCAAGGAATACTGGTCACACTGGTCTGGAGGGCTGGCTCGTCTTCGTGGATTTACGAGAAGATAAGGGATTTCGGGATAGGGGTAAGGACTCCTAGGTCTCAGGTCCTGTGAAGAGTAGAGGTTATGGGCTTACTTTTGAAGCCGGAGATATGCATACGCAGAATCTCGAGTTCTCCTAGTTTCTAGTGAGTCGGACGGAAGGAACATTAAAAAAAACCAAATTAGAGTCAACAATATATTGAATCTACCCTGAAGTTACTAATACAATCGTTAACACGTTATTCTGCGCGTCGGGAGACGATGTAGCAAGATAGTGAAGAGTTGACAGTTGTACTAATATAATTACACAGGTTAGTATAAAGAAATCTGTTACCTTATGTGTATATTAGGGCTTCAACCACGACACGTTCAGTCTTCTGGAACTCGGTCAGTTGAGGGTTGCGAACTTTCGAGCTGCCACAATAACCGGACTACACGCGAATTCTGCCAGAAGATACCCGGCCCCCGGAAAATCACCGACTGTCGCGTACTGGACGCTCCCGGAGGCAATTACTGCCTCGGGGAGGCACAGCTGCCCCGCTGCTACGGACCGCGTCCGCTGTATTACTAATACTGACTGACTGACTACTAACTACTAACTACCCGGCGTCCGTCGTTTCTTCTTGTTTTATTGTGGTCGTACTTTCAACGCCGGTTCTAGTACCAAGGTCGTAGGTTCGCTGAGTTGCAGTTTTGGCGTTATGCGCCTATTTGGGTCACGGCTGTTGTTGTTAATAGTTTCGTGCTTTTTATACGTTTAAACAATTATCAAACAATGCCATAACTAGGTCAATTGTTATACTTTGTATAATTTAAATGTATAAGTTAACTGTATTAATTATCCCTTATTTAATTTGGAATATATAATAATTATCTCGAATAATTATTATCTTTTCTATGCTACTTATTATTCCATTATCCCTTTATTCCAACTTCTCACTCACTTGCTACGCTTACATTACATTACTCCCTACGCAAAAAAAGAAAAGGGCCGAGGGGCCTTTTCCTTTTCCAACAATAAATTTATCTATTTACATATTATATTACTTATAATCTACTATATATATTTTTTATATAAGTCCCAATTTATATTTTATCATTTACTGTTTCTTATAGACTACTGTACCGTGGTCAGCGAATGTATCGTGCTGCCCCCGTATTGAACCTATGTGTATGACAAGTTGAGTTAATCTTGTATTAATCTTATTGAAACTTAACAAGTGAAAGACTTTCCTAGCTTATTACAATTGTTCGTGATTACATGTGTCCATTACGACAAGCGTATTCTAATTGTTCTATACGATTGTACTCGCGTTTTGCGTTCACTGTTCACACTTTATCGCGTATCCCTGTGGGAATTATCCGCACTTCACTCGCGTCGTCTTGGCTGTTTTAATGTCCGTTTGCCAATTCCACGTGTCGAGTTAACTATATTGATGCGTTACTGCTGCTGTCTGCCTCCGTTGGTTTGTCCTTGCTGGGTGGTCGTCTCAGGTTGATACTGCTTTGCTTTGTCGCATTATACTTCTGCTAAATTGGTCTCTGGTATATGTTTGCTGCATGTGTACCCTGGCCTGTTCTGCATGAGTTGACTGACGGCGTTAGGTAAGGATGGGGCCATTAGTAATCTGTTTTTTTTTTTTTAAATTTCTCTCTTTGTTTGGCATCGTCGCAGTACTGTGTCTAAGTATAGATTTTCTATTTTTCTTTGGTAGGATTGTTCGGTGTAAAGGAATTTTCTATTAATGTAGGTCATTAGGTCTACGTTTTGGGGTAGGAGAGGCATACTAGGATTTATTTTGTGTTTACTAGGAAATTTATTAGGATTCGGGGGTGTTCTGTTTGCCATACTTCTGAGTTACATATTATAGCCCTTTTGTGTAACGTTAGAGCAAATATGTTTTTATCTTGTTCTACTATTACCAATTCTTTTAGTGATTGTTTATTAGCGATCTTTTCAACGTGCCCTCTGTAAAGTTGTGACAATTGACTTTCACAACTGTTGTCTTTGTATTGTTCCCAGGTTATTTCGCCTATTGTAGAGTCCAAGCAACAGCCGTTGATGAATGAGCATGTTACTCCTTCTCGTAGGTGGATTTCGTTGTCGTCTTCTTGTAGAGTTGTATCGATCGGTAGCGATGTATATTTCAGCAGTCTTCTGCTCCTGTCTTCTTGATGTAGCTGTCTAGTCCTCCATTGACTATGGACGTGTGGCTGTACATCCCACAGTGAAACATGAGTCTCTCCACCGTAATGAGTCTCTCCAGTGTCACAAATCGCACTGTTATTGCTTCCCGAACGGTCGCACTCCCGTGAGCAGACTTTAGTTCGCATTAGTACTTTTTACGCGTAATTCAAATGCACCTTAACCTATAAATACATGTATAGCTGCTTATTGCAGACAATTTTAGTGATAGCTTTACATAAATCTGAATTATAAACTAACCTACAGTGTATTGCATATAAGTATGCCTATTGACTCTAAACTGATAAATAAATTGATATCTAAACCAATATTAATATGTTAATAATTGGGACTTGTACTTTTTAAATATTTACAATTTAATATATCATCTTTCTGTTATATATACACCCTGTATATTAGAGTCATATATTTTTAATTCTCAACTTGTCATCACTTATTGTATAAAGTGTCAGGAATTATTATAATATTTCTCACTCTTTCCCAAATCTTTTTAAAATAATTCAAAGGTGAAATTTATTTTGATTTCTCGTCAAACACAATGACCTGTTTTCAGTGTTATGATATTTATGTTTCAAGGCTATTAAATTACATTTTGCTGAGTGGCTAATTTTTATATACTCACATTGTTGATGAAATTTGATACTGACTGATATAATGAACTCTTGGTGTCTGTTATAAACTACAATATTTATTTTTATTTAATTAAAAAAACGTTTTCTACACTTGACCTGTATTAGTTGTTTATTTATCAATGATCTGACTCAATCTTTATACTACATTCTTAGTTGATAGGAATTCAAGTCTGTCAATCAGTTTTGACATAGCAATAAAGGATTGGCGTATGGTATCTTACCGATCCAGCTCTTACTAATCAACAGCAGCTTAGACCCCTATAAACTTTAAATTAATTTACTTATTTCTCTTTCTTAAAACTTGGCTTTAGTTATGATGTACTATTATGTTTAAAAAAAAATTTGTTTTCATTGAACTGTGCTAATATTTAACTATGAATGCTTATATTACCTGTGTTTTGTCCTTCGTTCCTTGTTAAAATTTTAGTATTATTCGAGCGGCCGTCTCTTGTAATACCAAGCTTTCAACTTTTCTTATAGTTGTTTTGATATTTTTCGCTATTCATCTATTGCGTCGAAAAACATGTCTGTGTCCTCATCGCTCTGTGTTATTTTTGCTGTCTCATTCTTGTATATTATTCTGTTGTATGTGTTCCATCATTTCTTTTTCGTTTTGTGTAATATGCCGCAACATTTTCTTTCGGGCATATTGCCTAGTCTTTTCTTTATTCGTTCTGATCTTTTTGGTTGGCTGGTGTCTCCCTAACTTCCTTTTCTTCTTCTCTGCTGTTTGTTAATTGGGGTTCCTGGTTCCCATAATGGCAGTGTTGACACCTTTGAAGGGTCAACTCCTTCTTTTTTCGTTCCGTCTTTTTCTTTTGGATTCTCCTATTTCTTCTTCCTCCTCCGTGGAATAATCACTTGTTTTATTCTCGTAATATTTCTGTAACCTATTGACGTACACTACCTGTCTATTTTTCCCTTTTTTGTACTTACTGCATACGTCACTGGTCCAACTTTTTCTATAATTTGAAATGGTATGGATAGTACCATTTTTTTTTCTGTAACTTCTTTGAAAGACCTGTTTTGCTACTTAAGTCTCTCAGATATACCTTGTCTCCTTCTTCAAATTCTCTCAAATTCAAATTTTATATATTTATATTCTCCTGTGTTTTTCTATACACTATTTTCATTTTTCATCCATGTCCGTGCATGGGTTTTCTGTTTCTAATTTTCCTATACGCTTTTTCCATTTTCATCCATGTCCAAGTGCATGGGTTTCCTCTTTTCTTATTCCCCTGTGTTTTCTTATAGATTTTTTTCCATTTTCATCCATGTCCGTGTCCATGGGTTTCCTTAATTCTGATTGAGTGCATGTGCCCCTGGCAGTCGTCGCATCTCTTCACATTTCACATATTTCCCAATACTTCATCATGATTCGTTCCAGAAATAATATTCTCTTATATTTCTGTACTATATATCCTATTTATTCTTCCATATCCTTCCTGTAACATGTGGAAGGTATTAATTATAATTCTTCTTTTTATTCACTTTTCCATTTACTTTATTAACGAAAATCACAATTCCAGATTCGTTTCGCATTTTTATTACATCCTGTAGATACTGTATTGTCGTGCTGGAGCCGCGGGACTCTTAGCGGGTTGGGATTCTAGTACCACCCTAGCTTATCCCTTTAGCAGCCTCCTACTTGACGTAAGTTTCACCCCTTAAGGTCGAACCATATACAGCTTGCCCACATTCCTGTAAAAAAATATACTTCTGGCACTGTATTTACCTTCGCATGCTGTGTGAGATATGCCTCTATTTCTGTGGCATCCCACCTGTGTCCACTAAATTATTCCTTCTTATTTATGGTTCTGCTTCTTAGTCTCAAGCAAAGAAACTGGCTTAAACTCTTCTACATTCAGAGTACCTTCTTCGTCCAAAGTTTTTATATTGTTACTTTAAACGATAGTAACTAACTATGAATTTTCCGTCTCCAGCGAGTCCTTGCCTTAGCAACGATTCAGTGCTTCAGTGAAGGCCCTTAGGTCTTCCTGTCCAATTTGCACTTTTCCCTGGTACATAAACTACAGCAAGCCTTCTAGTGTCTCGCAAGTTACGTTTGTCAAAATCACTATAGGACGTTGACAAAGATTCGACTCAATTTTTCTTTAAATATGGGCCACAGCCCAAAGAACCACTTTACGTGCTTCTATGCACTTGCGATGCAAGCTCTACGCCTACAAAATCTTGACTGTTCCATAATGGATCCATTCCCGACTCATATGTTCGTGGAAATCATTCCAAAATAGTGAAAAAGATTTTCTGACGCCACGGTCAATTATCTTCCAAAGCTCCATTAAATTCTTTTCCCTCTTTTATATGTCCATCTCAGTATGATGTGCCAATTTATGAAGTTAACCAACAATTGTATAAAGAATTAAATTTTTGTTAAATAAAAGAACTTAGAAATATACGCTGCCGAAGTTTAAAAAAACAAATCTATACAAAATATCAATTAATCAAATCAAATAATAATCGATCAATCAATCAATACTCAGATATCAACTAAGGTGTTAGTATTTATTTTTTTGAAAAATTAAACTCTATTAAATTCTTTTCCTTTTTACAAATCAAACGTAATTTTTTTCAATTCCAAATATCCCATAATTAATTAGTTAAACAAAGTCATATCTAATTTCTTAGTGTATATCACAAGAATTCGCTAGCCCCACGATTTACGTCGTAATTCTTTACTTTGCGACGCTTCTTTTTAAGGTCAACCTAAATATTTTTCAAACACAAATCATATTTCACTTTCACTTGTTACATTAAACAAAGAATTTGATAATATGTAAACAGTTAGTAAAATAATACCCAAAGAATTTATATTTTGCGCTTTTTGAAAGCAATAAACTCGTACACTCAAATGAACTTGATCTTGACCTAATTACTTAAATTCTTTATATTCACTACTAAATAAACAATAATGCTTATTTCTTTAAATAATTATTATATTCTATTCCTATATTCGACTGATAATTAATAATTTCCTAAATTCGACTGATAATTTACGAAGTTAAAAACAATTATATTGAGAACATCATATAATGTGTTAGTATGTATTTTTGAAAAAATTTGTACTTGTCATCTCTTCACATATATCATAAAAGCAATTCACCTATCTTAATTTAGGATTCTAAGTCTCGGGAAGGAATTGATATGAGGTTATTCTCCAGTGATACAAGACAAAAAAAATCTACTATATACGAATAATTTGTGTAAAACTCCTAACAAGTTTATATAACAAAGAGAGAAAAAGGATTTTCTTCCAGAAAAGGGAGTCCTGCACTCCACACAATATTTACTGGATACCTCACTGTTTCTTTAATCTGTTGTCGTCTTAGGAAAGAGAAGAAAAAAAATTGGAATGTCACTGGCGAAATGAAACGATGAAGGCTTCTTATAGCTACAAAACTTGCAAAAGTTTACAAGGATACTGAAGAAGTGACTTAATTATCCCTATTTACCGAAATTCCCCCAAACCGGGACCGCTGTCACCAATGTAAATGAAATAGATTTACGAGAGTGATAAGGGCATTTTCGGGGATTAAGGGGTAAGGACTCCTAGGTCTCAGGTCCTGTGAAGAGTAGAGGTTATGGGCTTACTTTTGAAGCCGGAGATATGCATACGCAGAATCTCGAGTTCTCCTAGTTTCTAGTGAGTCGGACGGAAGGAACATTAAAAAAAACCAAATTAGAGTCAACAATATATTGAATCTACCCTGAAGTTACTAATACAATCGTTAACACGTTATTCTGCGCGTCGGGAGACGATGTAGCAAGATAGTGAAGAGTTGACAGTTGTACTAATATAATTACACAGGTTAGTATAAAGAAATCTGTTACCTTATGTGTATATTAGGGCTTCAACCACGACACGTTCAGTCTTCTGGAACTCGGTCAGTTGAGGGTTGCGAACTTTCGAGCTGCCACAATAACCGGACTACACGCGAATTCTGCCAGAAGATACCCGGCCCCCGGAAAATCACCGACTGTCGCGTACTGGACGCTCCCGGAGGCAATTACTGCCTCGGGGAGGCACAGCTGCCCCGCTGCTACGGACCGCGTCCGCTGTATTACTAATACTGACTGACTGACTACTAACTACTAACTACCCGGCGTCCGTCGTTTCTTCTTGTTTTATTGTGGTCGTACTTTCAACGCCGGTTCTAGTACCAAGGTCGTAGGTTCGCTGAGTTGCAGTTTTGGCGTTATGCGCCTATTTGGGTCACGGCTGTTGTTGTTAATAGTTTCGTGCTTTTTATACGTTTAAACAATTATCAAACAATGCCATAACTAGGTCAATTGTTATACTTTGTATAATTTAAATGTATAAGTTAACTGTATTAATTATCCCTTATTTAATTTGGAATATATAATAATTATCTCGAATAATTATTATCTTTTCTATGCTACTTATTATTCCATTATCCCTTTATTCCAACTTCTCACTCACTTGCTACGCTTACATTACAACTATAAATAGATAACTAATTAATTCTAAAAATTGTATCCGGATATTAACACTACAAAATAAAATATTTAAGTTTAACAAAATAATCCCATAAGACTCAATACTAAAACGTCCTCACAAATCTGACAGCGTGTCACGTGACTGTAAATAAAGGGGAGACCCACGGAGCGAATTTATTCAGAGTATTCTAAATGTAAGACCAAATACTTACCACATCGGGATAGATTATGAGGTTATTTTTTCTGGGTTTCTCCTCATAATTTACTATAGAATCACTAACAGGAGAATTTTACCATGAAGAATCATTATGGCATGTGATTATCTTTTTCAAGACTAATCACATGCTACGATTTTTTCTGACGGATATTCTCAAGTGAACATTAATTTCATGTAATCGAATGAACTATCTTACAATAAAGTCGTCCCAGGAGCGCAACTCATCAATATTGGCAATATCATTTTAAAGTAGTCCTTCATTGATTTCTAAAATCTTGGTGAAAGTTTTAGAATACAAGATCACATATCATCTTCCATCAGCCCTCTAGGTGAATCAATGTTGGTTTTAATTCATATGTATCTGGAGTACCACGCATTGTAAATTGTCATACAGATAATCTTGAATTTTTTAACATAACTTTCAGAAAGTTTATAAGTGTGTTAAAACTACATGTAATCTAAGCTCTTAAATATTGTGAGTTGTTTTAAGATAAATTTTAGATTTTATTTTGCAACTATAAAATTTGCTTAGGTTTTAAACTATTTGTAAGGAGTGGCAGCATTTTTGTGCTAAACAAAAGAACAGTTAAATGAATTAGTTTAATTTCTTTAGGTATACATTATTGTATAGTTAGTATTGCTATTGAGGTTGTGAATTTTTATAATTATATCTAAAAGTGGGCTAAGCCCGTTGATGAAAAAATAAATAAATAAAATACGAAGAAAAACGGAATGCACTTTTGAGATATAGAACATTAGGAACACAGGAAGCATACGATGATTTCAAAAAAGGAGGGATCAAATATAGCAGTGAATAAGATACAACAATAGTACTGGGAAATATACCTAAAGAAATTCAAGAACCACTTTTATGGAGCGCAGAAGAAAATATGAAAAACAATAGGAACTCAACACAAAGAAGTCAATGAGATAGTTGCAAGTACACATATAAGTAAAAATACATCGAGAGATTACTTTTAAACAGAATAATTTAAACACCATAAGTTAATGCGCTAGCATTAACACTGAAAACAAGTTAAATAATGTGCAGGTTAATACCGAGGAAGTCAGTAAATTGTTATTATGGGATCTAGCCACAATTAATTGTAATAAAAATTACATATACCACTATTATTTAACATTTATTACAATCAATTTTGGCTTCATTCCATATAAACATAATATTTAATCTCCATGATTAGATGAAATACCCAATGAATTTGCAAAATATGGTGGAGGTACCTTTATAGGCGTATTCACCAAATTATTGCACACGATCTGTAAACAGTAGAAACAATACGATACAAGGACAAACAGTTTAAAAATTATTAAAAACGATGAAGATACATATAGGTGGCATCAGAAGAGAAATTGATTCTCTCTCTTGATGCCACCCAATATGTAGCTTCGTCGTTTTTAATAATTTTTAAACTGTTTGTCCTTGTGTAGTGTCGTGTTAATGTATCAATTAATGTTAATGACATTCTCCATATATTGTTGGATAGCCCAATTTTAACGAAATACTCCTGAAGATGCTCTAGGAGCGAAAGTACTTGGGTAAGATTTAATAAAAAAATTGTGCCCGATATCTGCTTTTTTTTTTATTAAAATTCATTTATTTGAGCACTCAACCTTATTCTACTTTATTATGTATTAGTTGTCCATATCTCGAATATATTCCACAATTATTAATAGATTGTTCCATAGCTCACATGTCTACAAAGGCAAAAAATATAGATGGTTTATACTCATCTGCCTTCGCTATCAGTGTTCTCAGTATCAGCAAATGACGATGCACTATATCCTTTACAAAAATGCAATATGTTCATCATCTAAAATGCCTTACGTTTTCGGGTAGCTTTGATAGCACATTGGGCAGATATACTTTTAGCAGTCATCGACAGTTGACAATAGATCACTTTTTACTGCAAAAAATTAAACGAATTTTGAAAACACTATATTGATGTTCATATTATATTCGTTGATTGATTTTTATAACATAAAGAAAAACCAATTCTATATTATCTTGGAATACCTCAACATATCCTTAAAATATATTCGATCAGTAAAAGCAACGATGGACTCAACAACAGAAACTATATAACTGTACAGAAATATATAATAAGCCAGCTGAATGTCAGAAGAGCCAATCTCCTAACCAAGACATTAGTACAAATCACCAGTTACTGAGATTACATTGAGTGTATTACATGTATCATAGAGTAAGAGAGGCGACAGAGACATTTATATTTCAAAAGTAAACATAAAATAATAAAACTAAGACAAAAACGGACATGAGCGAAGTGAACCATAAATCAGATTACACTAGATGACGATGTTCAAGCAGTAAGGACCTCCACAAATCTAGCTCCACAAAGTTAAAATAAATACCGAGAGAATAAAAGGAGCTGAAATTATTAAAAAGAGAATATTGAAGAATAATAAATAATGAATAACATATTTCACTCCAAAATCGTACATCGGAAAACTAATAAAATTATCTATAAAACCATCATTACACCAGTAAAATGTAGTATATGTGAGACATGGGTAAAAATAACCGAAAACAGAAAAAAAAGTAAAAGTTTTTAAATAAAAAAATGTAAGGAAGACCAAAAATGAGATATGGAGATCTAGAATTTTTCATGAACCTTAAAAACTGTTCAAGGAAACACGTCTCATAATTGTCTAGACTTCAAAAGACTTTCATCGACTAGTTATGTTGTAAGAACGTATGATGACAAATTTTCGAGACGAGCTCTAGGTGGTAAATTTAGGCGACACGACCTAAAGGAAGGCCTAATAAAATACAACAAAAAAAGAGCAGCGTACGTGTACAATTTGCTGAACGTCAGAATTTGGAAGCGAGAACCTCATATAATGGAGGCAGAAATTACAGGAGGTCGAAGCTCAATTTGGGCTGTAGTGACATTAAAAGCAGAAGTAGCACAACATTTACAATAATAATTGAATAAAAAAACCTGCCATAAATCAACCTAAAAGTAGTACTTTGTATCAAACCTTGTTTTTTAGTACTGATAAATTTTTTTGTTAACTAAAAAGCTGTCCACAGAATGTGACCACAGAATGGTTAGAGCAACGGTTAAATATGTTAGTTAGACTTAAAAAAAGAAGATGTGCCGACAAAATAAAAATTCCTCTAACAGCGAATCCAATTACGCAGACTCCGTTGCAGTTGCTTTAGAAGGAATTAGTTTATATAACAATCTTGAAATTAAAACTATTAATGCTATCATACTTAAAATCAAAGAAGTGAAAGAATAACAAAGCAACAACTAAAATCAACAGAAATTTAGTAAGACATATCTTTACGACAAGAAATTGAAAGACAGAAACGCTAAAGATATAAAACAGCTGAAAAACAAAATATCTAAAGAAGTCAGGAAAGATACAAAAACTTTAATACAGAAAATATAAGACAAGCTGTAAAGATAAAAATATGAAAGGTTTGCAGAAATACCTATCAAACGGTACCAGCAAGATATTTACACCAAAACACATCCAAGGTTTAACCACAACAAATGAAGGAAAACTGCTGAAAATATCAGAAAAAAATTTACTTTAAACTGTATATATATATATATAGCAGGAGTTCCCCTTCTCTCCTACAAAGTCTCTTTGAAGAAACTAAACGCTTCCTCAAATCTCACCCTGAGTTAGTAGTGACTCAATCTGACAAAGGTAATGTTACTGTAGTAATGTTGAAAGATGATTACTTTAAACTTTCTCAAGAGATTCTTGATCAGGATTCATCCTACATAACCCTCCCTAGTGATCCAACTAGCAATATCCAAAATAAATCAAATGCCCTAATTAAACGCCTTTGGCAACAGAAACAAATTGATTTAAACACTAAAAAGAGACTCTCATCCTATAAAGGTGTTGTTGCAAAATTCTACACCCTCCCTAAAATCCATAAACCCACCTTAACTATGAGACCTATAGTTTCCTCCATAGGCTCACCAACTGAACATATTGCAGGCTTTCTCACCAATATATTGACTAAAGCCTATGATCCAAATAATGATTACTACATCAAAGATTCTTTCCAAGTTGTTGAGTTATTTAACAAAACTGTCTTACCAAGTAATTATGTTCTCGTCAGTCTAGATGTGGTCTCCCTCTTCAGTAATGTTTACTTAAATGCCGTTCTCCGATCTATTCATAAACACTGGAATAAAATTTCGCAAGTGTGTAACATTGATTATGATATGTTTATTGAGATGATAGAGTTCTTGTTTAATTCCACTTGTTTCTCTTTCAACAACAAATATTACAAACAAACCTTTGGCACTCCTATGGGAGCCAGTATCTCTCCAATTCTAGCTGCATATGTAATGGATGATCTGTTGGATATTGTTCTTTAGGTTATTCCTTTTAACGTTCCTTTTATTAAAAAGTATGTTGATGACATTATTATGTCGTGCCCACAAGGTTTAGAAAGTGAGCTCTTAGATATTTTTAATAGCTATGACCCCCACATTTAATTTACTCTTGAAAAAGAGGATCAAAACCAATCGGTTCCTTTTCTCGACACAATATTCATCAGGGAACTGGGTAACATCATTACAATTGATTGGTATAGAAAAAAGTGTAACTCTGGAAGATATCTCAACTACCACTCTTACCACAAGTCAAGCATGAAAATTAATCTAGTAAAACAAATGACCACAAGAGTTTGTAAACTAGCTGACCCTATTTTTAGAAAGAAGAATCTCAACATCCTTTTACAGTTGTTCCTAGATAATTCTTACCCCGAATCCTTACTTAGGAAAATCATCTTTAACACATCCTCTGTTATACTCAACACACAAGTAAACCCTTCCCAAAATACAGGTGATATGAAAATTACCTCTGTTTCCCACTCACCGACTAACAATATTCCTAATATATCTTTTGCATCACTTCCATTTATTAAGGACGTCACTCCCAAATTGACCAGAATTTTTGCTCAATACCTACCAAATGTAAAAATTGCTTATAAAAGCACTCTAGTTGTGGGTTCTCTGTACAAGTCATTGAAAGATAAAGTACCAAACTTAGATAAAAGTGATGTGGTCTACAAACTTAATTGTTTAGACTGTGAAGGTTCTTATATAGGTCACACCTCCCAAAAAGTTTCCAGCCGTTTAACTCTTCACAAGAGTGACATTAGGTTACACCCTGATAGATGTTCCCTAGCCACACATGTTAACACAACAGGACACTCTTTCGATTTTCCAAATGTGAAAATCCTATCCACGGAGAGCAATTATTCAAAAAGATTGTTTCTCGAGATGGCTTTCATTTTTCAAGAAAAAGAAACCGTTAATAAAAAGACAGATACCAAGAATTTAAGCAACTTATATTCATTATTGTTAACTTTAGATAAACATGAATCTACTAATACAGACAATTCATCGTCAACAATATAAGTTTAATTATATATGAGATATACAATATCTCTCCTATTTCTAAAATAAGTCTTTTCATCTTTTCTTTTTCAATAAGTTCAGCTTCTATCAGGTATACTATCACCTTTACATCGTTATCATTTAAGATCTAACGTTCTGTCGTTTCAAGTTGGTAGCAACGAATTCACAAGCAATTCTTTTGTTTCTGATAAAAATATTTATAACCAAAATTTTATATTGTGACTACGTACATGTTTTGTAACTATTTTAACATAATTTTATTTAAATGTTTATGTATGTGTGTTCTAAGTGTTTTATGTATGTTAAAGAACGTTTTAAATCAATTTTTGGATAGTTTTCGCCATAGTTATAGGGGTCAAATGAGTTCCCAGTTTCATTTAATAAACATCAAGACAACAAACCTCAATTAGTGTAAGAGGCAAAGTAAGTCTTACTCTGTAATTTATACTAATTCTGTTTATTGTAGCACCCTGATGATGCAAATAAAGATTTGCGAAAGCTTGGTTAACTAAAAAGAGTACTTCTTTGTCCCATCTTCCGCTGCACACCCAAATATTGGAGTATTGTATTCTATTTGATCAGCGTTGATTACAAGCGTTCATCGCTTTTTCACTATATATATATATATATATATATATATATATATATATATATATATATATATATATATATATCTAGTTTATTTATATTTATTTTTTTTTCAACGAAAAAATAAAAAATCCATTGTTAGTGTCCAACATCCGTAACGAATAGGCACCATAAGAAGAAGGACTAATCAACAAAATCTAATTGTATTCTTTGTTTCCTTTTTATGTGTATATTATCTGTAAAATCGACCATTGCTAATAACCCTTGCGGTGGAAGCAGTTTCAAATGAAAAGACCTATTATCAAAGAAGTATTATCAGTTCTGACTAGAATTAAACATCGTCTATCCGTACAGACGCAGGAGAATTCGATAATATCAAAATCAAACGTGGAATCCGACAGGGATGTATATTATCACTCTTGCTGTTTAACATATTAAATCTTTCAAGAAGCAGTAGAAGAGGTTGAAACCGGAATTCAAAATAACGGGGAATGTATTAATATCATCAGATACGCGGATGACACGGTGTTATTTGCTGACAGTTATAAAGCCCTCCAGGAGTTAATGAATAGAATCACAGAAGTCAGTGGGAGATATGGACTTTTAATGAACATTAAGAAAACTAAATGCAGTATGGTCTCTAAGAAGGAACAGCCTATTGAAAGAATCAGTGTTGTGAATGGTCAACCAATAGAAAAAGTAAAAACATACAACTACCTTGGTACGAAAGGTAATGAAAATTGGGACCATTCCCTAAAACTCAATTGTAGGATATAGAAAGAGCAAATTAAAAGAATCAGTTTGAATGATCAACCAATAGAAAGAGTAAAAAATATATCTACTTTGATACGAATGAAAATTGGGACCGTTCCTTAGAAATAAAATGTAGGATAGAGAAAGCAAGATCTGCATTTCAAAAATGGCTAATCTATTAAAATGTCACGATTTTTCTGTACCCATAAAAATGAGGTTACTACTATGTTGTACTATAGTGTTGTACCGAGTTGAGTCGTGGACTCTCACAGACACTACCTGCAAAAAATTGAGGCTTTTGAACTGTGGCTTTATCGTCTAATCCTAAAGATATTCTATACCGACCACGTTACTAACCAGGACGTTTAATTGAGGATGCAAAAGGGAACAGAGTTGTTAACCACAATAAAAACAGCCAAAATCGAATATCTCAATCACATCATGAAGAACAGCGAAAGATATGGGTTGCTGCAATTAATTCTTCAAGGAAAAGTAGAAACAAAACGTGGACTAGGAAGGCGAATGATTTCCTGGCTAAAAAATTTGCGTACGTGGTTCAACACAAATTCCGAAACGGATAGGCATTAGAAAAAGAAAAAGAATGATGCCAGCATGGAATCAGGAGATATCAAGGTGCTTGGAGGAGGCCTACGTTCAACATTGGTTACTAGCAGTAAAGTATTTGGTAAGTTTGATTTAAATAATATTTTTACTAATTAAATAAGTCCTTAAGTTAAGCTTTGATAATTAAATTTTTTGTCGTATACATACGACTCAACCTTTTCTATATTATTATTATCCATAGTTATATCCTTAGTTATATTTAGACATACGTGTGTTAGATATATAGTTTTTGCTAGATTAATACACCTAACTATAAGCCTCATGAGTCATTTCCTAAAATTGTTCCTAAAGATAATTTAGAAGGAAATCTACAAGCTGTGTGAAAGTCAAATTTTCCCTAACTAGTTCGGGTTCAAAAATGCAGAGGCTTTGTACTCAGTACAATTTTTATTCCAGAGATGCAGAGACGTCAATTGCGACATATACGCATGTCTGGTTGATTACGAGAAAGCGTTTGATCGAGTACAGCACGCCAAGAAGATGCAAATACTAAAAGAGGCAGGAATTGAAAACCAAGATCTGTAAATAATTAGAAATCTTTACTGGAACCAGACAGCAAATCTTAGAGTTAAAGGTGAACACACTGACTATGTGAAAATCATGCGTGGAGTGGGGCAAGGCTGTGTTTTTATTAAACAACAACAGATATGCAAATTATATATCATACCATAGTATTTACGGGCAACTTAGAAAACCTGCAAGTTCTTATGAACAACATCACGTATTACAGTCAACAATATGGACTCAATATAAACGTTAAGAAAAAAAAGCTTATGATAATTAGCAGGAAAAGAATAGCAGAAGATCAACTCTACGCCAACCAATCCCCTGTAGAAAGAGTGACAACTACCTCAACACCGTAATTAATGAAGAATGGACCAACAACCAGGAGATTAAAGCACGCACCGGAAACGCTAGATCTTCTTTCAATCGGATTGGGGCCTTCTTCAGGAGTCACAACCTCTCTTTTAATACAAAACTAGGAATGCTGCCATGCTACGTTTTCTTTTTCTTTTTTATGGTGTTGAATCGTGGACCTTGAACGAAGGTATGTACAGAAAACTGGTAGCATTTAAGATGTGGCTATATCGGAGAATACTTAAGGCGCTGGTTTCTCTGAACACACGTCAGCGGCGACGGACAACGGCTGCCGTCAACGTTTGAACGCTATGCCTAAAGTGTATGCACTTGGTTTCTCAGATACGCCTGCGGTCACGGCCAGCGTCAACGGTTGGCGTTTACCCGCTGCGTGTGACCGTTCATACGGTTTCGAAGCATTGCAGCGGGTGGACGTTATGACGGACGAAAGCAAAATGAAAAAAGAACAAGATGAAATACATACAAATAATGTAATAATTAATTTAAACATAATTTTAAATTATAACAATTATACAACGTGAGACTGCCAAGTGACCCTTCCAGATGACGAACACAAATAATTTTTTATTTTGATCAGTATTTTTGAAAAGAGGCAGTGAATAATTAGTTAATTACTATTTAACTGGGAATAAGCCACAATTAAAGATCAAAATACGTTTATTGACGTTTCAATTTCCACTTCGGAAATCGTTTTCAAAATTTCCCAGTTAAATAGTAATTAATTCTTAATTAGTTAATTAGTTAATTAGAATAATTAGTTGTTTGAAAAATTTTTAACGCAGACAGAAACTGTATCAGAAAAATCTGCTATTCATAAATTTTTCGAGTCCATGGCTAATACTGTTTCAAAGTTTACACCACATATTGCTGAAACTAGGTTACAAGTTTGTAAAATAGTAACAAAGATGGAACTGGAAATTAGTAACGAACAGTCACTGTTTTTGTGATAGTCGAAAATATTGTATGAATTTTTCATTATCACATTTAGGGTGCGTATGAAGTTACTAAATGTCCTTTTACTCTCTCTATTTTTAAATATATTGTGAGTCTGTCTTCTTTTCTTTAAATTTCTAATTATTAGTTTAATATCTTCCTCTTCTTCAAGTAACAGTTTCATCAACATTTTTTTTATTATTTATAAGGTTTTTTGTATTTTTAATCTAACCTAGTAATCGATGTCTATACCTATTGATATCTACCAGTAAACTGACTAATTCTAGAGAAACGTCGGAGTTCCAAACGTCGACGGCCGCGGCTTACGTCTGTTCAGAGAAACCAGCGCCTAATATCACGTGTACTGACCAAGTCACAAATGGGGAGGTCCTCAGAAGAATGAATAAGAACTGAGAGTTACTGACCACTATCAAATGACGAAAGTTATAATTCTTCGTACATATTTTTCGAAATAAATCCAGATATGCTCCCCTTCAAACCATCCTGCAAGGAAAAATGTTTGGAAAACGAGTTTCAGGAAGAAGAAGAACATCTTGGTTAAAGAACCTTAGAATCTGGTTCAATACAACATATGTGCTTTTCTGCGCTACTGAAGATAAGATAAAGATTGTCATGATGATCGCCAACATTCGTAACGGATAGGCACATCAACGAGAAGAAGATTAATGCCTTAACCTATTTTTTTTATTCTGTATGTAGTTCTTATAGCATTTCCTGAATTTCTGCTTTGTTTTTTGCTATTAACGCATCGTCATTGGCAAAACTCAGATGGTTTAGGATTTCCCCGTCTATCATCAATCTCTACAATTAGTTTTGTAATTAGATTCCTGCTTTCTTTTGTTTACTTTTTTCAGTTTTGTATGTCTTTTTTTCTTGTAGCATTTTATATATATTTTTTTTATAAATGGACACAAATTTTGTTGTTTATTTAAAATGTGCACATACTATTACAAATTTCTTATTTTTTATCTAAATGTCTAAATGAATTATATAAAAACTTTTCCGATGTATGTATATATTAGTTTTGCAAAGAATTAAAACAGTAAATATATTGGCGGGAAACATCTCAGCCGCCTCCGATCTCAATTTTGCCAGATATAGCGCGCGCAACCTTGCGCCGTAGCGGTGAATGCGGGCGGGCAGCCGCCTCGGTAAGCGCAGACGCCGCCCTGACCTGGCAACTGGACCGCTCCCATTCTGGCGGCGCGCGTAAGGTCGGCTGCATGTTCGGCAAGAGCTGGTGGCGGCCGCTTAGCGATGTTTCGTGTAGGGGCGGGGCGGACACCGAGCCGTCGACTCTCCTGACGCCAACCTAGGCCGTGTACAGTGATGTGTGCACTTTTTTTAGTGACTAGATCAAAACAATTCCATGCCAGTTGCCGAAAGTGTCCACGGAATAAGATGGCTGCCGCTCCTCGTAAGGGTTTCGCTCTGTCTGTCCTCCAAGGGTACGTTTTTAGCTGATATGCTCGACCTTCTGGGTCAGGACTCGCTTTGCTCTACTTGCTACTTATCGAATTCCAACATATACTTAAATGACACTTGCTTAAACAAATGTACACAGATACACAACCTGCATTCACTTAACGATTGTAAAGTTGATAAACAACACCATATTGACATAAATTTATAAATCAACAAACGCTATTCCTTCAGATCTATAATTATAATATTGTCTGAACAAGAATTAAGAAAAATAAAAAATATATTTTTGGTGGAAGGGGCGTGGTATCTGATCGGTGTGCACTGATTTATTAGGGAAAATACAATGTTTTATGGGTTAAGTAATACTTTTTGTTTTCAGCAATTCTATTGACGTTTAAATAGAATTCCCCAAATACTTTACTTTGACAGACGTTTTATTGTGGTGCATGTAATTGATGTTTATTTGTTTTGTTATGATCAGCTTATTGCAACATCAATCTTCTCCGCAGTATACCTTTTTATTTTTCCTTCAATCTCATAACTTTTTACGGCAATCAGTTTTAAAACTGATAAATGATAATCGTTAATAAAATAACCATTATCTTTTTACTTTTTATCGGTTTAAAAAAAGAAAAAAGGAACTCTTAATGATACCTTTCTTATGATATTATTGAATAATTAATACAATAAGCTTTAAATTACTTTTAATTATTTACGAGTATATACTAAACAGATTTAATGTTGGCCAAGTCAACTTATATAAAGGTATATAATATTAGATTTAAATATTCAGGGGCGTGGTAATTTCTTTAAAAGCGGGTTTTGCAGTTTTCGTTTAATATCAATAAAAATAAATTGGGTGTGACGAATATATATATATATATATATATATATATATATAATCTGTCTAACAACAAACAATAAGAAATATTTAATGATATAAAATAGGGTGAAGTAACAAAATATAAATATAGTTACTTAACACAGAAAAAGTTTCTAGAGTAAATACGAACATTACAAATATAAATAAATACGAAAATAAAAAAGTAATTATTATTTAATAGATGGTACTACACCATGTTTCCTTAGGTGTACTAGAGGCCCACAGGGTCTTCTTCTTCTTAAGGTTGGTAATCATCACAGTTATTTTCACATTTTCACTTAAGGTCCAGGCCTCCACCCCATACAGCAGCACCGAAAACACATATGAACGTAATATTCTTAGTTTTAGTTGCAAACTAAGGTCTCTACTGCATAATACTTTTTTCATCTTAATAAATGTTGCTCTAGCTTGTCCAATTCTCATTCTTATTTCTTCTGTACACTTGTTTTTTTCATTATTAATTGTACCAAGATATCTGTATTTTTTACTTTTTCTATTGGAACCTCTCTTATGTTTCAAATGTCTTGTTGTTGTGTTTTGGAAATTGTCACAAATTTTGTTTTATTAGCATTAAGCGTTAGTCCGCTTTTCTCACTACCATTTACTACATTATCTAAAAGTGTCTAAAGATCTTGTATATTCTCTGCAATTAGTATAGTATCATCGGCATATCTGATATTGTTGATGGGTCTGCCGTTGATTTTTATTCCAATTGTTACATTTTCGAGTGATTTTTTAATTATTTCTTCCGAATATAGATTGAACAATAAGGGGGAGAGTATGCAACCTTGCCTTACGCCTCTTTTTATCTCTACTTCCTCCGAAAGTTCTTTGCCTACTCTGACTTTTGCTGTTTGATTAAAGTAGATATGAGTTATTATTCTTAAGTCTTTTTTGTCAATGTGTTTATCTTTAAATAACTGTATAAGACGGTTATGTCGGACCTTATCGAACGCCTTATTGTAATCAATAAAACAAACATAAAGTGGTTGGTTTACATCCATATCTTTGCATGAGGACGTTAAATCCAATTAATGCCTCTCGTGTACCCATGGCATTCTTAAATTCAAATTGGATTTCAGTTATGTGTTGTTCCATTTTTTTTGAAAATTCTTAAATGGATAATTTTTAAGAATATTTTTAGTGTGTGACTCATTAGACTAATTATACGGTGGTCATTACATTCCCTTGCATTAAGTTTTTTTTGGTAATGTAATAAATGTTGATTTGAGCCAATTTCTCGGAATAATACCCGTATTATATATAATATTATATAAGTCTACTAATACATTGGTCTAATCTTCTGATATTAATTTAATTATTTCAGTTGGAATTATGTCAGAACCCGCAGTTTTATTAGATTTTACCAGATCTATTGCATGTATTATTTCATCCATAGTTATATTTAGATCTATATTATGTTCCTCGCAATCGTTCATGCTATCTTGTTGTGTCCTGTCATCCTCAAACAATTCTTGGACGTGTTCTATCCATCTGTTTAGTTTGCCTTTGATATCAGATGTTATTTTACCATTCGTATCAACCAGAGTGTTACTATTGTTGGACCGTCTTATACCTGCTAATTCTTTAATTTTTTTTTGTACAATTCAAAACTATCATGATTTCTCTGGACTTCTTCTATCTCTAAACATTTGTTGTTGTACCACTTCTCATTAGCTGCCCGTATTTTAATCCTGATTTCCTTGTATGTGGCCTTATATTCGTTGACATTTTTGTTTTTGTATGATCTTTTTTGTCTATTAGTTACCGGATCTCATCTGTCATCCATAGAGTCTTAGCTTCATCGATTTTGTAACTACTCAGCGTCTCTTTAATTGGCATCATTAATGTGTTCTTAAATGTTTCCCATTTTTCGTTGAAATCTTCAGTATTATTGATTATTGTTTTGCTTAACTCCTTGTTAATTTTCAATGTTAGTTCTCCTTGTATACTCGGGTGTTTTAGCAGAGTGCTTATTTGTTGTTTTTTTTTGTTGTTTTTTATTTTGTTTAAGTGGATTTCAAATTTTACGATTACTGGATTGTGGTCTGATGACACATCTGTTCCTGGATATGTCTTTGCCGATTTGATGGAGTTACGGTATCTCTTATTGATAAGGATATAATCTATCTGGTTTCTGATAATTTTTTCTTTGCTATCCATAAATGATTTCTATGTATATAATCTACGTGGTGGTAACTGAAAGAATGTATTTGTCGCTATCATTTCAAACTCCTGACAGAATTCCGTCAGTCTTTCCCCTCTTTTGTTCCTTATTCCTAGCCCGAATTCATCAATAATGTCTTGGAATTTACTTTTTCCTAATTTGGCATTAAAATCTCCCATTATTATTCTTATGTCTCCATTATTGGTGCTTTATAGTGCTTTTTTAATGTCATTGTAGAACTATTCTATTTCATTTTCATCTTTATCTGCAGTGGGGGCGTACACCTGTATGATATTAAGAGTTCTATGCGCTGTTTGGGCTGTGATCATTATCACTCTATCCGATATACATTATCACGATCATTAACACAACAAGTTACAGCTTGGCAAAAACTGCGATCAACCACTACCGCAATGCCATTATAGTAGTGTATATCTTCATTTCCTGAGTAGTATATTTTGGCACCGTGAAATTCGATTTCGCCAGATCTAGGCTATCTGGTCTCGCTTAGTCCCATTATATTGACTTTAATCGCCTCATCTCATGTATTACATTGTGGATCTTCCCTTCTTCATATATAGACTTCACATTCCAGGTACCTATCTGCAGTTCGTTTATATTTTTGTGCCTGACGCGGTGTTTAAGCATGTTTGTGACCTGGGAGTCCCCGCGGTCTAACTGAGAATTGCCTCCCATGCCGGATCTTGTTATCCGATGGCCATGATCAGTAGTTGTAAAATTGTCTTTTATAATAGACATGACAATTATTTATTTAATAGAGATATATATTTAAAGATCTTTAATGTAGTGGTTTATCGTTGCCTTCTACATCCTTCTGCCGTTGACCACTTCTTTGGTTCATCCGCTTTTGGAGTCGATTTCTCAACTCCAGGACAAAAGAGTGCCCTACCACTTACCAACTGATCCGCCTGTAGCCGTTGGTCAGTAAGTGAGAGATTGCTTATACCGGCAATCACTCGGTCCCTATCTATATTGGCCATCTATAGATATATGTTGCCCATCTTCTACCATGTGGAGGTTGCAGATTTGGATTTTTCTTTCATTGGGATTAAGACCTTTCGACATTTCCTAATCCATCCAGAGCTTTAGAAAATATAATTTTTTCCAAAGGGTCAGTATATGTAAAATGTTGAGCAGATCTATGGTAAGCATATTTGCAAAGCAAACTAGTTTGGTCTTGTATTTTAAATTAATAGTACAGTAAAACCTTCTAATAGCGGCCATTCTCGGTCGCTGGTCGCTAAAAAGGAGTGGTAGCTTAAGAGAGAACATAAACAAATTAAAGCCACTGGTGTGCATTTTACGTTGTTTATTTACATATTAAATATTATTTTTGATTCAATTAAATATCAAATTAATTGTAATGTTAATCTACCAGGAACATACATGAACACAACAACATCAATTTAAGTTGCATCCTATTTTAAACACACTGTATACTAAAAATTTTGTTTTTTAAATAATTGTAAGTTATTGATCGCTGATTAAATGTTTACAAATATTTGTGGACATGTCAAAATTGTTTTCATTAATAAAAAGGTTTTATTAATCTTTGAGACTTACATAGATTTCAGATAGGCTTAATATACACACCATCAAACTTATATGAAATCATCTGATATTTCTTAGTATTCTAAACGAATTTAAAGAATACCAACTTACAAAATCAAAGAATATTAATTTTAAAGCAATTTAATCACCTGTCAACATTTTATTGTGGTAGGTTGTTTCCTTTCTTCAAGAGCAGTTTTACTAGCTGTACGGTGTTCTGTGGATTACCCCAGCGAGGTGTAATTCTTTTTTTAAGCATATATCACATATACTGTATAGAATTAAAGTCAGGCGAGCAAGCAGGCCATTACAGAATAGTGATATGTTCTTCTTCATAAAAGTCTGTAGTGACTCTGCTGGTATGTGGAGGTGCATTATCGTGCATAAGAATTAAATTTTTTCCCATTGCACTTTTTCATAGTCTAACTACAGATTCTAGAACCAAATCAATAAAGTTGCTAGTTATTAAACTTGGTTGAATGGAAATTGAATGAGTTTTTTAAGGACTATATTAGTTTCCCAGAACATTTCTTCATTTATGTCTCTGAACAGATCTGCCTGTTTCTGTTCTTGCTTGTCTTTCTCGCCCTCTAACTAAACGAATTCATCGTTTATATGATTGTACCCAAATCCTGGTTTCGTCTAAAAAAAGCACATTTTACCATTTTCCAATGTTTCAGTATTGGTATCGAAGACATCAATTTAGGCGACCAATCTTGTGCTGCCTGGGTAATTCGGGAACCTGTTACTGTCTACTGGTGTATAATCCTTGGGTATGAAGTCTTATTCTTATTGTTTTAACTGAAACACTTATATACTGTATCTTCAAAAAGCGCTTGAGAAATTGTTGGATCTCTACTAGCTACCTCAACAAAAAAACAATCGTGGCAAGCCATTGTTACTATTTGGCAACTTTATCTTGGTATATTCTTAGGCGTTCCTGACTGCTAATACCTAGCATAGGTTTTTGACACAACGTTCTGTATTAGGCCTACCACTGCAGCTAGAATAAAATATATCTTCTTCTTCTACGTCTACTTTTTGTAGATCTTTCGATCTGTTTAATTCTGAAGCTGCCTCTGGTTAATTTTTTGGGAGGTAGATTGCCGACTATCCCTCCATCTTTTAGGTGGTCTTCCGGGGGGTCTTGAACCGGGCGGATTGTTTTCTAGGGCAATTTTTGGGAGTCTATTCTCATCCATTCGTCTTACATGGTTGTACCACATCCTCTTGCGCTGCCTTCCCCATCTTACAATATCTTTAATTTTGCACTGCTCTCTAATGTTTGTATTTCTCACTCTGTCTCTTCTTGTTTTCCCCATTATTGTTCTTAGGGTTTTCATTTCGGCAACTTTTAGCATCTGTTTCGTTTTGTTGGTATCTTCGCGCACTTCTATGCCATATGTCATGATCGGTCGTATGCAAGTCTTATAGATTCTAATTTTACTATCTGTGCGCATATACGGATTTGACCAGACTATCTCCCGCAGGCATCCTGACAGTGCAGATGCTTTGTTGATCTGACTCCTCAGGTCCTTTACTGGGTCGTGGGTGCTTGATATATCTGTGTTCAGATATCTGAATTGCATCACCTGTTCTATGGGGTTGTCCTCAACCACTAACTTACATCTGAGCGGATCTTTTGGTATTGTCATACATTTAGTTTTGTTGGTAGAGATGTTCATATTTAGTAGTCGGCTTGTTTGAAAGAACTGAAAGAGCTGCCTTTGGAGATCATCTTCTGATTCGGCAATAATTGCTGCATCGTCTGCGTAACACATCATACCAATTCTTTTGTTGCCCATTCTATATCCGAGATTAAGAGATGTTAATAAAATATATAGAATAGAAATATGCTTTATTACCACTGAAACTTGTACAATTTTATGAACAAAGCTTACAAAAAGTAAAAAGATAACAAAAACGATTAAAATTTACTAAAATTAAAAAAATTATCAATATCACAGATTTAGAAAATAAAAGATAAAAAAAATATTCAATGCATTCCAAATTTAACTAAAATGCAAATTGCATAATAAAACCTTACGAACTAGTATACGAATAGGTTTAAATTGCTGTATGTGATACCCAAATACTTATATATAAAAATAATTTAGTTGCTTGTGCCTAAACATACTGTAATTTCTTAGTTTAAGAAACTCTTCCAACGAATAATATGGTCTTTCAGATAGATAAGCTTTCGTCAATTTACGGAACTTAAGGATAGAAGTTGCAGATTTAAGTCGTAAAGAACGATGGTTGTATAATTTTTTTGCCGAATATAATATCAATTTCTTTACTATTTTAGTAAACGGGATCGGGGATTGATTCAAACATCAAAGTTTGAATTTTTGGTGGACTAGTCATGATTAGGTCTTGCTGGAAAAACATGTAGGTGTTTACGAATTAAGCAGTTAGAACGGTTTCTAGAATATATAAAGAGGGAAGAGTCAAAATCCCGTCATTTTTGAAGTAGCTTTTGCAATGTGTTATTTGACTGAGGCCAAAAATATACCATATATTTTTTTTAATTTAAAGATACCATCCGATTGGGCAGCTATAGTAGAACTCCAAAAAGAAAGCCCATATCGAAGATGAGACTCGAACAAAGAAACGTCTGTTATTTTGGAAGATGCTAAATTGATTTTCTTCTTACTTAATAAATCGATATGAAGAAATACCTCCAATTTCGTAGAAATTTAGTTTTTTTTCAAAACGTAACTTACACAATCAAAATCTTTGGCATAGTCACAAAAAACAGTGGCAGTATAAAGATTATTGTTTAGTGCTTGATAGACCTCATGTAGTACACAAAACATAGCGTCCATGGTACATTTATTAGATCAACAGCCGAACTGACTTAGTGATAAAATGTTGTTTTTAACCAGAAAGAACATAAGTTGGGCTTTTATAAGTCTCAATAATTTTGGATAGGGCCGATAGTAAGGCAATAGGTCTATAGTAGTTAATAGCTATGTCACTCTGAGACATTACTTACTCCACAAGACTAATACTCTTTTTCCTTTGCACATCGGTTAAACCCACATAAGGCTTATTTTCGTTTTAAAAGAGAAAGTTAGTTTATTTATGTTCAATTTACAACTAAATCAAATAATCTATACCATGCTAAGCTGTGTTATTTAATTGTTTTGTTTATTTTTAATAAAAACCTTTATTCTTCGCAACAATAATAAGTTTTTTTAAAAGAAATAAATATTGGTTTAAAGTACATAGTGATTCCATATAAGTTTGTTTGTTTGTATTCGACACTGCAAAAACTTCAGGTTTTTCTTTCCCAGATTTAGAATTAATAATAGTTTCATTAATTTTTTTATTTCCTTAAAACAGTCATTGAAGGTAAATTTTCCACATGTTGGCACATCATTATTAACCAAGGCAAGTTGTTCTAAATTCACTAATATGTCTGTGATGGTAGGAAATATTTATGCTAGTGGAATATTATCCTCTTCTTTAAAACCATTTGGATCTCTATTACACACACACCCTTCTTTAGTAAATCATTTTTTATTGCCAACGGTAAAAAAGTTTGCCAAGCCAGTCTAACCCATTTTGAGACTTTGGTTATGGTAATGTTTTTTTTATTTCTTGGAGGAGATAAAAACTGTCTATACAAATTAAAAGCCTCTTATTACAGTTGCTTCTATGGATCATTTTAAATTCTTGATAATGCCTTGTTTCAAGGGTTGGTAATGTTAGATTGTATTGAGTAGAAGAAAACTAAATTTAACATTATCCAGTGCAATCTTGAAGTAGTGTGTAGTATTATTAAAAAACATTATCACTTTTCTATCGTGCTTTTTTGTCATCGTGTTCAATTTGTGCCATCTATGCCTTTTTGTTGTAGACCCATTTAAGAGGCCACTAATCGATATGTACACACTTAAAACATCGAAGATTTTGCATATGATAAGTGGTTTCTCCTTTTCACCTTATGTATTTCAACAGAACAAAATTGTAATTCGTTTTCTTCCAGTTTTTCTTTGTAATAAATAATGTTGTGGGATGGTAAATAACTTGTTGTTACTTAGTTACCCATTTATTAATCACTGCTTGTACAATCTTTCACTATTAATTAATCTTAAATATATCAGTACTTATTTGACGATGACGATAGATGATGCCTTACTGGCCATAATGTCGGTATATTAATTAAGATCCCTGAGAGAATGATTGTTGGGGCTTTTATATTAGTCCTTGCTATATCAGCAAATGTTTACTTATTAGTATGTCAAGTTTGTTCATGACCTACGCCAAGCATGTAGTGATCGGCAATAGTGCTGACTACCAATTCTAATTAGAGTATGTTATTTATGAATGTCCTTGATTCAAATTACTAAATATATTTATATAAACAAAATGTTAAATGTTACACGGGTATGAATTATAATATTTTATATATGTGAATTCTAATATTTAAGGAATAACACCACACCATCCCCCTTACGGAAAAAAATTTCTCTTTTGCAACTGTCTCATTCCTCTCTCTCTTTCCCTTTGGAAAAAGAGAAATTTTGCAACCTCAAATAAGTACTGTTTACCTATGGTACCGTATACATATTTATACAAATGTTGGTATATATTTCCTTACATTTAGTAAAAATTTAGTAACCTAACCTTACCTCAGCATATTATAAGGTTACCCTAATTGTTCCCTTGTGATATGCTATCTGGTATCCTTCATTATGCCTTACTCGTACGTTTTTTTCTTACCTTACGTTAAATTATTTAGATTATATTACCTTAGATTACCCCCTCTTATGTGCACATAATTTTTACAATATCCTTTACATATTTTACATAATAAATAAATTTATAATAATAAAATCTTATATTAATTCTTATATTAATGCTTGCATTAATTCTTGTAATGATTCTTGGTACCAAGTAATAGTTTTGTTTTCACATATACACGATTAGTCACTTTGAAATCTCACAATAAAATTTTGTCATTTTATCTATTTATTTATTTATCACTATTTATTTTGTTTACCTACTATACAGTCTAACATTTTTCTTTTTGCTATACACATTTAAAAACATATATATTGTACGAACTTAAAACTATATTACACATTATATTCATTTAAAAATATCTCTATATATTATTTGCATTCAAAAGTACATGTATATATTACGAGTATATTCATTGACTCTAATTGTAGCAAAAGTATTGCTTCCTTAATTATTCCAGCTATAAAATCTGTGCCTTGGTCTGCTATTATTTTTCTGGGTACTCCATACCTCAAGATAAATTTTTCTACCAATGATTTGGCTACTGTTTCATTTTCTATTACATATTTTTCTACGTAGTTGCAGTAAATGCAGTTTAGACTCTGTAGATTTTTGGGACGTCTAAAAATATGTTAATGATGATCCAATAAAAGAGAACTGAGGCTGAAAAAAAATTGCTTGGCCATTCATCGATATCTTAATGAACAGAAATTATCACAAATTAGAAAGTGCTTGCTGAGATATTTGGCCAAAACTGGCTAGTAACAGGTAGGTAAAACGTCAAATTTGGACCTCTTAACCTTCTTAAAAGAGTATAGAAGAAGTCACTCTACCATGAACATCTAACAAGTTTATAGCGAGAGCTGAAGCAGTAAAAGTCCGATATTATAAAACTTGGAGTCGATAAAACTGTGTTAACAGTAATATTACTTTTCCTGTACAGGTAATGCCGAGTAGAAGATACTTTCCACAAACCTTTTGCACCTGTTAGCAATATATTGAATGGTATGTTATGCTATGGTTTCATTATCAAAAACAACTTCTTGAAATGCTTCTGCATGTGTTATTAGTTTTTTTTAATAAAGCAGTTCTACAAGGATTTCTTTTTCAGAGTAAACTTTTCAATCACATGTCAAACGTAAAATGATGAATAATTAAAAAATAATACAGAATAATTAAGATTATCCACCAAAAAAAAAAAAAATAAAACAGCATAACCGATCTAATGAAGCCCAATTCTGAAATATATGGTTTCTTTTATAAGCCTAAATTTAAAGAAATATTGTAAACCAGAAGTCAACTTTTAGAGCACACTCCGAGTGCTTTGATTTTGTAATTAATAATCATGTATTATATTAAAAGCTGTTGTGTAACTAGTTCCAATGTATTAATAGTGTGCATAATTAATAGAAACAAATTGTATCCAATTTATACTATAATGGATGTATGTAATATTTACTAATCAAAGATAAGCTCTGGCAAAATTTGAAAAGGATAAAACACATAAATATTGTATTTATATGGGATTAAACCAGGTTTATTTTAAAAACAACCAATGTCAAAAAATGTTAACTTTCAGAAATTATTAAAAACTTAACAAACTGGTAATATTCAAGACAATGTTTTTTTCTAATTTTTATAAATAAGGATAAATACAAACACATATTATTTAATATGCTAGGTGCCAAAAGGGTATCTACTTTTTGAAAAAATAACGAAAAACACTTTGACATTGGCTGTTTTTGACTGAAATACAAAAAAAATCACACATTTTGCTGTAAATATTTTATTAACCAGAACATTGATGACAACATAGTATGTTTATTTAAAATTCGAATTGGTCGTATCCACTTATTAGCGTCATATCTTCATCAACGTCAACAGTTGGTGCCGTTTCAGAGACTTAAAATTCTAAACCTAAAAGCAATGGGACAGTCATATAACTTCTCCAAGTCTATAGCATTGACCAATGCTCTCTTATTCAAAACAGTACAGTAAGTCCTTCTTCTTTTAAATAAATTAGCAGTGGTCTCTTGATACCATTCTCAGAGATTTCGGAGCCAGGATGTTCTTCGTCGACTTGGGCCTCTCCTCCCGGCTATTTTACGCTGTAATATGGGTTTAAAAGGTTATACCTCTCTGGGTGTCTCATTACATGACCGAATTATTGTAACTTTCGAATTTTTATTGTTTCGTTATTTCTGTGCTCTTTTTCATTCAATGTAAAACTGTTTCATTTCTTATTGAATCTACCCAACTTATCCGCAATCCTTGTCAATAAATCCACATCATAAAGGCCTAATTTTTTCATTATTGTCTTTGTATAGTCCAGCTGTCCATACCATACAGCAATGTGGAGAATATGTAGCAGAGTATTAATCTGATTTTAAGGTTTAATGTAATATCTCTATTAATTAGAATTATCTTTAATTTATATAAGACGGCTCTGGCTTTGTGCACGCCATTCAATTTTTTTAGAATGTGGACACCCCAACTCCATGACTGATTTAAGACTAACTATCACTACTACTAGTACTACTATCGGTTTACATCGTTCTCCGACGCCTTCCGACTCCTAACCGCCATTCTTCTCTATTCAACCATAGGCCTGGAGGGATTTTTCTTTCCTCGAGTCCTTTTTTAATTACCTCTCTCCAGCTTCTTCTCTGTCTTCCTCTTTTCTTTCTCCCTTGTGGTGTCCACGTCAAAATCTGTTTTGGAATCCTGTCATCTGGCATTCTCTGCACATGGCCGTAACATATTAACCGTTTTGTTTTTATGTCATCAACTATTGTATACTTGACTCCCATCATTTCTCGTATTCTCTCATTTGGTATCCGATCTCTTCTTGATTGCCTGCTGCTCTTCTCCAGAAGTCCATTTCTGTTGCTAGTAACAGTTTCTCTGTTCTTTGTTTCATTGGCCAAACTTCACTGCCTTATGTGATTACACTTTTAAGTATGGTGTTGTATATGAGTTGTTTGTTCGCTTTAGATATTGTTTGGTCTCACAGAATGCCGTTCATCATGGATATGGCTTTTCTACCCTGTATGTTTCTGTCTTTTATAGCAGCATCGAGTGTTCCATCTTGAGTTATCTTCATACCCAAGTAGTTGTATTCATCACAGTTTCTAATTTCTACCCCATCGTCTAATATAATGGATTGTTTTGTCCCTCCAACACACATGCCTTCAGTTTTCTTATTGTTGACTTCGAGACCCAATTTGTTATATTCTTCTATTAGCTTTCGAGTCATGTAACTCAAGTCGTCATGATCCTGGGCAATCAGTATTTGGTCAATAGCGAAACATAAGGTGTACAGTGTAGTCTCGTCATTGAGAGGGAGTCCCATGCCATTACATTTTCTTTTCCATAGTTTGAGTGCTTGTTCCAAATCAATTTTAAAAAGGGTAGGCGAAATACATCAACCCTGCTTTAGTCCTTTCGTGACCTTAAATCCTTCAGATATCCTTGATCCAGTTTTAATTTTTGCAGTCGTTCCATTATACAGACTTTGGACTGCTTTGATAAGACCATGTTTAATGTTGGTTTGCTGTAGGGTTGACCATAGTTTACTTAGGGGTACACTGTCATATGCTTTTTGTAAGTCTACGTACACCAGGTGACCTTCTTTATTTAACTAAAGAGTAAAGACAATCAAAACTAACTATCAATATTGTAATAATACTTGTCTGGATGGAAAGTGGGAGATTAAAAAAGAAATAGGGAATCAAGGTGCAAATATATTCATCTTGCAAACCAGCGCTCACGTGCTTTGAAGGACACAACGGTTATGACGTTGACGTGGTCACTAGGTTTGTGATAGGGGTATATTTAAAAAAATTGGGAAATGAAATGTACCAATGAAAATGACAGAATTTGATACTAAAAGAAAGGGGGAAAATAAAGGGATCCTCCACCTAGTGTTTTGTCGAGGGACGAGAAAAATTCGACACGTATTTTATGAGAATATTGGTTAAAGAAAGATTGGAAAAAAAGACAGATAGCCTAAACTTCTTTAAAAAAACCAAAATGCATAGATTGTCAAAAATAAGGTAAAGCAAACACACTTACCATATATTGTTGCTTTACATTCCTTTCAAATTTATCTTCTTATTAGTTATTAGAAGAAATGAAGATTATACACTAACAAATAAATAATTGCTACAAATTAATATATATTTTTTAAAAGTTCGATTAGATAAACGTATTTTAGAATATAAACAGGTTAGCAAAGTAGGTATAAATCAAGCTTATATAAGGCACATCTCTCTTCGAACACCTTTTAAAGGAGCAGTGCATTCGAATACCAATAATATTTATATTACTATGGTAGCAGATGAGCTAATGATATTTTAGATTCCCATTTGCTTTTCCATGCCTGTAACATTTGTGCCAAAAGAGTAATTAAGAATTTAAATAACTTATTCATGATGTTTGAAGTGCCTATATCCATCCATTTAGATAAACTTGGGAGTTTCTCAACTCCAAAGGAATCGCAAAGGGAACTACTGCTTATAATCCTCAAGGAAATCATCAAGTATAAAAGTTGAACTCTTCTGCACGGAACGCTATTGAACTTTCCTATGAATCACATGAAGCACCTATTGAGAATTTCTAGCACCTATTCATCCATTGTTATATACCGCAACTAATTGTAAACATGTCACATGCTTTATAAAAGAATGTTCGTGCACACACGTCGATATTCAAATGGAAAAACAATATTAGCATGGCTATCATAATTAGGACAGGGCGTGTCTTGATAAAAAGGCTCGATCGGAAAAACAAGTACCAGCCTATCGTAGAAAAAGTGGAGGTAATAGAATAAAATCCTGAGGACTCTTTTGTTAAACTAAAAGATGGACGAGAAACAACAGTGTCTAATCATCACCTGGTTTTAATTGGACGAGGTGAAGTAGAAATATTAGATATACCAGGTCAATAATCAGTGTTAGTAGATTACCCACATGAGTGTCATTTAAGCCTTAATAATTTTTCATCCAATTATACAACCACGCAAAGTATGCACGTATATATCTTCCCCTCCACCGGATTCATTACTTCTTGAAGGACCCCCAACGTGTTCTCAGCAAAGCTTATTACCTCATTCAGAAGCTTCTAGAAGTCTTGAAAGAGTTCGTCGTTTACCACGGTATTTGGAAGACTATAGTGTGGAAGAATATTGTGATATTAACTTTCTTAGTATTGCATTGGTTGTAGACTTTGAATGTTGTTGACTTTATTATGTCATTATTTTTTATATAAGTCAGTGTCACTGCCAAGCTATTCACCTATTAGAAGAAAATACAATTTTATATTGATTAAAACCTTATCGTGGATCCGGTCCTGAAATTTCAGGAAGACAAGTCGAAATACATTGAGCTCACCGAAATATATAGAAGCAGTATACAGTGGTCTGTTAAGAGCTGTCAGTACAATTTCCAAATTGGCAGTAGTTTGATTACAAACATTGATTTTTTATACATACCAAAAACAATATGTATATTTTGTATTTATTAATTTATTTAAAAAACTAGTTTCAACTCTCGGTATTATCTTGCTAATTGCTTATAGATCGACTATGTACTTTTAAATAAACAGAGTGGGACCTACCCAAATTAAAATTGTTGAAATGAAAGTTGAATTTAAATTTTAAAAAAGATAGAAGATTAAATTTGACAAAATAACAGGTGGTACTTCTGACTACAGAGGTTCATCAATTAATCCCGATCAGCAAAACATTACTTATTCTACCATCACTAAGCAACAACTATTAACAAAATTCCCAATAAAAAACCAGGCCATAATTTTACCGACAGTAGATGAAATAAGAACGAAAGAGTACACCATTTCAGTAGGAACTATAGTCCATCCAAAAAATGTATTGTTCTCATTCAAAATGTCTAACGGAAGAATATGCATCTACCTTTAGCAAAGCATGTAAACTATTTACACCGGTTAATAGATTAGTTTCATCCAACGTATGTCCATCTATACCCCATGACATACTCAAACAGTCTTTAATTAATCTTGGTTTTAAGTTAATGTCTCCGATTTCGTTCCTTAGAGCTGGAATACAAGACCTGCAATACAGCCATGTACTTAGTTTTGGAGAGCAAGTTTACTTTGCACCTAGAGACAATTTTACTGTACCCGACTCCGTCCTAATTGATTTTGAAAATATTCTATTATATTCTATATATTATATTATATTATATTCTATATTTTATATATATATATATATATATATATATATATATATATATATATATATATATATATATATATATATATATATGAAAATATTCCTAAATACCAACAGAATTCACGAAACCAAAACCAGTGCAAATTAAAAAGAAGAAAAAAATTATCAAATTAGACAAATTCACTTTAGAAACTTCTAATAGTGAGTCGTTATCACAACCAGTTAAACAATTTATCCAGGCACTAAATTACACCCAATTACTAGCATTCTTAGAAAACGTTCACGGTTCTTCCACCCCAGTAGAACTAGATCTAGAATAGACACAGGATATGCACGGGTTGGGACATATGCTAACTAAAATATATCCCATGTTGAACGAAAGAGCAATTAAATCTAGAATTACAAGCATCAAGAAAAAACTACTTAGTAAAATAAACCAAGATTTTAGTATTCAGGATGACACCTCTGAAGATACTGACGCATCAAAGAAAATACTCCTTCCAACGATAAATAAAAAACAAAAACAAAAAGTTAGCCCTACAACATATATCAAACCAGTCCAAATTGGAAGCAGCTATTTTCGCAGATTCTTTAAGCTCAGTACAAGAAATATTAAGGGTTTACTCAAACCACCCAATACTATGCCAAATTAAAATTGATCTAGAACTTTACAGTAAGATTAAAAGGGTAGAATTTGTTTGGATTCCATCTCATGTAGGCATAATAGGCAATGAAAAAGCTGATCGGGAAGCTAAAGAAGCCTGCTATACGAAGAGACCAGATATAGACCTCTCAGAAATTCCTCATTCCGACATTCAAAACACCATCAAAGAATTTTCAATGAGAATACGGCTCAAAAGATGAAAAAAACTTGACGACAACAAACTACAACGCATCAACCCAAATTTGTCACCCAAAGGGATAATGCCACAAAAACGACGAGATTAAGTCATACAACACTGCTTGAAAATGGGACATGCCAGGTTAATCCACCAGTACCTAGTGAAGAAAGAACAACAAAACCAATGCTATGTTTGTGATATTATTCTGACAATCGAACATATTATTGTTAGTTGCCCACTCTATGACCTGAAACGACTTTAAAGTGATTTACCAAGGGATCTGAAGAAAAGTGCTCTGAACTATAGTAAATATGATAAAGTGACTATGTTTCTAAAACCAACTAAATTGTACAATCTAATATAAAAATAGACTTAAGTTCTCAATTGTAGTTAGTTGTTATAAGCAAACATCTGTTTTTATGTACAACTCTTCCCGTCCAATAACCTTTCATGGTTGACTCGGTTTACTTAAAAAAGAACCTTATCGTATAGGTTTATTTTTCTTATTTCATGTCGTGACTATATTCCACCAGCTTACACACATTCTGTAGTATGTTTTGAAGTTAGAAAACATACTTGTAAATTTTTTTCTCAAAATTTTCGTAAAATACGTTACTTTCTTTTAATAATAAATGCGTTAATTTCTTTTGTTCATCATCCCATATTCTCTTTTAAAACCATTGAAATTTATATCAGTCGAAACATCATATTCATAATCTCCGACTGGCATTTATTTTGCATCAGCTCTACGAAAATATATTGTATAAAACAAATAAACTAAAGTGTTCATAAAACACAGCAACTAACATAAAAAGTGCGCCTGAAGCTATAAGATAACCAGTTTCTCCTTTGTGAATCCCTACCCTTGTATTTAACACGCCCTCTTATTTTTCTACCGCTACATCGTAAGTAATGCTTTTCGTGTAAATACAAAAATGTATTTTGCTAAACAGTACTAAATCAGTAGTAACTATTGTTCAGTCAACAGAACTTTTAATTAACATATAAGTATTTTGTTGAAAATAAATCACAAATTATAAAATAAACTCTATTTGAAGTTTTTTGTTTCGTTTTGCTTTGCTAACTGTCAAGAAAAAGAGTTTGAGTAAAATATATTTTTGAATTATTGGTGTAGTCGACTGATAGGTAATTAATGACTATTAAATTTATTAATAAGTTGTTTATATACAATAACGCGTCTGTTCATTATCACTAGTAATATCCCTAGGACATTGATAACAGACGAGATAATTTCATGACAATCGAAAGCTCGTCCCTTGGTAACAGCACGAAGCCGAAGGCTGAGTGCTGTTACCAAGCAACGAGCTTGAGAAATTTGTCATGAAATTATGAGGCATTCATCAATGTCCGAGGGATAGTCGGCGCATAATTTTTATACTTTGAACATTGATTAGCACATTTATACTTTAAACATTCTCATTGCCGAAACGTGAAATTTTGAAATTTATTTGGATAAAGTTGTCAAACTCGATCGTGTTGTCATAGGGATTGAAAATTGCACTAAATGCAATTATCAGTCTAATGTTGACATGATTGGGTGAAATTGATCCACATGACACAAAATGACGAAATTTGAATGGCTGTTAGAACAGTCGACAAATTATCAGCTAAATAAACTACAGTATTAGAACTTCCCGAAACAGGTCGATTTTTCATTTTAATTTACTATTTTTTCAAATTATAATTTAATATAAAGGGTAAACCAGTTCAGTATGAACCCTTTTTTTAATGGAACCCCCATTTTTTTTTCAATTTATAGTGTTCCCTTGATCAGCTGTTTTCAAAAATGTATAACACGTTTCTTCAAATTGACACAGGACGGCAAACATTCGCACGTGCGTCCAGAAAGTAACGCATAAATTTATTATTAGCTAAACAAACAAAATTATTACAAATTCTCGAAACAGGTCGATTTTTGATTTTAATTTTATATTTTTTCAAATTTTCAAACAAACAAGGATTAGATAAAAAACAATTATTACATCCGACTCAAAGGAAAGCTCAATTGTAAATAAAGTTTAGTACTATCGAAAAAGTAACTAATCGTTACTTTATATTTGTTACTATCCAATACCCTAAGTATTATACCGAATACCAAACCGAGAATTAAATATTGTTATTTCGTTACTTTAAATATTTCGGTATCTTGTTTAGATGGTAGCCGGCATTCTTTGTTATTAATTTGCCTCGTCTTTTGAATATTAGCTGCGCTCTTTCAGCAAATTTTGTTTAACCGAATGATATCATCGCACACTCAGCAGAAAAGATGGTTAGTTTTAGGCCGATAAAATTTGTGGTATCTAGATTCCTCGTAATTAAATTATAATAAGGAAAAAACTGAATTATGCTAACCCTATTATATTTTTTATCAGCTATAAATTAGGTGGCGTATTTTAAAAAGTTTCGATACGATATTACTGTCGACGTCGCAAAGCAAGAAGATTATTTTATGATTAGAGGGCGGCTATTCTCAAAATCTGGATAATTAATTTCAGAGCAAAGAAGTCGTCGTGGAAATATTTTATTTTTACATTTTAATTATAACCACCGTCAGAGTCCGTGTAAAATGTTTTTTTTTTTTTTTATTTAATTAATGGCTTTGGATAACTTGATCCATTCAGCCACGATAATGTATTTGACTACTTGAATTTGTTAATGATGTATTGACCTATTGCATTTGTTAACAAAATAGTACTTCGCATAGAGGTAAATTAAAAATATAATGTAAACATTAGTATCACAAGAATCAGTAGCTTGATAAAAAACCGTACATTCATTCGTTCCATTCAATGCCCTAACCAACAATATTTAGGACCCACAAGGGATTACATAATTTAGGGATACTTTTCACGCTAAGGTGCCTTTCATAGCGACTTTATAACAACACAAGACAGGCAACGGTTAGAAGGAAACTATATAACATAAGGATAGACAGAGGGAACAAAGCTAGATTTACACATTCACATTACACAATCAATCCTAAATTTTTCTTTTAGTCCTTTTTAAATATTCCCAAAAAATTTGGTTAAACTTAATATTATGACGAGAGATATATAAAATGGAAGATTGACACTGAGGAAGAGGTATTTGTTCTTTTATCAGTTTTTCCAATAGATACTTAATAGCAGCTTCATTATATATGCACCCGAACATCCAATGATTGATATCGTCAGTGTTACCATTACAATCACAAAGTTCGGTTTCACTTAATTTAAATCTATGAAGATAGGCTTTCACAGTAGCATGATTAACAAGGCATCTAACAAACATTGAATATACTCTTCTATTGGGATGACTTCTTGCAGCAAAAGGCGCAGTAGGTAAAACAGGGTGAATTTTTGTGTAAAGGTTGTTACTTCTGTTACAAAAAGCATTCCATTCAATTTCCCAGTTTTCTTTTAATTCTTGTTTACGCAGCGAGACTAAATCACTTCTATTGATCCAGCTAATTTCTAATCCGTTTGAAGCCGCTTCTTTAGCAAAATAATCCGCTTTGGTGTTACCCGAGATACCAGCATGTCCTTTTACCCAAATGAAAGAGACTGAATTATTTCTTTCAAGTAGCTTTAGTTGATGTTCTAATATTTTGACGATAATACTGTTTTTGTATAAATGCTTATGCGAATTATCTAAAGCAGACAGCGCAGATTTTGAATCCGACATGATTACTATTTGTTGATCAGACATTCTTTTCTCAATAGTCCATTCCAGAGCTTGATATATTGCAAACAGTTCTGCGGAATAAATGGAACATTGTTGGTTTAATTTAAACTTAATGTGTTCTTGATTATTTTGGATATATACCGCACAACCAACTCCCAAAATGGATTTTGACCCATCTGTGAAAATCCTATATGGCTTATCAAATTTGGCAAGTTGTTTCTGAAGTTGAATGGCGTTGTTATCATCAAAAGTAGGAAAATAAACTTTGGTTTGGGAATAAAGAATATTGAAATTAGATTGGAAAAAATTAGTTTCAGCTGGGATTTCTAAATAGGAAGAAACATTAGGAAATGCTATAGCTAAAGTTGGAGAATTTTTGTTATGCCACCATTTGTCAACTAAGTTAGACACAGATATGTCGGATATTTTTTGCAGTAGGTAGGATTGGTTATTACTTTGACATTTAAGGATAAACTTTTCAGCTAAAAAAAGACGTCTTAAATGTAATGGAGGTTCCATACATTCGGCTAAAAGATTTTCAGTAGGTGTAGATTTAAGTGCACCTAAAACCAAACGTAGAGCTTTGTACTGGATTCGGTCTAATTTTTTAAGTCTAGTGTTTGTAGCAGACCCATATAAAAAGCAACCATAGTCAAGAACTGACCTGGTATATGCCCTATAAAACATTAGATTAACCTTAGGATCAGCGCCCCATTGGTGACGGTTAACTACTTTTAAAACATTTAGGCTTTTTTCGCATTTAATTAAACAGTTATTAATATGTTCTTCCCATGTTAATTTAGTATCAAGTGTGACGCCAAGATAAGTATAGTGTTTTTGGACAGGTATACTTAGATTATCAATTATAATGCTGGATATATTCGGTAAGCGATGACGAGTAAACAACACCACAGCTGATTTATTCGAAGTAAGTTCCAATCCTTGGTTAAGAAAGTATTCTCTTGCACTGTACATAATTCGTTTCATGGATTTAATACATTCCTGATAAGTATTTTTAGAAATGTAAAGACAGAAATCATCGGCGTATTGTAAAATATTACAATTAATTCCCATACCATGTAGATCCATAGTATATAGATTAAACAAGAGAGGACTAAGCACAGATCCCTGCGGCAGACCTTGATAAACTAACCTTGGACCAATCAATTTATTATTGCACCGAATGAATACTTGTCTATTTACAAATAGATTAACCAGTACCTGTGCACATCTAGTTGGGACTCCTATATGTCTTAGTTTCTCGAAAAGTAAGTTTAAAATAACATTATCATATGCTCCCGAAATATCTAGAAAAAGTGCTGCTAAATAATTATTATTTGAGTAGGACAATTGGATGTCAGTAGTTAATTGTGATAGACAATCTATGGTTCCTTTATTTCTCCGAAAGCCTAACTGAGCTACCGGGAATATGCCATTTTTTTCACACCACCACTCCAATCTAGTTTTAAGGATCCGTTCAAGTGTTTTTAATAGACATGACATCAGAGAAATGGGTCTTAAAGAAGTACGATCATTTATTTTAGGTATAGGAATGACCAGACATTGCTTAAGAGAATCACAATTATCTCCTTTTAGTAAAATGTTATTAAATATCTTGCATAGATAATCTATAGCAATTTCGGGAAGATTTATTAACATGAGATAGTTTATACCGTCCATACCTGGAGATGTATTTTTTGAAATTTTAATGTTTGCTGTAAGTTCCCTCGGAGTGATAGGAGTGAGTAAAAAGTGGGCATCGATATGATTCTCTGGTATATTTATTGGTAGATGAACAGAGTCGGGAGCAATTTTAGATAAAAGTTGTTTAACTGCTGATTCATCATTAATGATAATTTTTTTCTGAGACTGAATTTTATTTACCCTTTTCCAGATGTCTGATGAAGGGGTTTGCCTATTAAGAGAAGAGCAATACTGTACCCAGCTAGATTTAGCTTTTAAGCGAAAAGTACGTTTACACATAGCCTGATTTCTTTTATATTCATTAAAATTTAAAAGAGTTAGATTAGATTTAAACTTTTTAAATGAATTTTTCCTTAATATTGAAGCAGCTAGGCACTCCTCATCCCACCACGGTGGAACTTTTACAGGTTTAGTTGAATGTTTAATTGGTGTGCAAGATTTGTTCGCTGCATTTGTAATAGAATCTAATAAGAATAAAATCATCTCGTTAGTATTATTAATAACTGGCTTCAATGTGAGCGCTTCCTCCATGGTAAGCCTGAATTGCTCCCAGTTAGCATCAGTCATCGACCACCTAACTGTAGATATAAACCTCATATTTTCTATTTTAATATCATTGATAGACATTCGAATAGGAAAGTGATCGGATCCATATGTATCTTGTATAACAGTCCAGTCAAAAGTTGAGCATAAATTGGAAGATAAAATGGTGAGATCTACAACAGATTTGGCATGACCTGGAGGAGTAGCCCTAGTAGCCGATCCATCGTTTACGATAATTAAATGAGGAAAAGAATCCAAGGCTTCCACTAATATATTACCCTCTGAAGAACAGGCATTTGATCCCCATAATCCATGGTGCGCATTAAAATCCCCAGAAATAATACAGTCATTGTTAATTTGAGAAAAAAGGTTGACATAATCTTGCACTGATACTTTTGTGTTTACTGGTCGGTATAAACTTAAAATCGTATACTTTTTTTTGTCAATACTAACGTTTACGCCACAAACTTCCAAGTTTTGATTGAAATTATTAACAAATGAAATAGGTTCGTAATTTATGTTATTTGATATAAGTATAGCTACTCCACCGTATCCGTTAGCTCTACTTTTACTTACTATATTAAAATTACTAAAACAAACATTATCTGAGGGTTTGGACCAAGTTTCCGATAAAATTGCTATATCAAAATGTTCTTCAAGAAGTAACTGATGTAAAGAATATTTGTTAGCGTTAAGTGATCGAATATTCCACTGAATAATTTTGATACCTTTGATAGCCATGAATTTTAAGTAAAAAAGTTATTAACAACTTCTTTAACTTTATTCTCAAATTCAATGTCATCGACTTTAAGATTAGGAGCCATATTTGGAGAAGCATTAACAAAATCTTGAAAGCTTTGTTTAATAAAATTTTTAAGGGTAACACTAAGCTGAGTGATAAATTTACTAAATTCATCTACAGGTTCAGGTTGTCCGAATTGGAATACGGGACCAGCACAGAAACTAGTCGGGAACTCTCTACGAAGAGGAGGGAAATTAATAGTGGTGTCGCTATTTTTTCTTTTTTTGGGAGGGCTAACTACCGGGGTTGAATGACGTTTGGGAATATTATTATTCTTATGAACTGTACCAGAATTGAACTGACGAGTAGAATCAAATTTTAGTGGGGGAAATTCCGTGTCAGAGTTGATTAACGGTGCAAATCTATTCTTCTGAACTAGGCTCGAATAACCTGGATTATCAGAAATTTTCTGAGCTTCCTTAAACGAAATGTTCAAGTTAGCCATAGTTTCTTTCGTTTTCCTCTGCTTAAGATATTCAGGACATTCCCTGAAAATTGATTCGTGACCACTATTTTGACAATGCACGCAAAAAGTATTACAGTTTTCAGGACAATCTTTATTGTCTTCATTCCCACATTTTTTGCACCTTTTTTTTATTTACATTGAGTAGCCGAATGACCATAACGCAAACACTGGTAACATTGCATGACCGGACTGACAAATACCTCGACCGGGCATCTAACTTTATTAATTTAGATGAATTGAGGAATTAATTTGCCCGCAAAAGTAACAATAATCATCTGTCTTGGAACTCTCTCCGATATACCGTCTTTTTGTATTAATCTAGTCATTCTTTGAACTTTTTTAACCATTACATTCGATTTTATAATATTTAAGAGTTTATTTTCACTTATAGTAGTGTCAACAGCGCGAACTAAACCTCTTTTTTCTGTCAAATAATTAGGTATAAATGCAATTAAATTATTTTTTTCAAAAAAAGATTCTTCTACTAGCCTATTTGCAACCAGTCCCGAATCTACTTCGATTTTAATTCTATTCCTGCCAACACTAACAATTTCTGTTATATTTTTGTCGTAATCCGCAAGAGAACTTAATTTTTCTCCTATTTTCATAGGATGAAGACGACCTAAGTTTAAATCATTATGTTGAACAAAGATAAAATACGGCCCCGTATCAGTATTGCTAAATCGATTTGTAGTATTTAAAACCTGACTTGATTGTTTATATTGTTGAGTTGTAGACGGCAAGTTTTTATTGCCATCATTAACAATAGATTTAATATTGGAATTATTAATAATAGAATCATCGGAATTCAAAACATTTGGAGTATTATTACAATTATTAATCTCAGAAAAAACAATATCTTCGACATGAATATTACTTAACATGACGTCGTTATCAACTTGATCCTGTAGAGGTGGGTCTTTGCCACCCACACCATTTTTACCCTGGGACATCCCAGGGTTAAGTATTGATCAAAAAAATATAGGAAATATTAATACTTACAGTACAAATGCTAAACTAATAACTTAAAATTACCGTAAACCTAATTAAAACCTAAATAAATTCGATTGAATACGAAACAACCTTGTACACCGGTCCGCACTATACGAAGGTTCGTTCGAAACTGGTGTAAAATGTTTCAAGTGTTCTTTTAATGAATATTTTTATTTGCTATATATGTTTATGGTATTGTTCGTAATACCTATCAGTCCTACTTTTTAAATTTTTGTTACATATTTTTTTATGTCTCATAGAGTGTCACGCATATACCCGCAATACTATACTGCCTAAAAAGAAACCCACTCCCAAATGCAAGACGCAAGAGTCTCGCAGGCTTAGTCTTGTTCTTGCTCAAATCTTAAACGGTCAGTCTTTATCTTGGTCTTGCCAAAATTAGGCAGTCTTGGTCTTGGTCTTGCTAAAATGCAAAAACAAGACCAAGACTGATTTTTAGGCAACACTAGTGTTTTAATAAGACTCTTTACTTTTTTTTTTAACTTCACTGATACCCACTATATACCAATTAAGGTTTAAGGGTTCTTTCTCCATTTCTTCAGATCTTTCCTCTGTAGAGAAAAGATTTAAAGAAATAAAATAGATTTGAAGAATAATCGACCGTTGCATGAAGCGCTGTTGAGGTTTATTTTTTTGACTCACTTTGAGTAAAATTTATTTCCCGAGGTAAAAATTTTGGAGTTCAAACACCGTTCTTTCTTTGCGTGTTGGCTAGTATTTATATTTATTCCCATGAGTAGATATAGAGAGTTGATCGATTCCTGTAAAAATATTCAACGAGATTTTACCTGGTATACTCTTCTTCTTCTTTTTCTTCTTTTTATATAGACATGAAATGTGGACTGTGTTTTTCAATGTGCCTCCAGTAAGTTGTCATTACATCGTTTTCGTGGTATTCATACTGATCATCTTTCTATTGGGGAATTGTCTCTTGTCGGTTTTACTACTTTATTTGTTGTCATTCGGTTTATATGATAGTTTCATTCTACTCTTCTATTTCTTACCCAGTTTTTGATGTTCTCCACCTTGCAGCTATGTCGTATATCTGTACTTCTAGCTCTGTCCCATAGTGTCTTACTATCTATTTTTTAAGTGTTTTCGTCTCTGCTGTTACTAACATCCGTTTTGTCCTCTGTGTGTCAGGTATTGTTTCTGCCGCGTATGTCATTATTGGTCTGATGTATTGCGGTTGTAACCTTGCTATTTTTAAAGATCTGTCATCTGCCGTGATCGCAAAGGAATATACATCCGCCACCCATTGTTATTTATGATACGTATATGATAAAAAGAACATAGTTATATGAAAACTTGTTTATTTTAATATTTAGTAATATTTATTTACCCAGCATTGACGTTGGTAAACAAATGTTTTTGATGTAATGCCACCTAATTTTCTGCAATATAACTTTCCAATTAAGGACATACTAATTAATTTAAAAATCTAAAGAGAAGAAGTGTCATTTCGCTAAAACCATCAACTCATTATTTCAAATTGGAAATGTTCTGGCCGTATTATTCTAAACTTTGCCGCATCCGAAAAAATTTCTGGTTATGATAACGTCGAAAGGGTGTCGAAATCTTGATGTGAAAGCGGAAATATTTTATTAAAAGTGACTTTTTGTCGTTTTGTGCCGACATGATGCGCGTCAGCATTCAACGCCAGGATCATTCTATTTCGTTTCCACTTATAGAAGTGAGAATTGGATAAATCAAAAGGCCAAAGACCGCTGATACCACTGATATATGATATCAGCATAAATACAATACACACTTTTAGATATCACATCAGTAACAGTAACTTTATGTGCACTCTAATTTTGTTTTTCGCGAATTTGTAAGCAAAATGTCAGATATTAAAGCGAAAGAATACTAATAAGTTTAATAAGTATACCAAATTAACATTCATGTATAGTCCTTGTTGCATTCCCGTTCAATATTTGTAAAAATATAGTTAAAATATTATTAATTATATTATTATATATAATCCATAATTATATATTACAAGAATTAATATTAAACTCAACAGTCTTCCGGGTTGAACCGTGTCGATTATCATTGAGTCGAGCTTTCGACATTTTTGATGTCTTCTTCAGGGCTGCCGAGGTTTCAGTCTCCCAAGCCCCCGAACACTACTACACTGATCACTAACCAATGAGGACGTTTCATTTATACCATCGATGGTGACATTGTTTGGTGTGGCGAGAGTTAGTGTAAGGATTAGAGCGGGGATTGGCGCAAATATCTCTAACAGTTGAATTTTGACTGGCGGGTGGAGCAGACGATACTTTTTTATAAGAGGTCTGCATGTTGAAGGTAACCGTATGCAGTCATCTCTTTTATTTTGTCTAAAATAAGACAATTTGGCCTTTTTTCAATTTGTTCTCGGATAATTCTTGGTTTATAGAAGCAGATGGGGGCTATGGTTTTGAAGTTTTCAAAATCAATCTGGTGACCTGTATGAAGATGGTATGGACCTAGAGCTAAAATTGAATCGAAATTGCGAACAGAAATGTAACGTTTATAAATCCTATTTTGAATGTTTTGTTTGACTTATATTAGGATCGGAGGCAGTCTACATAAGAAATTGCTAAATTCCGTGTTGTTAATTTTGAATGATGTCTTTGATTAATCGGACAAGAGATGAAAGTTTTTGTTGGGAGTAAATATTGTCTTTCCTCTTGACTTAGGAATTTTGTCGATTTTGTCAGTGGCACCATTGATGTAAGGAAGAAAAACTTTTGTATGATGAGGTTTTAAGTCTTTGGGTTGGAATTTAGTGGGAGATTGTTGTCTGTGGATGCTCCTATTGAATTGATTTTCGGATAACTGTTTTGGATGAGGTCTTGTTTTAAACTCGTTCGTATCTATATCGTCCGCTCCATCCACCAATTAAAATACTACTGTCAAAAGTGTCTACGCCAACCCTCGTTGTGGGTTGTCCTACTGTTCTCAGTAGCAGTAATGCATTGATTACTTATTAGTGTAGTAGTGCCTGAACACTTAAGAGACTGAGAGCTTGGAAGCCCTAAGAAGATATCAAAGAGGATGTCACAAGCTCGGCGTAATGATAATCGACGCGGTTCAACTTAGAAGACTGTTAAGTATAATGTTAATTCTTGTAATAGTATTATTCTTAGCTCTAGGTCTTAATTAATGTAAAGCTTATGAATTTCTAAAGTTTCAGTAGATATATAACAAAGCACGTGGTGTTCGTGTGTATTAAGGTATAAAAACGCTTATTAAAAGCTTAAAATTTTTTATTATAAAGAAGATCTTTTCGGAATTGTATCATTCCATCATCAGTTTACTAAAAGAGAGAGTAAAAATACCAATATTAAAAACAACAAAGTTAAAATTTGAACATACAAAAAGAGAAAGTTGGTTTTTTACTACTTACATAAAAAAGGTTGTTAAAAAAACATTGTGTGGCCACATAAAAAACATTCGGTGGACATCTGGATTTAAAAAATAATATTCTTCGTGTTATTTATTCAGGTAAATGCAATAGACTCTTGACTTGTGTAATGTAAAAAATGAAACTGGGGGCATCTTATATGACCCCCTGTAGTTGGTGAAGTTTTATTGACTTACATTACCTCTGATCTGTGTTGGAGTCTAGGGCTAACTGATAGAAAGATGGTATGAAAAATCAGTTAGTACCCGTCAATGTCAAGAGGAATGATGTGGTAGGAGCAAAGTCATTGTGCTTAAGTTTGTGAGTAGGCAGTTTTTAGTGAAGAAATGTGTTTTGTGTGTAGTAGGATCATAAGCAATTTTTGGTATTTTAAAAAACTGATGGGAGAATATAAATCAATGCGTGACTGTGATGCAAAATAAATCGGTATACCAAGGTAGGGAAAAATTTTATGTAATTTAAGTGGTTAAAATTAATAAATCATTTTAAATGGGATGAAAAGGATGTTATTACCTAATTGTATCGTTGTATTAAACGAGTATATATAAGAGATGGATTGTAATTTATGGAAGATGAGTCGAGGAAAAGAAAAAGAAATAAACGAGAAAGTAAGAAAGGGAATAGAAAGTGAATGTGACGATGTAAGCTGGGGAAATTGAAACTGATTGTGATAAGAGGTAGATAGATGTAAAATGAAATATTTATAAGAAAATGTGTATGATTGTATGTGTATGATTAAATGAATATATATAAAAGTAGGATTGTAATTTATGGAAGATGAGTAGAGGAAAGAAAAAGAAGAAAGAAATTCACGAGAAAGCAAGAAAAGGAAATAGAAGGTGAATATAGCGATGTAAACTGGTGATATTAAAACTGATTGTGATAAGAGAATAATAGATGTAAAATGAATAATTATAAAAAATGTGTATGATAAGTGATGGTAGTTATTGGAGAGGATGGGTAGTTGGATATTGGCAAAGGGGTGATGTTAGTGTATTAATGGTGACAAGTATAGAGTTAAGTATGAATGATTATGTAAGTTGAAATTTAGCTATGGGAAATAAAAAGAAATGTAGAAGTGAAGTAAAATTGGATGGGTAGTTAAAAGAGAGAAAGTTAGTTTAGGAGAATAATTGTCGATGAAGTGGGACGAAGTCTCTGTTGATGCTGGTGTGACGATTAACACAATTGGGACTATTTTTCTTTTCCTTGACTATTTCCAAATCCTCAAAAAGGTCGAGTTTGAGATAATCTCTACCAGGGATGTTATGAAGAAGAGAGATATCATCTGGTACCTTGATTGTGTGGTTGTGATATTTAAGGTGATGTGAAAAAGAAGAAGTGTTCTCTAACTTAGAATGTTCAATGGCCCTGGTTACTAGAGATCTACAAGTTCTACCGATGTAAGTGGCATCACAGTCAGAACACTGAAGTTTATAAACTCCACTGCGTTTAGTGAAGTCAATGGTCCTATTGACTTCACTAAACGCAGTGGAGTTTATAAACTTCAGTGTTCTGACTGTGATGCCACTTACATCGGTAGAACTTGTAGATCTCTAGTAACCAGGGCCATTGAACATTCTAAGTTAGAGAACACTTCTTCTTTTTCACATCACCTTAAATATCACAACCACACAATCAAGGTACCAGATGATATCTCTCTTCTTCATAACATCCCTGGTAGAGATTATCTCAAACTCGACCTTTTTGAGGATTTGGAAATAGTCAAGGAAAAGAAAAATAGTCCCAATTGTGTTAATCGTCACACCAGCATCAACAGAGACTTCGTCCCACTTCATCGACAATTATTCTCCTAAACTAACTTTCTCTCTTTTAACTACCCATCCAATTTTACTTCACTTCTACATTTCTTTTTATTTCCCATAGCTAAATTTCAACTTACATAATCATTCATACTTAACTCTATACTTGTCACCATTAATACACTAACATCACCCCTTTGCCAATATCCAACTACCCATCCTCTCCAATAACTACCATCACTTATCATACACATTTTTTATAATTATTCATTTTACATCTATTATTCTCTTATCACAATCAGTTTTAATATCCCAGTTTACATCGCTATATTCACCTTCTATTTCCTTTTCTTGCTTTCTCGTGAATTTCTTTTTCTTTTTCTTTCCTCTACTCATCTTCCATAAATTACAATCCTACTTTTATATATATTCATTTAATCATACACATACAATCATACACATTTTCTTATAAATATTCATTTTACATCTATCTACCTCTTATCACAATCAGTTTCAATTTCCCCAGCTTACATCGTCACATTCACTTTCTATTTCCCTTTCTTACTTTCTCGTTTATTTCTTTTTCTTTTCCTCGACTCATCTTCCATAAATTACAATCCATCTCTTATATATACTCATTTAATACAACGATACAATTAGGTAATAACATCCTTTTCATCCCATTTAAAATGATTTATTAATTTTAACCACTTAAATTACATAAAATTTTTCCCTACCTTGGTATACCGATTTATTTTGCATCACAGTCACGCATTGATTTATATTCTCCCATCAGTTTTTTAAAATACCAAAAATTGCTTATGATCCTACTACACACAAAACACATTTCTTCACTAAAAACTGCCTACTCACAAACTTAAGCACAATGACTTTGCTCCTACCACATCATTCCTCTTGACATTGACGGGTACTAACTGATTTTTCATACCATCTTTCTATCAGTTAGCCCTAGACTCCAACACAGATCAGAGGTAATGTAAGTCAATAAAACTTCACCAACTACAGGGGGTCATATAAGATGCCCCCAGTTTCATTTTTTACATTACACAAGTCAAGAGTCTATTGCATTTACCTGAATAAATAACACGAAGAATATTATTTTTTAAATCCAGATGTCCACCGAATGTTTTTTATGTGGCCACACAATGTTTTTTTAACAACCTTTTTTATGTAAGTAGTAAAAAACCAACTTTCTCTTTTTGTATGTTCAAATTTTAACTTTGTTGTTTTTAATATTGGTATTTTTACTCTCTCTTTTAGTAAACTGATGATGGAATGATACAATTCCGAAAAGATCTTCTTTATAATAAAAAATTTTAAGCTTTTAATAAGCGTTTTTATACCTTAATACACACGAACACCACGTGCTTTGTATTCAACAGGTATACTAGCCACTCCTGGATATCTCCACTTCATGGTTTGTTCCAGTTTCACTTTTTAAAAAAATTAAAAAAAAAATATATAACAAAATTCGAAGATTAAAGTGTGTTAATCATTAGAACGACTTGTTGCAATGTTTCTTTATCGTAACTAGATTTTTCGAGAGCATGCACGATCCCTAACAGATCCCGATTTTTTCTCTCAGAACAGCTGTGCTTTGAGTCACATATATTAAGCAGAAACCAACAGAATTCAATGCAATTTTGCCCATTTGTTTGTAAACATAAGTTAGCAATAACAAAGTTGAGAGAGTGTGCACTAGAATGTAGATATAAGAGGATATTCTTGACGAATATACGCTTGAGCACTGTGCAAATGCTCACTCATAGCTACAGCCCCATCGTATCTTTGGCCAAACACATGAAAACCTTTAAGTTCTTTTTTTTTTCAGAGGTTTAATTATGAGATTTGCAAGACCAAATCCTAGTAATATTTGGCGTAGAAACAACGATCATTACAGAAAAAACGATAAACCTTATTATTACTTTTGTAAGATATTAAGGAAGACATGCGAAACCATGTGTGACAATGGTATGTAGAGAATGAGGATCAATCAAAAAACAAAGATTGCCCTGGCCACGTTTCTTTATAATAATGGATAATAACAGAACATCTAGTAGAATAATTAGTGAAACTATGGTGCGACGTCAGCCAGTAGAAAGACCAAGGAAGGGGTAGATAGACGAAGTAAGAACCAATGCTAAAGAGATTTTGAGGTTAGATAACTGAAGGAAAGCAGATAAGGAAAGGGATGCGTTGGGGCGGATGCTAGAAGAAGACAAGACCCATCTTCGGTTGTAGCGTCATTGGAGAGAGAGAGACAAGACTGATATATAGATAGATAGATGGTTTATTGCTAATAAATTAATACAAAAGTATTTTTTACAAGTCAAAGTAAATAAAATATATGTCAATATAGGTAATGTGCACATAAATAGAAACACAAAACACAGATACACTGTTTTAAATTATACTGTTGACAATTACAACAAATTAAAATCGGAAGTAAAATACTCCTCATATATAAAAAAAGCATTCACTATAAGGTAACTCTTAATTTTTGCCTTAAACTGACAAAAATTAAGAGCTTTTATTCTAGCTGGCACTAAGTTGTAGAATTTAACGGCTAAATACCTTGAACCATTTCTGGATCTCTCAAGACGGCTAAATTCTGGTATAAGATTATTGTTAAATCTGGTGGGATAATTGTGAAAATCTACTTGCGCATTGTATTGGCTAAGATTTTGTTTAATATGCAACAGACACTGCATAATGTATACACAAGGTAAAGTTAAAATTTTTAAAGCTCTAAAGGAGTTTATACAGTCTGCTCTATAAGAGAGCCCAGAGATAATACGAACACACTTTATCAATATGACAAGAGTGACCCCAGGAGAGAATAGCATATGTCAGATGAGAATGAAAATTACTATGATAAGCTGTTAAAATAGTTTCCCTGGAAGTCACTTGTACAAGGTTCCTGAAGAGGAAAAGTTGTCGGGAAAGCTTTTTCGATAGATAAACTATATGTTGTTCCCAGGTTAATCCTGCATCCAAATATATCCCCAGAAACTTCGCTCCAGTTACACATTGTGGTAGAGTAACGTTTTCAGCACAAGTGTTATTTCTTAAAGTAAAATTAACACTTTGTGGTTTAGAGTTGTTCAAGAAGAGACGGTTAGTTAAAAACCAATTGAATAAGTTTTTTTCAGATGTTTGGTAATCAAGGGTGTCAAATTCAAAAGGATGATAGCTTGCATAGAAAGTAGTAGCATCAGCAAATAAAACAGTGTTGACTGTTTCATTTTAAGAGTACACTAGATCATTAATATAGATAAGAAATAATACTGGACCCAAAACCGAGCCTTGAGGGACACCAAACAACAGAGATTGTTTTTGAGAATCACAGTGGTTGAAGTGAACATATTGATCACGATTTGATAGATATGAATCAATTAGTTGAATAGCATTACTATGAAAATTATAATAAGGAAGTTTTCTAAGCAGAATACTATGTGTGACACAATCGAAAGCCTTAGTAAGATCTAAAAACGATGCAAAAGTATCAAGATATTTCTCAAACCCTTCCAAAACATTGCTAGTGAAATGATCAATAGCTAAAGTTGTTTTATTTTTTCGGAATCCGTACTGGTTTATGGCAAACAGTTTATTAGATCCAAATTGTAGATTAATTTGATTTTTTAAAATTTGTGCATAAACTTTTGATAAGATGGGCATAACTTTTTGATAAGAACAAAGAAATGGGTCGATAATTGTTATAATCATCAATAGAGCCTTTATTCTTAAACAGAGGTACTACCTTTGCAGTTTGAAAATTTGAGGATTAGTATTACAAAATATTGATTGATTTATTAAAGTTGTTAGAGGTTGAACATTATAACTTTAATTGTTTTCATAGTTTTTGTGTTAAACCCATCAGGATCTTTGCTGTTACTATTTTTTATTTCTGTAATAGTTAAGTCAACTTCACTAAAGTTCACTGGCTGAAAACTAGTCACGTCTGGATCACGGACTGGATCCAGTCTCGTCAAAAGTTGGAATTTACTCTAAGATCATCTCCTTAACTTAATGTTGTTTAACATATTTTAAATAAACTTATCGCAATCACAGCGAGACTTGCTTCATACGCCCAATGACAATCGCAAAAAATTTAGTTTTCTTTACTTTTCCAATGATATTTTGTTAAATAATTTCACCGCATCTGTCAATTATTTTATTTTGGATTTGACGGCTTATGTAAAGGGCATTCTTCTGGGAAGTTACCAAATGCTCGATCTTTATCCCCAGTTTTATCAATTTTCCGTTTGCTGTCTCTTTCTTTCAAAAAACAACTGTTAATCGACTGAAAAACCTGTTAAGCCTTTTAATTTCATGAATGTTAATATCACACTTTTAAATTCCAAAACACTCCTGGTTACGCGCCAGTGGATATACGCAATGGAATAGGATAAGGGGATTTACTAAGCGCTTGCGCTATTCAATATACCTTCTTTCAATTTTAATCATGGATGAAGTCATAAAAAGCGTTAACAAGAGGATACCAAATGGAGAAAAAGAAATTTAAATTCTCTGTTATGCAGACGATGCAATACCATTATCATCATCAATGGCATTACAGCTCGTTATGAGCCTGAGCCTTCTTCAGAACAATCTTCCATTCGCCCCTGTCTCTGGCAACTCTTCTCCATGCTTTAACTTGAAGGATTTTAGATCATCCTATATGTTATCTTGATACCTAAGTTGTGGTCTTCTTCTGGCTCGTCTTCCCACTGGTCCTCTTCGGTTGAAAATTTTTCTGATCGTTGCATCTTCATCTCGCCTAATTACATGTCTTATTCATCGAAGGCGTGCTAATTTTATACATTTTACAACGTCAGATTCTCCAAAACTTCTGTATTACTCTAAGTTGTAGCGCTTACGCCACAAACCTCCTCCATATATTTTCCTAAGACTTTTTTTTCCCTCTAAACATTTAAGCAATTCTTGGTCGTTCTGTGTAAGTGACCACGTTTATGACCCGTATGTTAACACTGGCTTTATTAGTGTTTTGTATATGGTAATTTTAATTTTTCTGGGTGGTTTTGGGGCCATCTGTTTCCTCAAGCCATAGTAGCACTTATTGGCAAGCACTATTCTTCTTTTAAATTTATTCGCTGATATTGTTGTCTTTGGTCAGCAGCGAGCCCCGGCGAAGGTGTTCACACCTTCCAGTTTCAGATCATCAATTAATAGTCTAGGTATCTGGTTGCCTGATCTAGTACAATACATATACTAGGTTTTCTGTGTTTTTATTTTTAATCCCATTCTCAGTGCAGCCCTTAATGACCGAAATGCTTTGATCAGAGATTCCGTCGACTTAGCAATAATGTCTATGTTATCTGCATATCCGACCTCTTGAACATATTTATTTAGGTTAAATAAGAGGCACGACAGTCCATCTCTCTGTCTCAGTCCATTTTACCTGTCTCAATTCCTGTTTCAATTCTGTGAGAGTAAGTTCCGCTAGTTGTCTGTTGACTGAGCTGTTGACTTAAAATCCACGAATATGTGATGGATGTCGACTCCGAACTCAAGCGTTTTCTCAAGAATCTGCCTGACTGTGAAGATTTGATCCACTATTGACTTATTGGGTCGGAAACTGCACTGGTAGTTTATTACTATTTGTATATGCCACGTTGAGTAGGGTGATGCCTCTTTAATTATCACACACCATCATATCTCCCTTTTTGTGAAGAGGGTGCATTACATCTAATTTTCAGTCTGCAAGCGTTTCTTTCGTTGCCAGATTTCGGTTACTAATTTATGCATGTGTTTAAAAAAGGTGTCACATCCATTTTTAAAGAGTTCGGCAGAAAGATTGTCCAAACCAGGGGCTGTGTTAGTTTTCAGTTTCGAAATTGTTTCGGTAATTTTTTCTTCGGTGGAGGGGGAAGGGGCGGCTGTTGAGCGTTTTCATCCATTTCACGAAAGTAATTCCTATTTGGTCTTCTTCACAACTGTCGTTAAGCAGTTCTTTAAAATAATTCGTCCAACTGTTAAGTATATATTATGTTCTTTGTTTGTTCTGGGATTGAATTCTTTTCTGTAGCTGTTTATCTTTTGGTAGAATTTTTGCGAGTCTTTTCTATTGTGGTGGTTAACAATCTCGTTTAGAGCGTTTTCGCATGGCTCTCTCTTTTTCCTTCTAAACGTCCTTTTTCTTCTCGTCTAAGATTTTTATAGTCATCCAGGCACAGTTTTAAAAAGAGTAAAAAAATTAATATGGCGATTTCAACTCAGAAAACTAGAATAGTAGTAATCAGTAAGTAACCAATAAAATGTAAACTGGAACACGATGGAGTAATCACTGAATAAATAGTGGAAATAAGGTTCCTTGGGAAAACAGTATCCAGATATGGAGACGTTAAAAAGGAAGAAAGAGATTAAGTCCAAAGTCCTTAATAATAACACTATATGGCGTAACCAATACACTAACATTGAGATAAAATCAAGAATCTATAAGGACACTATAAGAACAATAATAACGTACGCCTTTAAAAAAACCGACTCATGTATGTAATAGACAGAGTATAAACGAGTGGACACTAAACAGAAAAAAAACAATTTCATCAGTAGAATGGTGGATACAGTGGTTCCTATAATAGCAACGAACAGATCATCGAGTGGTAGAAGAAGTGTCGGCCGACCACGCAAGAGATGAAGAGAAAATATACATAGAGGCAACAAGCGAAATTGTTTATATCAAGAATACGGAACATTACTTGTGGTTTATGACCTATGTGTTATAATGAAGTCGCTCAGATGAACACTTGAAAATGAAAAGTGTCCTCTCTGTACAATTATGTATGAATTCATAACAATATTTATATTTAATTACGTATCTAAAGCACAGAATAATAAACAATCAGAATGTCCACTCTCAGATGCCGCCTTTGAAGTTTTTCAGCACGCGCGCCATGTTTTAGAAGGAAACACATAACACAGACATATGATTTGTGAGGTTATGTAATTGTTTATCTTCTTCTTCTTTAGGTACCATCTCCTCTAAGGAGGTTGGTAATCATCACAGCTATTTTCACTTTTGAGATTGCAGCTCTGAACAAGTCGACGGAACTGCAATTATACCACTTTCTCAGATTGTTGAGCCAGGAGATGCGTCTTCTTCCAATACTTCGTTTTCCCTGTATTGTTCCCTGCATTATGGTTTGGAGCAACACATATTTATCCCCTTTCATAACGTGGCCGAGATACTGTAACTTTTTTATCTTAATCGTATTTATGATTTCCATTTCCTTTGTCATCTTTCTGAGGACCTCAACATTTGTTATTCGGTCTACCCAACTTATTTTTAATATTCTTTGTTAGGTCCACATCTCGAATGCTTCAAGTCGATCGCTTACCGCTTTCTTTAAGGTCCAGGCCTCCACCCCATACAGCAGCACCGAAAACACATAAGAACGTAATATTCTTATTTTGAGTTGTAAACTAAGGTCTCTACTGCATAATACTTTTCTCATCTTATTAAATGTTGCTCTAGCTTGTCCAATTCTCATTTTTATTTCTTCTGTATACTCGTTATTTTCATTAATAATTGTACCAAGATATCCGTATTTTTTTACTTTTTCTATTGGAACTCCTCTTATTTTTAAACTGTCTTGTTGTTGTGTTTTGGAAATTGTCATTTTGTTTTATTAGCATTAAACGTTAGTCCGCTTTCCTCACTAGCATTTACTACATTATCTAAAAGTGTCTGTAGATCTTGTATATTCTCTGCAATTAGTATAGTATCATCGGCATATCTGATATTGTTGATGGGTCTGCCGTTGACTTTTATTTGTTACATTTTCGAGTGATTTTTTAATTATTTCTTCCGAATATAGGTAGACTGAACAATAAGAAGGAGAGTATGCAATATAGAGTGGTTGGTTTACATCCATACATCTTTGCACGAGGACGTTAAATCCAAATAATGCCTCTCGTGTACCATGGCATTCCTAAATCCAAATTGGGTTTCAGTGATGTCTTGTTCCACTTTTCTTAAAATCCTTAAATGGATAATTTTTAAGAATATTTTTAGTGTGTGACTCATTAGACCAATTATACGGTGACCATTACATTCTCTAGCATTAGGTTTTTTTGGTAATATAATAAATGTTGATTTGAGCCAATCTCTCGGAATAATACCCGTATTATATATTGTTTATATTTATGTTTAGTTATATTATTATTTATGTTATCATATTTAACAAGGTTAATATAATTGTATAGTATGTCTATGATTGCCGTAAGTCAATTAAACCGGGTTAATTTTTCTATGCAAATCACATAAACAACACTGGTTCCCTCTTAAACATGGCGGAACGTCTGCGCGAACGAGATGCGCGTACTTAATTTTCCATGGAGAGTGGGCATTCTGATTGTTTATTATTCTGTGGCTAAAGGTTCCAAATCAAGGATAAAAAACCAAAAAAAGAAGAAAAAGACTAGTATAAAACAACGATTTATTTCGAGATTTGATTACATGATGAGTGAAAAAATATTTTTAAAATATACTAAACCGTCATACGTTTTTCATAAATTTTTCGAGGCCTGAACTTCACCCTGTAGGCAATGTTTCTAGTGTTGTTAACCCTCTCATTTACTTTAAAAAGAAAACGTCTTCCACAAAGACCTCCATTTTTTCGCTTCTAAATGGAAATCTTTTGGAGCTTTTGTTTTATTAGATTTCTTATGCATACAACCCTTTAAATACGTTTGCGAAGTAAAACGATTTAACCGAAAAGTCCAAGATAAATAAACTTCTTTTGATATTCATCCCAACATTTTTCACATAAATCCCCATTTTCGAATCTTTGAACATTAGCCTAACAAGCGATACAAAGCGAACAATTGCCTTCTCACGATTATGTAAATTTATTCTTTATATTCTTCGTTTCTATTGTTGAGTTACATTTCTAAAAGATTCATAAATACGTGTTACCTTTTTATACAAATAATGTTAATGAGGTAGTTTTAATTGGGCGATACTCTGTTGCTGACAGAAATTAGTAATACACATTTTCCATGCTAACAATCGTAAAAATAACATTCAAAATGTGGACTTTTATTCTTAAAATTTAACTTACTAAATATATTATGAATATTTCCACCTTTTTATACCTTTGAGTGTCGTGTTTAATCTCAGATATGCCTGACGTACAGTACGTTGTGCACCACAAATATCTTTTAACTTGATTATCTATAAGGATCATATTTCTTGATAACCACCTAATTACGTTCAGTATGTAGTAATCAACAATAGAGTGTAGTTGTAAATTTCTGGCTTTGAAATATTTGGCGATAATATTGTGATAAAGTTCACAGTTTTTATAACATGGCCGAATTCGGAATACGATTTGGTAACTAAGTAAATATTTGTTATAATGTATACAAAAAAATATTATTTTTGTTTTTACTTGTAGAAAACATATTTATATTTCAATTAAGATTTATTAATTGAATAAATTATTATTTTATAATTAGAGTTGGGCCATTTGATTTTAGTGTACAAAATATTGTACGACAGGAAAATACCATACTATTTATTTTTAGGGGCTTTTCATTGGAGGATGCGCTTAGTATGTTAAAAGATGATGAAAATCTAGTAGCAAATGTAGATAGTATTACTTTGATGCCTCCAATAAATGCATGTGATATCCTAACAGACGAAGACTCTGGTGATAAAGATATAATGTTGATCGATAATTTACTTGGGTCTCAATTACAAGCTTCTGCTGAAATAAATGTGCAAAATAACGATGGTGACGCATTAGTAACCGATTCTCAAGATATTATTTCATTACCAGAGCAGGGACAAAAAAAGAACAGTTAAAGGGCATTGGAAAAAAATCTACCACTGGGTGAAAAAAGACATTCAGATGAAAGACCAATGTATCATCGTAAATGAGCTTCCACAACAACATGATTCTAAGAGTCCCCTTGAATGGTTCTCCCTTTTTTTTATGAAGAACTCAAACACCTGATAACGTCAGAAACTAATCGATATGCTTCACAGAAAAATCGTTATTAAGGAATTCGAGAATATGAAGTCACAGCTTTTCTGGAAACTCTCATATTGAGTGGGTTTGTAAACATTCCTCACAGAAGATTGTTTTGGCAACGTGACAGAGTCACTAACAATCAACTTGTGACAGAAGCTCTTAAGAGAGATAACTTTGTATTTGTTATATCCAACTTTCATCTGCCAGATACTTGTACCTTAGAGCCAGGAGATACATTTGCAAACGTCAGGCCTTTATTTGTAAATTTGAATAAGAAGTTTATGAAGTACGGACCTTTAACGGTAACGCATTCTGTAGATGAAACAATGGTTTCGTACCTTGGAAGGCATTCATGCAAACAATTTTTACATGGTAACCCCATCAGATACGGTTACAAATTATGGGTTGGTACATCACGTCTTTACTATATTTACTGGTTTGAACCAAACCAAGGATCATTAACTAATATTAGTAAAATTTATATCGATTATGTAGTCGCAGCAAGCGTCGTATTAGAATATTCTGATGTGTTAAGGAAAAAATGGCCAAATGAAAAGTTCCACTCAGTTTTTGATAACTTTTTTACCTTTATTCTACTTATCGAAAAACTAACAGAAAAAAGTTTTTTAGCCGTTGGCACGGTTAGAAAAAATCGTTTACCAGGAGTACAGTTACAAGATTTAAAAATTATGAAAAAAGAAACGAGAGGGACATATGACTACAGAAAACTTGCTATTTCAAAATATAATTGCAGTAAAATGGCATGACAATAATTTAATAGAGTAGTAGAGTAGAGTAGAGTAAATTTTTATTTGCATAAATTTTTAAACCTAATTGAGCAAATAACGTCACATTATTAATTACAGATTAAAAAAATATATATTGACATCACACATTTAAAATATATTAACATTACAAATTAAATATGCTGATCAAGGAGAAGGATAGGCCAGGCACTCCGCCACAGTATATGGCTCAATGTCAACTAGGTGTTGAAAAACCTTTCATTTAAAAGCTCTATAGTGTGTTTCCTGTTTAATGTCAGATGGTAGACTATTATAAAATTTAACAAACGCATACAAAGGACTTCTCTCTGTTATAGACAATCTGTGAAGTGGCAAATTCAAATTAAGGCTTCTTGTATTATATTCATGATTGGGAAGCAGGTAATAAAACTAAGAAAAATTTTTAAAAAGGAACATAATACATTCAAATATATAGATGGCTGAGAAAGTGAGTATATTGAGTGACTTGAATCGGCTTCTACAGGATTCTCCCGCCTTTAGTCCTAAGATCACCAATAATAATAATAAAATAATACTGTGTTCAAACTCAGCAGGACTTCAACCAATTCATGTTGTAAAGCGGTATTCACGGAAAGAGACAAGACGATCCAGGTATGAAATAAAATAGACAATCTTCCTTTGTAATACTAGTAATATTTATCATTTCAGGTAGAAAAACCACATCTCGTTCATGAGTATAATGTAAATATGGGCGGAGTAGATCGTAGTGATCAAAATATTAGTCTATCAAAAAATGGTATTTTTTATTGAATAATCAATGCATTGATATGGCTGTTATGAATGCCTGGTAACTTCATCGTTTTCATGAAGGAAAACTGGACCAGTTATCATTTAGAAGACGCATTGCAACATCATTGTTATAACAAAATAAAAAAACCTACTTCCTATTCTCGAGGTCGTCCATCAGCCAATGAAAATATTGATATTCGCTATGATCGATTATACCATTTAATAATTCCATAGGAAAAACCTAATTGATGTGGTTTGTGTCACGATAGAGTAAAAATGAGGTGTTCAAAATGCAACGTAAGCTTACATATTAAATATTTTGTTTCATACCACACTGAAACTTAATAATAGTTTATCTGCCTGGTGTACCATATTTTGTACAGTACAGTTTTTTTTAATTATTTTTAATAAAAATTTGGTTTTTGCGATAAATATGTTTTTGTTAATTGATATAACGCGTAAATTTGGAGAAAAATGTTTAAAAATATTTTCATGTAGGTTTTAGGCATATCTAGGTTAATAAGGAGGTTGGTAATAGTCTTGTTACACAAAAAAGGCGATATTACTGAATTAGAAAATTATAGACTCATCAGTCACTTGACACATATGTACAAACTTTTTAAGAAAATCTTAACAAAGAGACTAACACCTAAACTTGAGTTTTATAAGCCCAAAGGACAGGCAGGCTTCAGGGCAGGATATGGCACAAATGACCATTTGCATACCATAAAGATCTTAATAGAAAAGTGCATCAAGTAGAACATACCAGTATTTCTTGCATTTGTCGATTACAAGAAGGCTTTTGATTCTGTAGAGTTTGAAACAGTACTGGAAGCCCTAAATCAAAGCCGAATAGATTACACGTACACGACACTAATCAAAAAAAAATCCACAAGGAAAAAAATTCCTGTAGCTGGCTGTATACCACGTATCACAAAAAGAGGTTAGTCTTTGTAAATGGGTATATTTATTTAAAAAACCCTTAAAAGGGCTACATCAATAAAACAAACGTTTTCGGGCCACACAGTCCATCATCAGGTTTTAAAATCGAATTTAATTTAATACTGAACATCACAGTTATTTTACAACACAATGTACAATCTTTTATAACTAAATGTAATTTAAAGGGTTTTTACCCTAGTATTTTGGTGGCTCAGGCATTGTGACCTAGCATTTTTCGATTTTAAAACCTAATGATGGACTGTGTGGTCCGAAAACGTTTGTTTTATTGATGTAGCCCTTTTAAGGGTTTTTTAAATAAATATACCCATTTACAAAGACTAACCCCCTTTTTTTTACTAATCAAAAACATCTACGAGAACGCTAAATCAAGTAAACGACTACACGAAGACACAGAAAAATTTAGCTTAGGTCGAGGAGTTAGACAAGAAGACAATATTCTACCAAAACTGTTCAAGGCAGTTCTAGAGTCAATATTTAAGAACACTTAATGGCAAGATACGTACATCAATATAGATGGAGAAAGATTAAATCATCTAAGGTTTACAGAAATCATCTAAGGTTTGCAGATGATTTTGTAATAATCGCAGATAACTTACAGAATACAGTTTCTATGATACATTCGCTTAAAAATCTGTCTGAAAGAGCAAGATTAAAGATAAACTTTGAGAAAACTAAAGGTATGACAAATCTTGTAATAAGTGGAAATATAAGTATTGGCAATAATACCATACAACAAACAGACACTTACAAATATCTAAGACACGAGATCAAAATAAGCAGAGACAATCAAACACATGAAATACAGAGGCGAATAGGCCTAAAGTGGGTAGCATTTAGCAAATTAAGCCATATTCAAATAAGTTCAGTTCCCATGTGTCCCATGCGAAAGGTTTATAACCAATGTGTTTTGCCTGTACAAATTTATGGAGCAGAAACTTTAACACTCACGCAAAAATCTGCGAATAAACTCAGAGTTACACAACGGACCATGGAACGTGCAATGCTGAACGTGAGCCTTCGAGACCACATAACAAACCAACAAATCAGGCAAAGATAAGGAGTTCACAAAGTCATCTAAAGAACCACGATGCTTAAGTGGAACTGGATAGGCTTAGCCAGAATACAAGATAGGCGGTGGATTAGACGTATTATGAAATGGAGGCCCAGAAACTTTAAAAGAAACCGAGGACGACTGTTACATTCAGTAAATTAATTGCTCGGTAGTTTTTGCATATTCTGTGGTCTCCTTGTTTTGACATCGTCATTATAATAAATAATAATCTGCTTATAAATCACTACTAATGTATAAAATCGGATGTACTGTGTACATCTTGTATATAATAGGAACATATGAAATTGAACTTGTCATAACCTGAGACATTTGTCGTTATGGAGACAATATATATATATATATACAGTGGCAGTACGGCATCACATTTCTCACCTATTTATCTCCCTGTCACAAAATGTGTGTTAATTGGAATTGAACAATTCCAGAGATATTACACAGCCTTGCCTTAGGATCCCTGTGTGAAACTTCTTTTTATCTTTATTTTAATAAAACACAGAGGTATTTATGCTTACACGACACGAGCTTCTTGCTTACAGTAAAGATTACAGAGACCAACAAGCTTAAGTTCCAGAACACAATACAATTCTCCAAAGGTTTTTGGTGTGCTCCAAATTGCCGAATCTGAGCTCCAAATTGCCGAATTGTTTCTGGTTTCTGAAATATCCTAACCTAAAAGTGGACAAATCACGGTTTTTGAAGTTTTTGGTCATTTTTGAAATTATGTAGATCGGTTAATTTTTTCCATCCTGAAATAATATCCATATCACCTTAAAGTATGTCTCTGTTTAAAATGTTATAACGTTATAAACGTCACATCTCTATTAATTTATATTTAAATAATTATTTCATTTTAATTTCTTTATTAATTTATTAATTTGTTTATCTTCAGTTAATTTTTACTATCTTTTTTATTTAAAAAGTAGTTGGCGCCCTCTCTGTCCCTTTATATTTCTTCCCCTGTTTTCATTTTTTCCTCTCATTATTTCCTCTCTCTTTCTGTCACGTAGAATAAATATTCGCCCTCTCTCTTTGTGTTCTGTGTTGACCGACAAGTTAGTTTCGTAAAATACCAACATCCTATGGCATCTGTGCTAACTTCAAGTAGTTTCCCACTTTCTGTCCAAACAACTTCTAACGTGGTGGGATTATTTTTTGTCTGATTTTCACTTTATAAAAGAAGGCAAAAATTATAATTAGACTCATTTTATGGTGTACTAATTCTCTTGGGTTTATTGGAAATATCGGGAATATACTCTTTCATTAGGAGTGTTTAAAACAATTCAAAATATAATACCAAGCAATATCTCCATTTTACTGGAATTATTGACCACATAGGACCACGTGTAACTGCAGTTCTTCAACCAACAACATTCCATTGGAGGATCTAGCAGCTAGGACACACAAGTAGCCATCGAACAAAGCAATAAGTATTGCATTAATTGTTAAGCTTTGGCAGGGTCTATTATTGTGCTTTTTTTTTAATAAATATGTTTGGTTAAAATTTGTTTTATTTGCTATCAACTGAGAACTCAGGTTCAATCCCTATTTTAAGACAAGACGAACTCACCCTTGAGATACTGAGCTAGGCAAGGTATAGACGATAAGCTCCCATGGTTGATTGAAGTATTATTTTCACACAATATTACTTCAATTCTCTTTGGTAGTCTTATCGTTACAATGTTTATGGGTAAATAATAAAAATGGGTGTAAATTCAGGTTTATTTTGTTTATATAAAATCTATCTTGCTTTATTTTAAACGATTGTTTCAGTATCCTACGTCTTTGTTCAACTGACGTTATTTCTTATAAGTAACCATTAGTAATCTGCCAACATTGGTACATCCCAAAGATGCTCTTTCTGCTTCTTGGTGAAATCGTTCTCCCATCTCTTCGTTGATGCACCTTTATTTTTTAAGAACTAATTTAAATTAGAAAACGAAAAGCATAATGACAAGCTCATTAAACAATCTTCTTTTTCTTATTCTTTAGCCTTAAGTAATCCAACTTTGAACATAGGCCTCCCCTTAATCAATACAGTGTATTCTATTTTGCGCCACTTGCTTCCAGTTATATCCTCCGATCTTCTAAATATCATCCGCCCATGTTATTTGTTGTCTTCCTCTGCTCATCTTTCCTAACCATGGTCTAAATTGTTGTATTTCGTGGTTCCGTCGCTTATCCTTCAGTCCGGCATTGTATCCTGCGAAGCTCCATTTTAATTTGGTCGCATGTTCTCCTGCGTCTTTTACTTTGGTTTTGCTTCTAATCCATTTGTTTGTTCTTTTGTCTATAAGTCTCACCCCGAGCATTGATCTTTCCATTGCTCTTTGTGCTTTTATTATTTTATCCATAATTTCCTAGAAAACTAGAAAATACCAATATGTTGCTCAAACTTTCTGAAAATCCTTTGATGTATGATTTTCAAAAATATTTTTAAAGTGTTCTCTAGCTTTTTTGTACCAACGTTAATAACGTCGCCCTAAGCCATTCTTTTGGAATGACGCCTGCATCATAAGTACTCTACAAGTCTTTTGGCATTTCTGTTTAATTTTCTTTAATTAGTTTAATGATTTATGTTGCCATATCTTCGGGACCTATATCTTTATTATCTTATGCCAACTTTACTGCATTCACCACCTCTTCTTTTGTAATACTTGGTCCAGTTATCCTTACTGTTCTACAGTAATATATCTCTTATTGGCCTTTTATCTTTAAAGAATTTTTGTATAATTTGATTCTATCGTTCTATTTTCTCGTTATTGTCAAAGATAATTTTACAATTTTCATCTAATAGGATACCATTTTGGTTTGTTTGTTCTATTTAATAGCTGGATCCATTTATATTTATTATAATTCTCTTTTATTATGAATTTCCCTCTGTATTTAATATATAATAAAGAGAGATTTATATTATTAATGACATATGAAATTTTATTGGTAAAATAAATTATTTATTAGATAATCGTTAAATCATTTCAAATATTTCAATTTAAATTGAGCTTGCCTTAACAATTTTTCCAATTAAAAACAGTTTAACAATGCGGCGGTAGTATATTGTAAAATCCAGTTTTATGAATTGTTTGAGTGTGCAATGAGAGGTAAAACGGCAAATCTTTTGTAGGGTATAATACAGAATGACTACTAATTTATAGTATTAAAAATTTAAAACTGCTCTACTGAAAATAATATATAAGAATACTCGGGTAGAACGAAGTATTAAATTGACATTGATTTTTAAAAATAGGTACGGGTTAAAAATAACGGTCAAACTAAATGTAATGTTTTTAACCATATTATAGCATTCGACCGGGGTCGTATTTTTGAATGTGTTCGAATTTATTCGCATGCGATTAGTTCGAACGAAAAAAAAATCGTGCACGAACGTAAAAGCGTATTTTCTAACACAATTCGAAAGTTTAATTCGCATACGAGAATCCGTTAACCCAAATTCACCGGCAACGCCGCAAATTCGCACAAAATTAAGAAAAGAAGAGGTAGAGATGACAGGCGAAATTTATTTGACTGACAAGTTTATTTTACTTGTTGCAGCAGACTTGAAGTTTTTTAGTTTTTTGTGATTTGCTCAATTTTCTACTTAGTGTTAACGTGTTTTGGCTTGTGTTTTCGTACTTATCTGTTTTCTCTGTTTCCAATATGGACAAAGAAAATAAAAATTCCATGTTCGGAGGATTTGTATCTTCTGAACAAAAAAAAAGAACTGATAGATTTTATGGCAGAAAATAGATTAGAAAACCTGCAAAAAAATTTTGTAGGTAAACAATTTTATTACTCTCTATGTATAATACTTGGCCCGGCTGCTTATTCTTAGGGAACAAAGCGGAGGGTGCTTTGGGGAACATTTTCACAGTATACCTATGTCTAATTAAAAATATTTGTTATACTTACCTTTCTCGGTATGCTCAATGCAGATGCCCTAGATAGAGGTACCAAGTGGGGCTACAAAAGTTCTATTAGTTCCTCTGCCAGAGGCTTCGTTAAACGGTATAATTTTACAAATTGTTTGTCTGATAAGGCTTCAAGAGGGTTTAAAAATGCATGGTATACTCTATTCTCCACATTCGCTAACATTTCTGCATCTTTTAAGGCATTTAAAACAATTCTTTCAATTAAAAAATTTAGGTCGGCCATCTCACTTATGTAAACAATTAAAAACCAAACTTAATGCAAAAGTCAGAAATGTCAAACTCCGTGTGTTTACCGCTATTCGAATGGTGAATACCCACTCGAGCAGTCGTGTACGAAAATCGTCGTATACGATGCGTTCGAAATCAACTCGAAAATACTCGAAAAGACTCGAATCATCGATTTTCGTTAGAAATTCATCATTTTTCGCATGCGACTTCCGTTCGAACGGTTTCGAAAATACGGGCCCTGGGCGTATTTAAAAAAAAAACGATTAAACTTGGATATGCGAGGTGGTATTCGGATTTTTGCAGAAATCGTTAGGTGATAGCTTCAGTAAAAATAATTGACTTATCTTTTTTTTCAAATAGGTCGAGAACATTAATACAAATATTAAAATATTTAAAAATTACTCATTATTCCGATTTCAGAAGCCAACAAGTGAACATCAGGATCTACTAATAGTATTTTTAATAAAAACTTGTTAGTTTAATGTGATTGTTTATAAACTAAATATTGTTAAGTCGATATTACTTAAATACTTTCATCATCATGTTCACTTAGCGCTACAACCCTGGGTGGGTCTTGGCTGACTGTATAAATTTTTTCCAATTTGTTCGGTCTTCCACCAGTGGTCTTTTGCCTGTGGGAATCTCCTCCCATACCAGTTTTACAAGTCTCTTGTTATGCAGTCTGTGTACGTGGCCTGCCACAGCCACCTTTACTTCCAAGCCATGAAGTAAAAAAGGCAACACCGCATTCTATGACGTCGGTAGTCCGATAATCAGCTGTAAGGTCTACCAGAAAATTAACCTAATTTGAATTTTAGGAGACTGATATTTTGAAAACTTCAATTCATTACAGAAATATTTTTAGGAAAATTAAATTAATAAAACCATATAGATACCTAATAAATATATATAAAGTTTTATTATTATTAAGGGTATATTATCAATAAAATAATCACTAGAGTAAAATTTATTGCACTTAAAATACAGTGTCAAACAGTTAATCTTACAATCAAATGCAGTCAAGAATCTCTAGAAATTTTAAATATTAAGTACTTAAGCATATAAATAAAACAATACATTAACACGACATTTAAAAAGATGATTAACAATTAGTACAAAAGATATAAAATTTGTTAAGTAAAAACTTAGTGTAACTATTATGATTAAAAAATTCATCCTAAGAAATCAGACACAATATAAATATGGTTCTAAATTAATCTCATAGAAAATTAAATATTTTACTATTTACTTATAACTTTTGTTGAATTTTCATACTTAGGTATACGAAAGTAGCAATTTTAAATATGAATAGGTTTTTTGTCATATAGAACAAGTTAACAGAGGTATACATGAAAAATGTGTTGAATGTAACATACCATTTATAACTTGTATATCGATTTAAAATAGCCTATATTCTCAAAAGATTTTTGAATGTAATACTCAAATTTGTTATCACTTATCTAAAAAGCAGATCTATAACGAGAAAGTAAGTTCTCTAATTGTGACCATCTTGTTAATTTACTATATTGTAAAATCCATTTCAAATCATTACTACTTACTTAATCTATTCTTACCTACATTGACGATTACACTAAAATTACTGCTAACTATTACACTACTTATTACAGAAATATTATTACACTCGTGTCCCAACTGATTAATGTTTAATACATAGAAATATACACAGTCACTTGTAATTTTACTTGTCAAGTTTTTCAATGGTATATTATTGTCTAAGTCTCTTAACAATGATTCAAATGAATCTATTAAATCATTGTCTAACAATTCTGTTATCTCTTGTTCCCTCTTCTTATGCAAAAAGTTTCTTCTGTCTTCGTGATTTCTTCTTTCTTTAGTACGATGAACAGTTACATATGATGGTACTTCAGGAAATATATTATCAACTGCATTGTCTTTTAATTTGGGAAATATTAACTTTTCAATGTGTACATTTCCATCTTTATCTTCTCATTGTTCAGTCCGCTGAATATCATCTTCATGAAAATATTTGGCACATACTACTGAAGATTTGGTAATTGTGTAAGCCTTCTCTATGAATAGAGCATAACCCAGTATACCTTCTTTGGGAACTTTGGGAAACGAATAGTTTAAAGTACTGGCGTAATTGGTTTTGCAACCAGGTACACAACAATGTCAGGGCATCTGTAACAAAAAAAAAGTATTATTGTTGTTTTTAGTTTACATATTTTGTAACAAGAAGCAAAAGTATTATTATTTTCAGTTTCTTTTGTAGGTTATATTTATACTTGCCTTTTAAATTGTCTTTAAGAATCTTCTAAAAGTTCTAAACTTAATGAAATTTCATTTATATTAATATTTTCTAACTAATTCACACACAATTTATAAATAAAACATTCGAATAAAGTTAAAAACAAACCACAGTCGGACTACCACGCGTTGTTGCCAAATTTCTACTTCATGGCTTGGAAGTAAAGGTGGCTGTGGGCCTGCTCATCTTAGTCGCTGTGATTTAATTTCTTGGACAATATCGGCGTCATTGTAGAGTGCTTTTAATGTTTCACTTTTTATGGTCCACGACAGCAGTTTGTAGATTAGATTCTGTCTTTTATTTCTTTAGTATCATCGTTGTCAGTTGTGATTATGGCCTCCAGATACTTAAAAAGTTGTACTCTTTTGAAATTAAAGGTGCTGACCGTCTCATTTTGTCCTATTCTGTCTCTTCGTGTCGTTCTATTTATACACATATTTTTCGTCTTCTCTTCATTAATCTTCAGCCCTATCTTACTTGTTGCTTCTTTTACCTTGTTGAAGATGTCTTTCGTGGATAGGATGGATTCTCCAACGGGATCTATATCATCTGCATATGCAAGTAACAGCTTGGGACCTTGAACCGATAGCAATTCTGTTTTTATTTCGGCCGACCTCATGGCTTTCTCTAATACAAGGTTAAAAAGTAGTGGAGATAACGCATTACCCAATTTGAGTCCATTGTTGATTTCAAAGCTGCCAGAGAGTTTATTATTTACACCTACTTTAGATATTCCACCCTTCATACAGACTTTGGCCATCCGAATAAGTTTCTTTGGTATTGAGAACTCCACCATGGCATTCCATACTCAGGCGTCCTGATTTGGATAGTAGTATGTCTGTTCTTTATAGTAGGCATCGGTATCGTTTTTGTCTTGTTGTTCAATATTGAACAACTCGTCTACGGTGAACTTTGGGGTGTGTGGTTGCTGTTGCTGCGGCCTAAAGTTTCTGAAGCTTGAATCTCTGTTATGTCCTGTTTGGCGTATACTCATAAACATCGGTGTTGGTTTGTACTGTTGTGATGGTCTGCTTGCCCATGGGTTAGGTCTTGGAGGTTGTGTGTTTGCCATGAATTGTTGCCTTGGTGGTTGGAATCGAGCGGGTTGTATTGGCCATCTTGGGGTAAATGTTGGTCGGGAAGGTGCTGGATTACTTCCAAAAAATGGTTGATGTAACTGTGGCCTGATCATGGGTTATTGCCATTGTGGTGGTGTTGTGAACTGCGGCTGTCTCTGGGGTTGTATGTGGGTAGAATTCTTATTTGGCAATGAAAAATTGGTTGTTTTCTGCAAATATCTAATATTGTTTTCTTCTTGGATGAACTGAAGAGCGAAAGCAAAATTTGTAGGCCTCATTGATCGTATGGTTGATCCCATTGGTTCTCGTAATCCTGCTAGCAAAGTAGTTGTTTTGAAAGAATTCATTTTTGGCTCCTCTTTAGATCTGCATTGTCGGTATGTAGTTCGATGTGATTCGAAATTTGTTTAAAACTGACATTACTTTCTCATGAAATTGTTGAGGAGTTTTGTTGGGTCCTTGCCTTAAGTTTACCATGTCTCTTGTAAGTGAATTCCCATTACGTTGATCGGCAAAATTTTGATTTTTTTTTAATTGCTGTATTGCCAGATTCCAGTAAGAGCCTAAGAAGGTATCCATTGGATTCTGACAGGCAACGGTGGGGGAAATCTTTTTTGGACCTCTACGTCACGGAACAAGACACCCTGGTGTCTTTCGGCCGAGTGGGATACTAAGCTAGAAGACATCAGTGTAGTGCCGGATTAACCGTAAGGCTAAAACCTTAACCACCGTTTCAGAAAGGTGTTCTTGCCACTCAATAAACAACTAAAAATTTATATATAACCATACCTATTACAGTAAATCAGAAAATGTTTAGACGTTAGACCATAAACTAATAAACAATATTAACTATAAATTTTTAGATCTCTGGCTTAATTTCCTCTTCTGTCCTCCTGTTCCGTTTTCTTCATCACCCCAGAAATCAGACAGTGTACTTCTTTCCATTCTTTCTTTCCTCTTAACATAATGTTTACAATATTTCTTTCATCCAGCCCGAAACCCATACGCCTCTCGAAATGTCCCATTTTATTTGCCCAACTCTGGCAGTTAAAAATGTGGGCGGGAGCATCCGGTATCCCACAAATAGTACAGTCTGCCGAGGTAGATTTGTCTATTCTATTTGTGATGTGCCAAAACTACCATGTCGGATCAGAAACTGCGTCAGAAAGTAGTCTAGTTTCCTGAACTTACATTCCCACCACGGTCTCAGATCGGGAGTAAGCTCCTTCGTCCATCTTGCCTTTCCACTATCATTCGCCCATGCTCTCTGCCACTCTACTATCGTTCTTTCTCTTTCATTCTCATGTATATTTACATCCATCCTCCTCGCATATATCCTCGCTCACTCTTTACACAATAAAACGATCGGTATCATCGCTTCAATGACATATAGAGCCTCATTAAAGACTGTCCTATATGCACTAGACACCCTAAGGAGCATTCGCCTTTGCGAAGTCTCCATCAGCTTAGCGTATTTCGCAGTGTTTAGTACACTACACCACACAGGGGCAGCGTAGGTTACTACCGACTGGAAAACTCCATTTAGCACCTCTCTTTTGGTGCTTCCTGGGCCTCCAATGTTTGGCATCAACCGTATCAACGCTTCCAGATTTCGGTCTGCCTTCTCTACTGTCTTTTGGATGTGTATTCCGATCCTTAGACCTTCCGACAACCAGACTCCCAGATAATAAATTGATTTAATCGGTGCAACCTCCACACCCTCCACTATAAAACGAAGAAAGGATTTTAAATATATTAAAAAATTTGAATTAGTATGGTGGGCCAATCTTTACACCCATACACGAAAATGATTTCTCGAGCTCTTCCTTTTATTTTATTCATTACACCTCGAGTTATCATGTGATTTTGAAAGTTATCGGGATTATTATGATTGCAGAAATGATTAAGAAGCATTGTAGTAACTTCAATAAAGTTGTGAAGTTCATTAGGGTTACCATCGTAATCAGGCACGATGGAAAGATCTTTATTGACATCGAAAACTAGAGCGGGAGCGGGTGCCACGGCCATAGTACTTAATTGATTAGCGGGAGTAATAATTATAGATGGTATATCTAAGCTATTTAACGTATTACTTAAAAAACTAACGTTAGTTTTTAAACTAAATTGAGAAGATAAGTTATTTTGCGAAATAGAATCAGCACCAGGTTCGATAATAGATTCAGTAATAGTTGAAAAATAATTACTAATTCTAAGAGATGAAGCTTGTGAAGCAATTAGATTATGATTAGAAAAAAGATTAAATTTGCTTACAGATAAATGATGATGCTTGGGTGCATTTCTGTTCGAAGAAACTGGTTTCTTTATTTCTTTCGCTTTCTTTTTATCGTCTTTCGTTATATAAATTGATTTCTATACTTTAACACTGGCTTTTCGTAGACTTCTAAAGTTAAGTGACTTCCGGTCATAGTTTTCCCTGGAAGTTGGTTGGTTCGTAACTCGTAAACGTTTAAGAACAACGAGGATCTTCTGTAGACTCTCCCACTATCGTATTGCACTGTGCCACTTAAAGTTTTAAACTTACGAAGGTACTTTTTAAAAAGACCCTTTAATAACTTTTACAATTATACTGCACTGCTTTATTGATCAGAAATAACTTAATTTAACTATAATACTATTTCTTTTATATAAAAATTAAATGCTGACAAAACTGTTGATTGGGTTTGCTAACCTCCGGGTTTATTGCACCGTAATTCACGTTTTGATTCAACCTTGAAGTTAAAATATAGGCAACGTTATATTTTGCTTGTAGGTAAGAAACTAATTCTTTTAGAGATCTATTAAAAAGCAATATCCCTTTTTAAAATGAAATGAGTCATATATGTTTACCAACTTGCATTAAATTGATCATATCTGACATTTCATCCAGTACATGTGACTGCTTATCTACATCTGTACCACTTGCATTTTGTGTTGGAGAACTGGCAACGCACTTATATTGAGAATTTAGTAGATCAAACCAATCACTAAATAGCTAAACAATCATTCATAAACAGCAGCTTCATTCCAGTAACTATCTTTTGGCAGAAGTCCATTTTCTTCAGCGTAACTAATAGCTTTTTGCTACAGAATTTGAAATAATTGAACTGCAGGTCTCACTTTTTGCCTCATAGAGCGTTTTATACAGAGATGATGTAGTGTCAATTTATGCGCAATTGTCAATTCTGAAGTTATTATATTTAGTATGTGGATGATCTGCAAAAACAAAAATATTTAAAGACTTAAAGATTTAAGGACAGGGGTGATTAATTTGTAAAAACAATTTATTTACCGCACGATGCACAAATACATCTACCGGGACATGGAACCCTATATCTCGAACACCATAGTACCTTGTATTGTTGATTCGCAGGTGACGTCATGCGCGTCGGAGTATAAATTTCTATTCCTTGAGTAGCATACCGGTATTTCTGTATCGTGGAGAAGTTAAAAGATATATTAATCACATCAATTTAATGTGAGTGAGAGAGTTGACAGATATGATCTTGACTAAATTTATACTTTGCGTGAATAACATCAATCAATCCCGAGCTTGCTGTTAGTGATAGGGCTGAATAATACTTGTAATCAATGTAAAAATAATTATTTATTTTTATTTCAGGTGAAATCGTAGGTTAAGGCCTGTCGTTTACCTCCCGACCTTGCTACCGACACTGACGATATGGTAAGTTTATTTAAATTTATTTTATCTAATGTATCTTTAGAAAACTTTTCAACATTTCAGAAAAAAAATTATTGTATTAGTTTGAGTTCTGATCACACGGAAATCTTTAATCTAGTTATAGTAGGTTTGGTAGTGAACAACAAATATAAATTATAATGTATGTAAACCAATAAAAACAATACTAATAAACTACTTTCTTACATGGCGAAACTCAATTCAAATCTTTACCACTGTGCTTTCTAAAGCTTGCAAAGCAAACAGCTTGATGAATTGGTCGGCAGGGAACTTATAATGTCCGTTCCACATAACGTTCATCACGGTAAAATTTTTTAATGAATTCAGTTTCTGGTACTCGAAACAGAGTAAAGAACTAAAACAGAAAGACGGATTAAGATTTAATTTCGATTACAGGGCATCTGCAAGCCGCCTATACGTATTTCAACCTCTTTAGGTCTCATCAGAACGGCACAAGCAGTATGCACAGTGGTAAACATTTGAATTTAGTTTCGCTATATAGGGAATCTACTTCAACAAATTGAATAACATATAAACTATTTGGTCGAGCTGTAGAATGTTGTTTTGTCAGTTCAAAATTTAACCTAGCAGAATTATTGGCTTCTTATAGTGGGGTAAACCATTGTGCAGGTGGTGAATGAATTGGAAAAGTTTTGTAGCACACAGTGGTACGTAAAAATTACTTTTTTAGTTTAACCTAAGCTACCACGGGTTAGTTGGGAGGCGAAAAATTATTAAAAATTGAGCAGAATCATGTGGTATTTCAAGGAGTAGTTAAGAAGTGAAAAATTAATAGGGTGGTAGTAAATTTGTAAAAACCTACCAAAACATTGTGGTACTTTTTGTACCACAGTACATTTTGTACTTAATTTTTTTTAATTCTGCTCGCTTGAATATTTAGCTAGCGGGAACGTTTTCAAATAAAATGGCTTTCGTGGTCTAAAATTATCAGGGTGGTGAAAGTGTAGCAAAGAAGCTTACCAGAAAACTTTTTTATTTCAATTATAAGTAGAGTACAGTAAAATATATAAAAAAAATTTCGCCATAAATTTTAACCTAACAGAATTATTGATTAATAGAGTACATTAAAATTATAAAAATAGATTTTTCATGACCTAAAATAATAAAACCATAAAAAATTTATTACCACCCTGGTATAACCAGCACCACACTGTGGTATTTCCATGGACGTATAAACATAGATTCACACAGCAATAAGATACCTTTAACATACAATGTTTTGAAGCTTCGATAGAAAGTGATGCTTCCGCAATGAGCATAAGTATGCTTTAATTTTTAATCGCGGGTAATTATTCAGATTTTAAAAATTGGAAGTAGTAATAATGTATAAAAACACGTTCAAAGAATTAAAAAAAAAAACGAGAGTTTAACTATTAACAAATCACGTCTTTGTTTTCTCCTAAATTTGCTACCCAAATAGTTCGATCATCAATATTATTATTTGGAAACCTACATAAAAAAATAAATGAGTTTTATTCATTTCACTAATTTATTTGTATCCATGAGAAATATTAAATTAAAAAGGTACTAAACAGATCTTTTTTCATCAGATGATGTCTACTTACAATTTAAAAATGTCTACTAATTTCATGAACTCATATCTTATTCAATACATTAATGAACATGAATAAAACCAATGGTACGCCTATTAAAATGTAAACAAATACGCTTCCTCATTTCCTCATCTTAAATAATGTAAATTGTATGTACTTACAAATGAAATGAGAGATCGGGATGTAAATATTTCGTTTATTTTATTTCACTTCACCACACAGACGAGTGGTGGGTTCTTATATCGGTCTCAAGGTGGAGAAATAAAAGATAAAGTTGATAGGCTACTTTATCTATTTTGAAGACGTTTCGCTTTCGTATTCTGAAAGCATCATCAGTTCATCTGAAAAGTACAAAATGAGAACCACACAATCATGGAAAAGATGTTATAAGTGTTACCTTAAAAAGACATGTAGCAGTCAATGATATTAACAAGTTTGTGAATAAAACTCAAGTAAATGGACATTAAAACAGACCGAACTAAACCGTGAAAAGACAGTCAACCTTGAGGTCAAAAATTTGAACAGAACAACAAGGTAGAAGTACCACCCCAAATAATTGGGCGGTCTATTTAAAAGTTTAAATGAGTTTCGATGACAACCCGTTTGTAAGAGACAAACCAATGAAAGAAATTGGTATTATAACAGCAATTCCTCGCATTAACCAGTTTAGAACGAACAAACAGGCAAAATTCATTCAACCTCATATAATTAATAAACGTTACACACTATGGCTGGATAATCCGCCACAGGTGATCAACAAAAAGATAATTTCCACAGTCCAAGGTTCAATCGCTTGACAGCCAAACAGAATTATTGGATTTCCATAAGAGGCAGTTGAGAGGTAAATAATTACTAGGTTAAAACCTAGTAGAACACTGTAGTATTTGAATAATATATTTTATTTTAATTTTGCTAGCTCAAATATTAAGCTAGCAGGTATGTTTCCAATAAGATTTATTTAGGGGTGCACTATTATCAGGGTGATTAAAGTGTAAACATTTAAAAAACACCTTTTTATTTCAGTTATAAGTAGAGAAGAGTGAATTAAAAAAAAATAATTTTTCCCATTAAATTATAATTTAACATAATTATTAAATTTTCATAAGGGATAGTTAATGGATAAAAAATTACTAAGTTGGTAATAAATTCATAAAATCCTAGCAGAGCACTATGGTATATTATAAATATTTTTTTTGGAATTCTACTAGTTTTAATCGTCAGCCAGCAAAATCGCTTCCCTTAAGGGTGGTTTGGTAATGAAAAATTATTAGGGTGGTATTAAATGAGTAAAAAATGGGTAAAAAAATATGGGATCGGCCAAAAGTTTTTTTTATGAATTCTGCTAGCTTGAACCTTAAGCTAGCAGAATCGCTCCCATTAAGGGTGGTGTGTTGGTGAAAAATTATTAGGGGGAATAAATTAATGAAAAATGGGTCAAAAATATTACGTAGGTTAAATTGTATCCTGCTCATTTATCCCCCCTAGCTTAAGAGTCCTTTTTATTTCTGCTCACATCGTTAAAATAAGTATCTTCAATATTTAATATAAAATATTTATCCTACATAAACTTCCGTAAACTCAAATTAATCAGATATCTTCAATAACGTATACTCAAAATTCAATCGATAGGTAATATAAACTTACCGTTTCTATCTTAAACTTTATAGAAACTAATATTATACATAGGATTTATCTCAAAATAGCAAAGTTTATATTAACTTTCGTTGAGACAGAAAATACATAAAACTAGGAAATATTTTACGGAAAATGTTGCAGTCAGTACAGTGACCAAACTCGTAGAATTTCGTTAACAATTTCCCGCATATGTGCTGATGAAGTATCTGGAACAAATGTAGCATCCCTGGAACTAATGAAACTTTGGAATTTTAGCTGAACTCGTCAATTTTTAATTGAAAATAGCCTTATAATGTTATTGAAAAGCTAATTCCATTGACAATATTTGGCAAATACGAACAGTTAATAGATCATAAAAGATAACTTTTTAGGTACAAAAGTCATTTCACATAAAAAAGTTTTTTAAAAATATTGAATAGGACTGCGCTTTTCAATAAAAAATTAAATGTATAACAACATTTAATATTATTTACAAAAAAAATCTTCGAACAATGAATACCAGTCATTTCAATAACTTAATTAAAATATTTGCATTTATTATACAGGGTGTTAGATAATCAGTGCAACGAACATCTAAGGATAGTTTTGCATGAAAAATAATGGCAGTGTACAGAGATACATTTACTATTATCTATAGAAAGTGCGAAACAATCATCGGAGACGATCAGTTTGGATTCAGAGCCGGCATGGGAACGAGAGAAGCCCTGTTTAGTTTACTAGTTCTCGCCCAAAAATGCTACGACCAACAGAAAGATATATTTATATGCTTTATAGACTTCGAAAAAGCATTTGATAGAGTAAGACACGACCTACTATTAGAACGTTTGCAAGAAGTCGGTTTAGATGGAAAAGACATCAAACTCTTAAAAAACTTGTACTGGAACCAAAAAGCCAGAGTTAGGATCGAAGGTTCCACATCCGCAGAAGTAGAAATTAGGAGGGGAGTTAGACAGGGATGTGTTCTGTCGCCTCTGCTGTTTAATCTTTACTCCGAGTTTCTATTTAAAGAAGCATTGGAAGATTCCAAGGATGGAGTCAAGGTGTATGGCGTAAATATCAACAGTATCAGATACGCCGATGATACAGTGTTAATTGCGGATTCCGACTCAGGTCTACAACGACTCATCGACAAGACCAACTCGACCTGTAAGCAATTTGGTATGAAAATAAACATTAAAAAAACCAAAGTGATGTCAATCCGAAAAAACCAGAACGTACCTCAACCTTGCACAATAAATGGGCACATCTTAGAACAGGTCAATAGATTTAAGTACCTGGGATGTTGGATCGATAGCAGCCTAAATCCTGATCAAGAAATAAGATCGAGAATAGAACAGGCTAGAAAATCTTTTGAAAAAATCAAAAAACTGCTTTGTGATTCTCGAATAAAACTCGAAATTCGACTACGTTTATCAAAATGCTACGTCTGGTCGACTCTTCTATATGCAGTGGAAACGTGGACCCTTAAAACATCAACCGTAAATAAATTGGAGGCCTTTGAAATGTGGATCTACCGGAGAATACTCAAAATTTCAGGGACATCGCATACCTCAAACGAAGAAGTGCTGCATAGAATAGGCAAGGAAAGAGAACTTTTTAACACAGTTAAAGTAAGAAAAACATCATACCTAGGCCACATACTGAGAAATAATAAGTACCAATATGCCCAACTTATAGTGAAAGGAAAAATCGAGGGAAAGAGAGGCCTAGGAAGGAAAAGACTATCATGGCTCAGAAACATCCGACAATGGACAGGGCTAAATTTTGAACAGCTAATAAGAACAGCTGAAGATAGAGAAGAGTTTAAAATTGTAGTAGCCAACCTCCATTGAGTAGAGGGCAGTTTAAGAAGAAGAACAGAGATACAGGATGTTGAAATTTTTCTAGTGGAACGAATCATCATTTATCAATTTTTTAGTGAAACTATTTTTATATAAACAATAAAAACGTCACGCTTATTATTTTGCTCATAAATACAAAATTTGTCTGTTTATTGATGTGACGTCTGCAGACAACTTTTTTAAAAAAATTAAACGCTAAATTAAAATCAGTTAATCTAAAATATAAAAATGAATCGCAAAATGTGTTGGTAAGCGCATAACTCAACAAGGCATGGACTAATCTTAACAATTCTTTTTTTAAAATGTTCCTTGAAGTCCAAGGATGGTTTTTACGGCATAAAAAATTCGAATAATTTCCGGGAAAACCCTAAAACAGCTCTTTTCTTTTTCCCATACAAACATTTTCTAACTACATATAGAGTCAATTTGAACTTTATTGCTTTCAATAAAGTTTATATTAAATTACAAGCACTCACTAATGTCTAAAAAATGTACGTGTGTTCCTAACATCGAAAATTAAATTTTCGCTTTATTATTGCTGCACAAAGTTCAAATTCAATCAAATGCATGTGTGCGCGCGTTTGCGTGTGTGCGCGTTTGTGTGTATACGCGCTTGTGTGTATGCGTTGTATGAGTTGTATGTGTTGAAGTATCTAATGTGTTCACACAAAAGTAACAATATCGTGAACCCGACCAAATTAAAAAGTAAAAAAATATAAGAGCTATAGATTTGATTGGCCTCGCAATATTCTTTCTTTTGTTTTAGTTTCGGAAAAAGACATAAATTGCATCAGTTTTCACGTCGTTGCATCTGTCAAACAAACCAATGTTTGTTTCCAGAAGGTGTTTCCAGATGTTGCTCAAAATTACAAAAACCATGATTGGTTGAGAGAACGGGCTATATTGGCTGCAAAAAACATATATGCAAATGAATTAAATTTCAAAATTAAAGAACAAATTACAGGCGAATTGGATAACAGGATCGGTAGTTATAATGTTGAAAAATATCAACCAATTGCATCTTTGCAACGGCACACGATTAACGATAAAAAATTATTGAATAACGTGATAGAAGCAACTATACTGAAAGGACAGTATAAAGGGGAAGACGTTTTTATACCACGCATCCCAATTATTTTTTAAATAACATCCTAAATGACATAATAGTAGAAGCAATAACAGAAGCTCAAAAGAAATGCTGCCCAAAAAGCGTGAAGGAAGAAAAAATTAGTATGAAAACACAGAAAAAATGGAACAAAGAAGAATACTGATAAGCGACGAAAACTCTAGTAACGACGATATAAATAGAATGAACAAGGAAGTATCAAGAGAAATCAGAAAAGACCTAAGAAAAGACAAAGATGAGAAAAACCTCAAAACCATTGAGGAAAATAAGAGTATGAAAATAATGCGACCCAAACTCACAAATGAAAATAAACAAATAGTCAAAATCAAGGATAGAAATGGCAACATCACATCAAACCAAAATTCAAAAGCTCTTTAATCTATGCCTATGGAATCAAAATATCTCAACAAAGTGGAATAATTCAATAACTGTACTCTTACACAAGAAGGGAGATATAGCAGACCTGGAAAGATACAGACCAATCAGTCTCCTTAACCATCTTTATAAATTATACACCCAAATAATAACGAACAGATTAGAGATAAAGCTGGATTTTTACCAACCTCGGGAACAAGCTGGTTTTCGCCCTAATTATGGCACAAACGATCACATGCAATGCCTAAAAACCCTGATAGAAAAAACTAACGAATATAACTGTCTCTTGGCATTGATATTTTTAGACTTTAAAAAGGCGTTTGATACAGTGGAACTACCGTCCATCTTAAGAGCACTACAAGATTGCAGGGTCGACCACAGATATTTTAATATAGTCAAAAATATATATGAAAATGTCTCAACAGCTATAAGTCCACATTCTGCAACTAATAAAATAAAGATAAAAAGGGGAGTCAGGCAAGGTAATACCATGTCACCAAAGCTGTTTATTACCGTTCTTGAGTATGCATTTAAAAAACTAACATGGCAAGAGAGAGGCATATACATCGATGGAGAAAGATTAAACCATCTACGTTTTGCGGACCATATCGTGCTTCTGTCAGATAATCTGGAAGAGATCAAAGACATGCTCCAAGAACTGAATCACATACTACAAGAAACTGGGCTGGAGATAAATTTCGAGAAAACCAAGGTTACAGATTAATAACAACAAGGTCGAATTAATCGATAAATACACATACTTATGTAATGAAATTAGAATAACCAGAGACAACCAAACATGCGAGCTAAATAGACGAATCACGTTAGGATGGGCGGCATATGGAAGGATGAGAGACATTTTTAAAACAAATATCCCAATTCACCTAAAAAGGAAGGCATTTAACCAATGCATCTTACCAGTCTTGACCTATGGAGCAGAGACCCTAACTTTAACGAAAGCTACTGCCAAAAAACTGAGGCGAATGGAGAGATCAATGCTGGGCCTGACCTTAAAAGATCGCGAGAGAAATGAGGAGATACGCCGACGAACTGGCGTAGATGATATTATACTGCGAATCAATAAACAAAAGTGGAGGTGGGTTGGACATGTTGCTAGAGTGGAAGACGAAAGATGGACGAAGAGATTATTGGAGTGGAGACCAAGAGCCGACAAGCTAAGTCGAGGCAGACCACCCAGCCGATGCACCGACGACCTAAGGAGAATAGAAACAAACTGGAAAGCAGCTAAAGATAGAGAAAACTGAAGACGTTTGGAGGAGGCCAATATCCAACAATGGATGTGAAAATGGGGCTGGGTGATGATGATCCCAATTATTCCGACTGATATACCATTTGAATTTAAATGACTACAGTTTCCAGTACGGTTTGCTTTTGCTATGACCATAAATAAGTCCCAGGGGCAATCATTAGGTGTTTGTGGTATTATTCTAGAAAACCCATGTTTCTCACATGGTCAATTGTATGTTACCTGTTCCCATGTTACACCAGATTTGTTTGATCAGGTAATCCAACAAAAAATATTGTATATCATAAAGTACTACAATGAAAATATTGTAGTAGCACCAGATTTTTGTTAATAATTATGATACACTTATATTACAATAAAAAGATTACTGAAAATACTTAAATATGTTTTATTTTATTATTCTTTATTACATCGGTTATTAACCATATGTTAATAATAATAAATAATTAATTATCTATATTTTTGAAATGAGGTTGAATGCTCGAATAAATGAACTTTAAAAAATAAGACTATTATCGAGCACAAGTTAATTAAATCTAGCCCAAGTACTTTCGCTTAAAATAGCATGTTCAGGGGCATTTCGTCAAAATATAAACTATCCGGCAAGCGTAGAATGTGGAAACATTAATAATAACATAAAATTGTACAAAACACTACACTAAAACGAGGACAAACAGTTTAAAATTACTTTAAAGATTCTACGCTACATTCTTTGTCAGTATCTGGAGGGATGACCCCCTCCCTCCAGATACTGACATCCCTCCAGATACTGACAAAGAATGTAGCGTAGAATCTTTAAAGTAATTTTTGTTTTAGTGTAGTGTTTTGTACAATTTTATGTTATTATTAATGTTTCCACATTCTACGCTTGCCAGATAGTTAATATTTTGACGAAATGCCCCTGAAGATGCTATTGTTCAATTATCTTTATGTTTTGTCATTGAAGCACCTACTTTATAAATATTTGTCACCTTTAGGTTTTCACTATCCCTTTAGATTATATTATTTTTTAATCAGGTTTGAACCCCTCTTAGTTTGAAGCCCTCTGGCAGACATACCTGTCGGGGTTTTTAGTGAGTCCAAAAGGGTGGCCAAAGTTTGTCGAGGCGAAGAGAGAGAATGACAATTCTCTCTCCGGTTGCCGATAAGAATGTAGAGCGTAGAATAATTTTTAATAATTTTAAACTGTTTATGCTTGTGTTTATATAGTGTTATAATACAATTTATGTCCAATCTCATGTTTATTACATTCTGCGCTTGCTAGATAGCCCAAATTTGACGAAATGTCCCTGATGATGCTGTAGAAAGCGAAAGTACTTGGGCAAGATTTGATTATTACATTTGTGCTCGATATTTGCCTTAATTTTTCAAAGTTTAAATAATGTTTTTTAAAAAATATTTTTAGAACAAAATAATCGTATGTATAATATGTATTATAAGGACTTATAATTTCTTAAATATTTTATATGTGGTTCCGACAGCGTATTTCGATTGGCGCAGGGGTTGGTATGGTATTTTTTTATGAGAGATCTCGATTTCGTAGGTAACCGTCTGCCGTAGGGCATACGGTTACCTACGTTGTGCAGGACAGTTGTATGCACTAACAATGGGACGTAGAGGAATATTGGGTTTATAAATTCTAGGTAGGCCATATATTCGAAGTGTTCTGAAAGACTTCTCACAAGGAATTGGGGATTGTTTTATGTCAACAAGAAGAGAGGTTGTATTGATAATGGCTTTTGTTATTTTCTCGAGATAGGTTAATGGATTATTAGGAATTGGTTTGTATTCTGGAGTGTTAAGGGGATTTGAGAGTTTATTAATGTAAGAAGAAGTGTTTAGGACGACGGTGGCATTTCCTTTATCGGCGGAAAGAATGACTAGATTTAGATAGAAAATAAATTCAACATTACAACAACATTCAAAATAACAACCTAAACCTAAAAATGACCAAGAAAAAACAAAGATGCTCAAAGAAATAAGAGTGTATTTATAAAATACCTTGTGAATGTGATCATTTTTATTTAGGTGGAACATCAAGACCACTAAACATGAGAATAAAGATTGACATACACTATCGATATATCATTTATGTTATTTATGTTTTTAAATAACATGAATATAGAATCAGAGTTTGGTATTTATTGAGAGTAAACTTAATGTAAGTATTCACGAAAATCTGAAACAACAAATAAAGTCATGGAAGAGTATTAATGAACGTATAATCAAAATGACCCTTCAAATTAAAGGACGAACTATAGTGGTTATAGGAATTTATGCTCCAAATGAAGACGAAACAGTAGCGGTAAAAGACAATTTTGACACAATTTTAAGAGATGTGTTAGATCAAATCCCTAACCGATGCGAAATCATTATGGCAGGTGACTTTAACAGTAGAGTAGGCCAAGAAGAAAATAGTGCAGTAGTAGGACGACATGGAGAACCTACAAGAAATAATAATGGCGAAAGACTGATAGATCTGTGCGAACAATACAATTTAAGAATCACAAACACCTTCTATGCACACAAAGATATACACAAATATACCTGGAAACACCGCTCTGGAGACCAGAAATCCATCATCGACTATATTATAATGAGACAAAAATACTAACAGTTTTAGACGTTAGGGTAAAGAGAGGAGCTGACTGTGGAAGTGATCATTACCTAGTAATCGGAAATATGACCATACCGAGATTGGGAAAATACGAAACAGCAAATGTAAATAAGAACGTAACAACAAATAAAGAGCACTATAATCTACAAAGTCTAGAACATAACAGCGTGCAGTATTTATACCAAAGAAGGTTAGATGGAAAACTGGTAATAGAAAATAGAACAGTAGAAGAAGAATACAAGCACATAGTACACAGTATTAAAGAAGCAACAGAAGAGGCAATAGGCACTCAAAGTTGCGCAAAATAAAAACCATATTGGTGGGATGAGGAAATAGATGAAATGATAAAGAAGAAACAAGAAGCATACCTAAAATATCTAGATAAAAAAAAAGACCCCTCTAAAGAAATATATAAAAACCTAAATAAACTGGTGAAGACGGAAGTAACAAAAAGGAAAAATAGATCTTGGGAAAAGAAATGCGAATACATAGAACAAATGATTGGAGGATCAAAAAGTTTAGAAGCCTGGAGAACGCTAAAATCTATGAAAACGTCAACCAAAAATAAATTAGATTTAAGTAACATAACAGAAAAAGACTGGGTAGACCAGTTTAAACAGTTACTACAAGAAGGACGACAAAATTTTCAATACGAAAATGCAAACAGAGACATACGATCAGAATTCATTGAATTGAACATGACAAATATCGTAGAAGCGATAAGATCTTTTAAACTTAAAAAAGCCCCAGGCCCATTAAACATCTCACCAGAATTTATTAAATACGGCCCAGATAAACTGTGGAAAATGCTCAAAGATCTGTTCCAACGATGCCTGAATGGAGAAGAGACCCCGTTAGAATGGCGTCAGGCCTATATAACCCCAATATACAAAAAAGGAGCACGAAACAATGTCAGACACTATAGAGGAATTGCTGTCATCCCCACCATAGGACGACTGTACTCCCGAATACTTAGAAACCTCATAGAAGAAGACATTCGTATGAAACAACCAGAAGAACAATGCGGATTCAGAGCTGGAAGATCGACTATAGATAATCTATTTACACTTAAAATATTAATCGAAAAGCGACAACAAAGAAACAAAGAAACACATATAGCCCTGATAGATCTTAAAAAGGCATATGATAACGTGCCGATAAATAATTTATGGAGTGAAATGCAAAACATGGAAATAAAACCATCGTTAATAATAGCAACTCAAAAGTGGTATGTAAACAACACCGCATCAATTAAAATAGGTGGCAAACTTAGTGAGAAATTCAACACTACGAAAGGTCTACAACATTGATGTTGTTTATCATCTACGCTGTTTAAAATATATCTGGATCGATCTCTACAAAAGTGGCAAAGACAATGCAGAAATATGGGAATACAAATAGATGAGGATATTCTCTATACACTATTCTTCGCTGATGACCAACTGGTGGTAGCAGAAGATATAGACGACCTCAGCTATATCTTTAGGAAACTACAAACAGCGTACGAAGAATGTGGACTGACAATGAACTTACAAAAATGCGAATATCTCTCAGTGGAGAAAAATACAGTCGAAGACCTGACATTGGAGAGTGACAAAATCAAAGGAACAAACAGAGTAAAATACCTAGGAGTAGTGTTTACAAAAGACGGAACTAGCCATGAAGAAATAAATACAAGGATAAACAAAGGCAGAAACATTACCAAATGCCTAAACTCCATTCTCTGGGATAAAAAAATCACAAGAACGACGAAAAAACGATTATATAAGACGATGGTTGAGCCGGTGGTAACATACGGAGCAGAGATATGGGACATTAGTAAAAGAAACACGAAAAAATTACAAGCTACCGAGATGAATTTTATGAGAAGAAGCTGTAGATTGACAAGACATTATAGATGAAGTCCAGAAAAAACAACTTACTTGGTTCGGTCATATAAAGAGAATGGCAGACGAGAGGTGGCCAAAGAAAATATTAAAATGGATCCCAACCGAAAGAAGGAAAAGAGGGCGTCCAAGAAGAAGCTGGCGAGATGACGTGAATGAAGCCATGGAAGGAAGACAGCTAAATGAAGCCGACACCTGAGATAGGAAATGATGGAAACTAGGGACAGGAAAACAACGACAGTTGTAAACAACCTGTACTATATATAAATAACATAAATATAGAATCAGAGTTTGGTACTTATTGAGAGTAAACTTAATGAAAGACCAAATACTAATCACATTTTTAGGTTATGAGAAAAATAATGAGTTTGACGTTTTGATTGTTTATTTAAAAATATTTCCACTAAAACATGGATAAATTTATAGATGAGAATAATTTTATTATATCCTATACTACACATTTCAATTATCAAACCCTTCTATACACTTGTGTCGAGTAAAAAACCAACTTTAATTGGCCTATATTCCATTTTAGACAGTTACACATAACGGTATCCGAGGCTGAATCTTCAGTTTTGTGAGCCAATATGGGTTTCTTTACCCATTTTAACAACTTGGGACTTTTAACAATAATCGAGGCCAGCGATCAATGATAGATTTTATAATCACAAATCGAGCGATAACTCCGTCACAAGTACTTGATATCAGAGCACTAACATCTGCCAACCTGGGGACTGATCATAACCTTGGTTTATGTAAGATGCTACTAGAACGTCCGCAACGAAATAGAAAACCCCAATGTTCATCAAAAAACATAATTTAGAGTCGCTAGCAACAGAGAGTACAAAACTGCTCTATGAGAACAGGATTACCAGCAAACTAAAAGAGATCGACTTAAAACCCGAATGGGGAGTAGAAGATACTTGGCAAAAAATTAAGAAATGCGTCAACGAAGCAGCAGAAGAAGAGATTGGAAAGCGGAAAATTAACACGAGAGCGACAAACCACACCAAACCGTGGTTTTGCCAAGAGGTAAAAGAACTCTCTGAATTAAAACGCAAATGCTACCTGAGATATATAAGCACGCAATCGGAAGAAGCTCATGCAGAATATGTCCAAATAAGAAACGAAGTAAACGCCAGAATAAAATCAATCAAAAGAGAACATTGAGCCAAATTCACTTGCGACATGGACTAGGACCTATATGGTGCCCAAAAGAAAGTATGGAAAATGCTACTCAACAGGAAAAAACCAGTTAACGAGTTCGTGCAGACCAAAGTAGTACCTATAAAGACATGGCAACAGCATTTTAAAGAGCTATATGATGCCGAAGAAACGCTGAATATAAACGAAGGCGAAACAGATGTGAGTGCTACAATCAATGACGAAGAAGTAGAAGCAAAGATCAAAAAGCTAAAAAACAGAAAATCACCCTGAACGGATGGTATACCCAATGAACTTTGAAAATATGGAGGCCCGGAACTTGCAAGTAAACTGGCACAACTATTTAACAAAATATTAAACAAAACAGAAACACCAGAGGAATGGCATAATAGTATCACAATCCCCATATTTAAAAAAGGACAAAAAAACTGCCCACAAAACTATAGAGGAATAACCCTCTTAAATACAACAATGAAACTTTTCACGGGTATTCTCAAGGACAAATTGGAAAAGCAAATCACTAATGCTGAAGAACAACAAGGTTTTACAAAAGGGTGATCTATAACAGACGCAGTATTTATAATAAAATAAATAAAAGAAAAAGCTATAGAGTTCGGCATGCCAGCGTATATTTGCTTCATTGATTTGACGAAGGCATTTGACAGAGTTCGCCTGGGAGACATTCTAAATATATTAATAGAAAATGAAATACCGACCAGTATAACAAAGATACTCCATAACCTAAATAACAACAACGTAACCAAAGTTAGAGCAGGAGACGAATTCACTGAACATATTCCAACACCGGGAGGAATTAGACAAGGCGACAGTTTAAGCCCTTCTTGTTTAATCTTCTCATGAGCAAAATTATCAACAAAGTAAAATCTCTTAATCTCGGATATAGAATGGGCAACAAAAGAATTGGTATGGTGTGTTACGCAGACGATGCAGCAATTATTGCCGAATCAGAAGATGATCTCCAAAGGCAGCTCTTTCAGTTCTTTCAAACAAGCCAACTACTAAATATGAACATCTCTACCAACAAAACTAAATGTATGACAATAGCAAAAGATCCGCTCAGATATAAGTTAGTGGTTGAGGACAACCCCATAGAACAGGTGATGCAATTCAGATATCTGGGTATAGATATATCAAGCACCCACGACCCAGTAAAGGACCTGAGGAGTCAGATCAACTAAGCATCTGCACTGTCAGGATGTCTGCGGGAGATAGTCTGGTCAAATCCGTATATGCGCACAGATAGTAAAATTAGAATCTATAAGACTTGCATATGACCGATCATGACATATGGCATAGAAGTGCGCGAAGATACCAACAAAACGAAACAGATGCTAAGGGTTGCCAGAATGAAAACCCTAAGAACAATAATGGGGAAAACAAGAAGAGACAGAGTGAGAAATACAAACATTAGAGAGCAGTGCAAAATTCAAGATATTGTAAGATGGGGAAGGCAGCGCAAGAGGATGTGGTACAACCATGTAAGACGAATGGATGAGAATAGACTCCCAAAAATTGCCCTAGAAAACAATCCGCCCGGTTCAAGACTCCCCGGAAGACCACTTAAAAGATGGAGGGATAGTTGGCAATCTACCTCCCAAGAAATTAACCAGAGGCAGCTTCAGAATTAAACAGATCGAAAGATCTACAAAAGTAGAAATTTTCTCGTCGTAATTTTAGCGCAACAAAATTTGCAACTTACACCTTATGTCCTTAAGACCAAAAAAATATGGACGTTAAGTAAGGAAGAACATATTTAAAATAAATAAAATAGAATGTAGACAAACATGGATTTTCTTTGTTAGTGTATGTTATAATCGGAAAATTCCTTTCATATAAATACCAAAATGGCTGACTGATGAACACGTTTCTAGCTCAAGTATCATTGTGTTAACATTTAATAGATCTCTTAATTTTAATGCATCTTATATCATTTATAGATACTTAATAGAAGGGTAATACACATTCACTCCTTTTTATTTAACAATAAATAGTTTATTAGGGTCTCAGCCAACGACATACTGGTACTTAAACTTTAACGAGATAATACATAAAATTATTGTTCCCACACAGATTCACCCTCGAGGATACAAAACAAACTAAATTGTTTTATATTGATGTTTACAAGAAAATAGTAATAAACTTTATTATTAGTATTTTACACATATTATACTGGGTGTTTCACATATACCGTATACTAAATTTATCTTTGAAAATAATCGTATATAAAATATGAAAATTTGAAATTTAGTATCTATAACTGTATGTAGTTGATCTAAACGTTAATAATATTTTATAATTCGCTATTAATTCTGTTAAAACTTGGAAGTCGCCATTAATTTGTCATTTTGTCATAGAATCCCAACATATTTTATTATTTTTTGACAAGATTATCACGGAGCGAGATCAAGTTATCCACCAGAGGTGACCACAGAAAAGGATAGAGCACTTTGTGGGCACATTTAAGATGTTTTAACCAAAATCTCCTCCCTTTTTTTTCAGTTTCTGTCATTTCAGTTCATTTTTCAGTTCTGCTTTGATCCAGTTGCATACGGGATCAGATATATTTTTTAATGCTGCTGCATCATAAAGAGAATTTGACGGTGCATTATTAAATGCATCTTCTACATATAGAAGGGTGGTTAATGCAATCTCTCCATTATTAGCGAAGTGACCGATTTTCTGAACTACTGGATGATTCCTCAATGGCCACCCCTCCTATCTATCAAGAATTTTTGTTATTGTCTTCAACTAAAATGATGAAAGACTGATCGAACTGTAAGATTTGGGTATGTCGTTGTCTTGTCGTCCTATTTTTTGTATGTACACCACCCTTACAGTTGCAATTTAAAACTTAAGCGTTTTCTTTTTAAATTCGACAAAGGTCTCATCAGGTCTTTAAATATGCCTGGTTCAGGTATCGATTCCTGAAAAAAATCTTGTGAATTTTAGTGCTGGTAGGTATATCTGAAATACTTTCGCCAAGATTCCCTTTCTGCTCTTATTATCACTTTATTTATCTTTAATAGTTTTTCTGTGTGTTTCCTGTCCCAATTCTTTGGCTTTATTCGATAGCCTTCTTACTTCTCTTCTTAGTTTTTCCAGTTTTTCGCCTCACTATGACGTTTGTCAATTCCCTTAGAAATAAATCACTTTCTAGTTAAGTAATTACTCGAATTGTTTAAAATGCTTACCGTTCACTTTCTGACAATCTGCAGACGAATGATTAAATTTGTGAGTCACTCTTTTCAAGACTTTTCCAAGCATTGGTTCACATTTATCAATAATTCTTTGTTTTAAATATAGAAAACATGTTGTTCGCCTAATGTAAACATGTGATTTTAGATATTGCCAGAGAAAAAAATGTAACGGTACGGAGAACGACCAAGCCGCTCTATGAATTCTCTAAGTCCAATTCATTGATATGGAAAATTCGCATTTAAATAATTTCTATCCCTTCGATAATAGCGGGGAAGCGCTTTATCTAGTTGAAACCAAATATTTTGTGGTAACTGGCCATACTGTTGAAGCTCAGGAATAATTTTGTTGTTCAGTAAATCTAAATACTTGGGGCAATAATTTTAATTTGGACAATTGGTATTTTGAAAGTAGCTGTTCTAACATGATCACCATAAGCGATTATTATTAATGATTTACTACGATCTTTTTTACTTAAATGTCAACAGTTACCTGCGATTTCCATATGTTAGCTACACGATATGCAGGAACAAATAGTATGTATAAGAGTAACAAATACAAAGATCCCATGGTTATCATATCGACCCAAGTATAGTCCCATTTGTATAGGCTGTACCATGTATATGGTAAGCTCATTTGAGATAGGTGATAATGGAAATAGATATGTCCTGACATTACAATGCGAATTAAGCAAATATATAGAACGATACGTGATACAAAATAAAGAAGCCGAAGCAGCAGCCAAATAATTGGTAGAAAATTTTATTTTGAGGTATAGAAGAATAGTAACAGACCAAGGCACAAAGTTTGTGGCAAGAATAATTTAGGAAACATTCGATATGCTGTAAATAGAGCAACTAAACTCCACACGTATCATCATGAGATAATTGGAGCTCTAGAGAATACTTAGAAGCATGTGAATGAGTACCATAGAATACAACTGTCAAAATTCACACGTTGTAGTAGGTGGGTGCAATATTATTACTTTGTATACAATACTTTGAAACATTCAGCAACAGGTTACACACTCTTCGAATTGGTATTCGGAAAATCCTGTAGAATGCCAACAAATGTACTGAACAAAGAGGAAACAACAATACAGCTTTGACGATTATCCCTTTATTTCTTATTACATTGTTTCAATACAAAAAAGGCCATTGTGTTTTTACTTTTATTAGTCTAGTAAACATATTATTAGGCTAGCACATTGTGAGGATGTGAACATTTGCGAAAATTTTCAATATTTGAAGTGATTTTTTAAAATTATTAACCTCATTGGTCTTGAGAAATAAATTTACCTATTCTTTAACCGTAACGAGATTTGTTTCTCGACTTAACAAATTACTTATTTTATTACTTATTAATAACTTAGCAAACTTGATATCCCTACCTATTTATAACTATTAAATGTTAAAAGTGGTACTTTCCAGGAGAGGAAAATAAATTTTTTAGACAATTCAAAATCAGCGTCTTGACAAATGGAAACATTTTTAAATTTTTTGTGTGGTATGTTTAATTCTTGTTAGATTTATAACAAATTTGAACTACTTATGGTTTTTTCTTCTTTTCAAAAAACCACCTTCTTTACTTTGATTTTTGTGTTATCAATAATTTTTTTGGTCCCATGTCTAAAAACTGCTAATGTGGCATTTTCAACAGTTTATATTGTTGTTACTTTAACACATTCATATACGTAATTGGAAAGAAGGAAGATAAAAATAATTTTATTGTTCTTACAAAAGTTTCTTACAAATCGTTCAATCAAAAATTGAATTTATAGGATAAAATAGGAAAATTATATTTAAAGAAATTCATTAAAGGTATTTTTTTAAAAGTATTCATTGCTGGAAAATGTAAAAAACATAAAAGGTAAAACTAGTCACAATACATTATTATGGAGCTTCACGTCTTGTAGATACCTCAAGTACTCATTTATGATTCTCAATTGTAAAATAATAGTAAATTAAAAGTTTTAAATTTTGAATCAAACGTTATCATTCTCTTAAGCTGTGTTAGGTTCTGAAAACAATTTCTGTCAGTACTAGATGTTGGTCATTTGGCAGCTTTCCATAGCTACTAATCTAAACATCAGTTTATCTGATACCTAGCAAAAAATCCGATGAAATTTCTCTAAATATGCCGTTTACAAGAATTATCAGTCACACTGTACTGTTGCAAAAATTCAGCTGCAGGTCCAGATAACACTCCCTTTATCTTTCTTAATAATCTTTCTATAACTAGTCTAGCTAAATTGCTTGAAATAGCAATTTAATATGGGCCAAAAAATGATTTTCAAATTTGTGGCAAAAATCCTCGATTATTCCTGTTAAAAAACAACAGAAACCTTCAACTGATCTAAATTCCTATAGACCAATTTCTCTCACATATACAATGTGCAAACTTATGGAGAAAATGATCAATAAAAGACTCCTTTAGTAGGGGAACGACGGGTAATTACGAACACTTAAGGAAAATAATTGTTTATTTGAAATATAAAAATGTTGAAAACTCGAAACCACTACAGAGTGGCTAACAGTAATACAGCTATTAATTTTTGTTACTGGATAATCAAAAATAAAAATTTTAATAATAAAAAAACTCAATTAAAAATATTCACGAAATGTTCGCTGTTACCCGAAATGTCGGGTAATATTAAACATGAGAAGGGTAATGGCGAACAGTATTACCTATTAACAAAAATTACATTTATAGTTGTCCGGTGTGTCCGCGCCGCTGCATAATTTATGCACCCATCCACCACATATAATGCAACGGAACCTAGGTTCGCTTTTCCCGAACTCACCACAAATTAAACAAGATTCTCCTTCATTACAATCGTTGGTATTAATATCGTCATTGTCATCAGATTCATCATCTTTATATGATGTCGAATCTTCCTCTTCGCTTGAAGATTTTAGTACTTTTCTCTTTGCAGTTTTATTTTTTTTTTTAATTTTTGTTTTTCAATTTCTTTTTCCATTTTTTGTTTCCTTCTAAGCTCCTTTTGTTCGAGTTTTAATTTCAAAGGCGTTGAGGTTAATATTTCGGATCTTTGTTTTTTTCTTCCACCCTTCTTCGGAACAGATATCTTTTGTTTTTATTTCGGTAAAGTCAAGATATCGCTGAATGAAACATTTTCGGTATTTTCACATATCTGGTTTTCTTTGGAAGGGCCTGGGGAAGGGTTCCAGTAAATCTTTTCGAATAGTTTGTGAAAGAACTTCTTGGCTATTATTTTGTTGAGTTCGATTATCATTTGAACTGTACAATTATTCTTTATTAAATGTATTTCGGTTGAATGGAAAAATACTGGTCTTCTTAAAAACCGTTTGCAATTTTGTCTATGCTTGCAACTCTAGTATACGCCTTTGAGAATAAAGTGCTTATATGGCACATTTCAATTTTCTCATAGGGTTGAGATTTTAAAAACGAATCGCATTCAATGCCATATGCTCGCTTCAATGATGAGAAAAAGCTAACGTCTAGTGGTTGCAAAAAGCTATCCAAGCGCAGATGCAGATACGGATCATAATCTATTACTAGCAAACGTCAACATTAAACTCAGGAAACCGGAGAAAAAAGTTAAAACCACCAAAATTAACATCAAAAACCTAAAAGACGACAACTGCCAACAGCAACTAAACGCAGAGATAAATAAATTAACCGAAGGAAGCGTTGAATGGGCAGATATGAAAAAAGCCATACTAAAATCGGAAAAGGAGGTCCTAGGCGAAGAAAAGAAAATAACTAAAAAAGACTGGATGACACCGGAAATAGTTGAGCTAATAACTGAAAAAAGAAAATACAAAAATAAAGATGAAAATAAATATAAAACCATCAAGAATAAAATCAAATATGAAATCTGAAAGGCTAAGGAGGAATGGATGAACAAAGAATGCCAGGAATTGGAAGAACTCAGCAACAAACATGACACCTCAAAGTTACATAAAAAACTTACAGGCAACACCAGACAAAAAAGAACACTCATAACAAGAGATAATAATGGAGATATACTTACTTCTTCTTCTTCTTAAGGTTCCATCTTCTAACGAAGGTTGGATATCAACATGGCAATTCTTATTTTACTTACAGCAGCTCTAAATAGTTGGCTAGAGCTCAGACTAAACCATTCCCTTAGATTTCGTAGCCAGGAGGTTTGTCTTCTTCCTACATCTCTTTTGCCTTTTATTTTGCCCTCTATAATCAAACGTAGTAGCCCATAACGAGGACCTCTTAATATATGACCGAAATATTCAAGTTTCCGCCTCTTAATTGTCTGTACAATTTCTTCCATCTTATTAACCCTATCAAGGACTTCAATATTGGTAATTTTGTCTACCCATGCTATTCGTAGCATCCTTCGATAACACCAACGCTCAAAAGCTTCCAATTTCTTAATCTCCAGTTGTTTCAAAGTCCATGCCTCAGATCCGTAGAGCAAAGTTGTAAAAATGTAGCAGCGCAATAACCTTATCCTTAGATCCATTCTTAGGTCTCTACTACACAATAGATGTTTCATTTTTACAAATTTTGCCCTTGCTATTTCTATACGGCTTTTAATCTCTTGCGTTTGTTCTGCGTTTTGACTAACCAATGTTCCTAGATATTTGTATTTATCTACCCTTTCCATCTGGATATTATTAATATGTAGTGTCTCGTTGTCTTTTGGATGTTTTGTAATGACCATGAATTTTGTTTTCTTTAAGTTCATTTTAATACCATATATGGTACACTTACTGAAGAGAGCAAAATAAAGGAAGTATGGGAACAATATATAATACATCTTTTCCATGACGAGAGAGAAAATGAACAAGATATAGGTGAAGAAAAACAATACTTACAAATTTTACCCTCAGAAGTAAAGAATGCCCTACAGAATGCAAAACAAGGAAAAGCACCGGGTCCTGATCAAATTCCAGTTGAACTGTTAAAAGCCTTAGATGACGGTAATATAAAGAGACTCACCCGAATTCTCAACCACATATATATGTAGAGGGCAACATCCCGGAAGAATGGCTTAAATCGATATTTTTACCTCTACCAAAAAACAACAATCCCAAATCATGTAATGACTATAGATTGATAAGCCTAATGTGCCACCCTTTAAAGATTCTTTTGAAAATTGTTCAAAACCGAATTTATAAGAAATGTCAGGAACATATAGATGAAACTCAGTTTGGCTTCAGAGGAGGCATGGGTACAAGAGAGGCATTATTTGCGTTGACGGTAATCTTGCAGAAATGTCGGGAATATAACAAGAGTGCATATGTATGCTTCATAGACTTTAGGAAGGCCTTTGACTGAGTGCAGCATATGAAGCTAATAGATGAATTAAAAAACATCAATTTCCCATGGACTGCCAGGGTCACCAATGAGGAAGTGCTGAGAAGAATGGGTCGAGTCAATAAATTGTTGAGAACGATAAAAGTACGCAAGACTGCATACCTTGGACACATACTAAGAAATAATAAATATAGTCTTCTGCAGGTCATCATGCAGGGTAGAGTCGATGGCAAAAAGGGAATAGGTAGAAAGAGGAAGTCATGGCTGCGAAATATTCGAGACTGGACAAACATGACTGTAGACGAATTATTCCACGTTGCAAAAGACAGAGAAGCTTTTAAAAATGTGGTCGTCAACCTCCGTTAATGGGGACGGCATAGGAAGAAGAAGAAGAAGTGGTTGCAGACGATGCGAGGTATGTGGAGGTATTGACAGCATAATGATACCATTTTCTTTGCAAAAATTATTGCAATAGAGCAATGACTGGAGTGATTGTCCAGCACCAGTAAAATGGGATCATCTCTTGTCGGTTTATTGGTTTTCGCAAAATGTTGAATCCAAAACAGGAACACTTCTTCGTTCATCCAACCGCTTTTTGAACAGAAGTGCAATGAACCTGGAAGCTCATCCTTTTTTAAAGCAGGATTTCTTCTTAGTCTTGGATAAATAAATAGTGGAGATGTAAAAAATCCGCTGGCACTCATACAACAGCATACCGTCACGTTCTTGCCTCTTTCTTCACTTGTAACGGCTCCAACTTGTTTTTGGCCTCTAGGTCCAATGATCCGATTAGGCCTATTTTTCCGTTTGTAATGCCAGTCTCATCGACATTAAATATTCGAGTAGGTGGAAACTTGTATTCATCGTACAGCTTACCCAAATTGTCATAAAACCTTGAGACTTAATCCTTATTGAAACCTTGAATGCGATTAAGACTTGTTGCTTCAGGTTTACGGAACCTCAACTCAGGATGCCTTGACATGAATCCATATAACCAGTCTTTACCTACTTCTTGTTTTTCTCTGTTAAAACTATGTTTTAAGTTTAATTTCTCTGCATAGGCGGAGGCCTCTTTTCGCAACTGAATTGTGGTTAATCCATAAAATATTTTAGATAACGTTAAACTCATGTTTGAGTTTAACGTTATCAATGACGACTCATTTCTCCTTTCTGTTCATTTGAAAAGAGAGTGTTTGCACCCAGCTTGCCTTTGTAAAAGCCTCTAGAGACTCTGTTTTGTAATGTTGTAAAAGGTATAATTAATTGGCGTGCAGCTTCTCTTTAACGTCTTTCTTCAATTGCCTTTAGAGCAGCTTTCATTTAATCATCAGTCCATGAAAATTTGTTGGTACTTCGTTTCCATTTAAAAGGCATCTGAAAAACATACAAATTGTTAAATAAGTAAAAGAAAAGCAAAAATGTAAAGAATCTAAGCCAAACTATTAAAAGAGTAAACGCGAACACTCGGCGGGTAATCGCGAACATCTGTTCGTGATTAGTTGAGCTTCCAATCAAGTTTGCACTATATGCAGATGCTTTAATAATTTTCTGCATAGGCAAAGACACTGTTGCCACTTGCAAACTGCTTCAGAATGCTACTAACCAATTGGTTGAATCAACTTCGGTAAGCGAATTTAACCTTTCTATTAAGAATACAAAATCATTAGGTTTTTTTGCAGGCAAGTCAGTACCACAAATTATAAAATTACCATAAATGGTACTTGTCTACCAGATGTTAAGAGTATACGGATTGTAGGACTCACACTCGACAGTAAACTTATTTAGAAATGCCTTTTCAAAAATCTCAAAACTAAGTGCATGACAAATCTTAACATATTAAAGACTCTGTCCAATCATCATTGGGGTACAGATGAAAACTTATTACATCAGATTTATAGAGATATCTGATTCTAAAATAGGCTACTGCAGTTTCATTTATATATCAGCTGATCCATCAGATTTAAAACTTCTTATTTCCGCACACAATACTGCACTTCGAATTACTCATTATTGTGAGATTCAGAGCAAAAGGGCGAATAAACATATTCGATATTTTAATCTAAAACCAAATGGATAAATGTTCATATTCAATAGTTTAAACAGAATATTTTCCGGGATCCTTATCAAGCAACAATTTGGATAGTTTTTCACAAGGCATATCCCGTCTAATGCAAAAACAAAATGTATCGAATATGAAAAATCCGATTTTTCATATTCGATAGTTGGAAATGGTAGGGACGATATCTGAATTAGGAATAACAAATTTTCTTGGCAAAGACCACCTGCAAAAATATATAGGATATCCCGTTTAAATTAAATAATTTAAGAGTATCTTCAATGAAACCGAAAGTAGAGTAGTAACAAAGAATATGACATTACATGCGTTATGTGTCATTTTACTTGCATGCAGAGTTTTAATGAATATCCCCTTTTTCGCTTCAAAGATAATAACTTGTTACATACTTTATCCCAACCCCATAGTTCAGGATAAAATAGATTGTTTAGAAGTTGAGTGGGTAAGTAGTAGTGCATACAAATTTGACATACTTTTTTTTAAATTAAAGATTTATTTAGTTATTATTTATTATTTTAAATACTTAAACATTTCTAAAAATGTTTTGTTATAATTTTATAATAAAGAGTAGTCATGATTTTTCATTGCGTATTTTCCGCTCTTAATCACACGAATTTTATCTATCATGTAAATAAAGTCATCTGAAAGCTGTACAAACGAAAGTCAGCTAAAAGCAATTAAGGGATGAAGGTGTGAACAAGAACTAGGTGGTAATAGTGGGGAAGTTGTGTTGATATGTTGTATAATTCGAAAGGGTAGCTTTCAAGAACATTCAGTAACATTCCTCCCCCGATCTAACACACAGAAAGCACATCCAACTTTCAAATTGTCTTCTAGATACTGAATTATGCAACAGTTCACGAGTTTAGTTGCTAAGATGGCGGCCACAATGGTGACGAAGTATTCGAATCAGTGGTGGGTGCGAGAAATGAACAATTTTTTATTTGATTAACTATATTGAAATATATATTTTGTATGGGATTAAACTACAGTTGGTCGTAATCAGTAATTTACGGTATAAATATAATATTGTTTTAATTTAAAATTTTCTTAAAACGATTTCTGCATTGGGAATCCGAATTGAAATGTCAAAATAAATGTAAAATTTAATTCTCGTTAAAATAATTGCGGTTTAGTCTTCTATAAAACAAAAAGAATAGAAAAACAGTTTCAGAATCTCCATATTATAATATATTCTTCATTATATGAAGTTGCGTAAAGTAATATCAAAAATCGTAAACTAACTCTCCATTCAGTTACTCACACAAGTCACTGTAGAATGAGCGTTTTCTAAAAATCTTAGAAAGTTTTAAATCTAATCTACGTAATATTATACACACAACCAAACTTATATAGAATCATTTGATATTTTTTATTATTTTAAGCGAATTTAGGACATTTAGTCAAAAATATCTCCAACATAAAACGAAAAGAGGATAAAAAGCAACCACCACTTTTCCACGTAGAATTGATTGCTAATGTAAACAATAAGGTAAAGACATTTATAAAGTCAATAAACTACTTAACTCAATTGTTGAAGTTAAACCACCACATCCCAAAAGAGAAATTCCGTAATGCCACAGGTGTCAACATTTCGGACACACTCACAAATATTGCAACAGAATGCCTCGATACGCAAAATGTACGGCCAATCACTTGTCATCCGAATGTTCAAACCCAACACAAATTAAAGATGTGAAGTGCACAAATTTGCAAGAGAATCATCCTGCCAACTACAGAGGCTGTTTAGTCTACAAATAGCTCCAAAGAAAACAATACAATTTCCAAAGTTGAAGAAAATACATTCTCATTCCCCGCCAAGTTCCTCAAATACTCGTCGCCCATCTGTTACTTATGCAAACGCTGCGTAGGGACCAAATCATACTGAAAAAAAAAAACTGAATACAACAGAAACAAGTAACAGTTTAGAATTAATGGTCCAAAAACTTATGGAGAGAATGGATAAAATGTTCGACCTTCTCATAACGATGTTATCAAAACTTAATGTTCAATCCTAAAATTAAAATTTGATATTGGAACGCAAACGGGCTCACAAACCATACTGAGGACATAAAGGCATTTATAAAGTTACATAATCTTGATATCATGATGGACTCTAAAGCTCATATGACAAACAAAAGCAATTTTAGTATGCCAGATTTTTACACCTATGTCACGCCACACCCAATGGGAAAAGGTCATGGTGGAACTGCGTTAATCATTAGTAGTAATATAAAACATCACAAAATAAATAAAGTGTTAAATTAACCTTCAGACCACCTCTATATCTGTAGAACTCAGTAAAGGACACATAACGATGTCAGTTGCGTATTGCCCCTCTGGTAAAATAATTAAAGAAGAACATTTCTCTAGTTATTTCAATAAGATTGGTCATCGCTTTATTGCAGCCGGTGATTTTAATGCAAACCATACAAGATGGGGTTCAAGACTGATAACAACACGCGGAAGAAAACTTATTAAAATTTAAACGAAAATAACTTGACTTCAAATTCTACTGGACAACCAACCTATTGGCCTACAGATAGCAATAAATAAATAAAATACTCGATCTCATCAATTATGGTATCATAAAAGCAATAAGTAACAACTTTTTAGATATTGAACCTTCTGTTGACCTTTCGTCGGATCATTCTCACATATTTATTGATGTATATGTATTGATGAGTCTGTTCGGATTTAATATTCAAAATGCAATTAACTTAAATCTTTCCTTATAGCAAATGAAAATATTGAGGAAGCAGTTTATCACCTTACATCAATCATTCAACAGGCAGCTTGGAAAGCAACTCCAGATCTAAATCGGAGTAATAACTGTGAACCATTTCCACATCAAATAAAAATCTTAATCATCGAAAAGAGTTTGCTCAAAAGAGAACTTCACAAATACAAAGATCAAGGCATAAATGAATTTTTTGAAAGTCTCACTGCGACGGACGAAACAAATTACTCTGTTTAGAATTACTCTTTAAGAAACTGAAACATCAGATTAAACATGATTGTCCTATAAGAAACAACATGGTGATTGGGCCAAGGCCGATAAAGAAAAAGCACAAGCATTCGCTAATCATCTCAGCCAAGTTTTTCAACCTTACTTCAGAACTATCTTAAAGTAAGAAGAATAATTCATTCACAAGAACTTAGATGCACCGTACCAGATGTCACCTCCTATAGAAAATATCAAAATTAACGAAATAAAAGAGTTAGTTAAACATCTCAATACTAAAAAAGCTTCAGGGTATGATATATCGGGAAAAATCTCCAAAAATTTACCCAAAGAAGGATTTCGGTTGGTTATGTACATATTTAACGCTACACTAAAGTTAGGCTATTTTCCGTTTCAATGGAAAATGGCACAAATTATTCAAATTCCAAAACCAAATAAAGATCTACACAAACTACCATCCTGTCGTCCAATCAGTTTGCTTTTCATTATCTCTAAGATATTTAAGAGGATACTCCTTCAAAGAATGAATTCTATAATCGACAGACAAAAGTTAATACCTGATCATCAGTTTGGATTCAGACAACAACATGGAACAATTGAACAGGTACATAGAGTTGCCAAAGTAGCAAGAGATGCGATTGAAGAGAAAGAATACTGCACTGCAGCCTTTTTGGATGTCTCACAAGCATTTGACAAAATATGGCATGAGGAGCTGCTATATAAAATAAAAACTCACATTCCTCATTCTCTGCATGCACTTCTGAGATCCTATCTTACCAATCGATATTTGCAGGTCAGATAAAATGAAGCAGTATCAAACATATTGTTTAGGCATGCACGATGGTCGAGCGAGGGTTAGAAGGTGACGTGGTGAAAGGAGGAATCCACAGTTTTTTATTGAAAGACATATTCATCAGACTGTTGGAGTTATGGTTTGGGGTGCTATAGCTTATGGTTCCAGGTCACCTTTATACTTCTTCAGAGGTAACATTAACGCTCAGCGTTATATCCAAGAAGTTCTAGAACCCCACCTTTTACCCTATCTTGACAGCCTATAGGCAAATCCAACTTTCCAACAAGATAATGCCCGACCACATGTTGCAAGAGTCACAATAGACTTCTTTCAACATAATGATGTCACATTGTTAGCATGGCCGCCAAAATCTCTCGACTTATCCCCAATTAAGCATGTATGGGATATAATGGGAAGGAGATTGCTCAATTTGCAACGTCCTCCTCAGACTCTACATGCACTTCCAGAGGAGTTGGTGGTTGCCTGAAATGAGATACCACACGAGGACATTGACCACCTGATCAGAGGCATGCCTAGGCGCGTTGGAGAATGTGTAACACATCGGGGTGCATCCACACCCCATCTACAATGGGGATTATCCCTCCAGATACTGACAAAGAATGTAGCGTAGAATCTTCAAAGTAATTTTAAACTGTTTGTCCTCGTTTTAGTGTAGTGTTTTGTACAATTTTATGTCATTATTAATGTTTCTACATTCTACGCTTGCCGGATAGTTTATATTTGATGAAATGCCCCTGAAGATGCTATTTTAAGCGAAAGTACTTGGGCTAGATTTAATTAACTTGTGCTCGATAATAGCCTTATTTTCAAAGTTCATTTAGTTTATTATTATAGCATTTATATGAATATTTATTTAATTTCTTATTTATTAATTTTAATGACGTTGTTAGATAGAATTAACCTCAGTGTAATTTTTTTTATATTAGAGAATAATATTTGTTTGCTAACATTCCTGATGGCATGTGCCACGGAGAACAAATGTCTCTAAAAGAAAATATTGTATTGTATTTTTTTAATGAGAAATAAAAAAGTATTAATGAATAATTTATAATTATTTTCGGTTCTCGTAGAATTGATTGTCTTATACTGATCGTAATTTAATTGTTTTTTTTATAATAAAATATTTGTATTGTAGTTTGTTATGGTACCATTTTATTTTATTAATTTGCTTATTTTTGAAATTTCTATTTTATTTTCAAGCCCTAAAAATTTAATGAATTTAAAATATAGATGGTAAAAAACTAAAAAGGTTGAGACAGCGGTTTGACATGAATTTTAATCAATTGGTAAAATCGATTTGAAACAAAATTTGAATTTTATACCGATTTCCATTCTCCCACTGGAGCAAATGCCCTAAGGAGGGAACCGACCAAACATTCTTTCTTAATTTTTCTTGTCACTTTAAGATTAAACATTAACCGTTTGGTGAAATAATTCAATACTTAATTTTAATTTGCAGATTCTTAAGTTTCTTTTAACTTCTTTCGTCGAAGCCCAGGAGTATGATAAAATTTAAAACATTTCTGGAAAAAGTTTCTTAATTAACTTTAACGTGTAATCGATTTATCTGTTCTCAAAGTACATTTTAAGCCAATTTCAAAGGTTGTCACCTAAAGAAAATTCAGTCGATATTCATTATGTATAGAGAATTTCCTTTTAGGGCGGCGGAATGGCACAATATAAAAGACAAAAACAAGGCTGTCTAGGTTTCTGTATTAAACAGGTTAAGACGTTTTTCCTTGTTTTTTAATTGAAGGTTACTTCCAATTAAGTTACTTGAAATTTAAGTCAGTTTTCAAAAATATGGATAATAATATATTGGCATTTAATTTTAATATACTCGGTGAATAAAAACGGTCGCTTTTTTATTTATGGCTCAATTTTGAAAAAAATTTAATGAGTAGAGGAAAAATTATTTCTAATTTATTCCTATAATATATTTTCGAAGAATGTATTGTTTTGTTATTATTTTTCATCTTTTAAGTCCTTCTCTCTATTTGGATTGCTGAATATAGGCCTCTCCTAATTCTCGCCACTTATCTCTGTTGTTTGTAAGACGTTATGACATTGACCCTGCAGTTCTTTTAATATCGTCACTCCAGCGCATTTGCGGTTGTGGTCTTTTGGCTTCATATGGCCGCCAACTCCCGAGTTCTTTATTCCATCGGCCAACCTTAAGATGTGCGTTATATCCAGCCCATTTTCATTTCAGTTTAGCTGCCTGTTCGACAGCATCTTTTTTACTTTTGTTCTATTACGAATGTCTTCATTGGTTTTAGGGTCTTTGATTGAGATACCCATCTGTCGTTCCATAGCTCTCTTTTATCTGATCTTCTCCATGTTTATTTTAGTGAATATCCAGGTTTGAGTCCATATGTACGTCCAGGTAGGATACAGGAATTAAACACTTTGGTTCGCAGTCTTTGAGTATATATTTATATTTTATGTACGTATGAGAGTCTTTCGAATGCTGCTTATCCCATTTTTACACATCTGCTTATTTCGTTAGTCTGATTTTTTTTGCTTAACTTGACATTTTGACTTAGATATGTATATTCATCTACGTGTTCTATCTCTGTTACTTCGATGTTTTTTATAGGTTTGTCATCTTTGTTTGACATTAGTTAAGTTTTGCTAAAATTTATTTTCAGTCTTTTTTTTTTGTAAATTCTGTATGTAGCTTCTCAATCATCGTATTCAGTGCATTCTATGTGTCGGCTATTAGTACTACATCATCTGCGTATCTAAGATCGTTCAGGTATCTTCCGTTAATAGGGATTCGCTTATGTTTCCAGTTTATTGACTTCTTCTGGGTCCCAGAAGATATCTTCTGGGGCAGCTGTAAATAATTTTGGAGATATTGTGTCTCCTTGTCTTACCTCTCGGTTGATTTTTACTGGTCTTGTTACAATTCCATTACCCAATGTCACTATTATTTCAGCTTGTTCGTAAATATTAGGTATTAGTATTCTGTACCTGGAGTCGATCCGGTTGTTGACTAATGCATCTATTGCCCATAGTTCTATGCTATCAAAAGCTTTTTCATAATCTATAAAAGCCAGACATTGGCTCGATGTTTTTCGGCATCGACAAAAAGACCAATTTTAAATGTGTGTTCTGGAACTAGGCAGTGTCCAAATCTAAGTCTGCATATGTATGAAACAACGATTTTTTCGCCGTGGTAATGATTAAACCAGGATTTAGCTGGAATATTTAATTGTATGTTTTTGTGGAATAGCCCTTTAGTTGAGTTGTTATACCATTGCTGCCAGGTTTTGGTTTTATTGCTGGTTAATTTATATTCACTTTCATTTTCTTGTTCGGTGGCCTTCTTAGCTAAATTATCTACTATTTCATTGTGTTTAATAGAGTGAGATTTTACCCAACAAAATGATATTTGTTTGCCCTTAGCCTTAAGTGCAATATATGCTTTAATAATGTCAATACGTATGTAGTTTGATATGTCCTTTAAATTTTCCAGTTTAAGTAAAGCACTTTTGCTGTCTGTAAGGATTAGAAATTTCTCTTCGTTATTGTTTATACTGTTTATATACTGCATTGCTCTTAGTATTGCAATAAGTTCTGCTGAAAATGTTGTAAAATTTTCATTAAGTCGTATACCCTCTTTATACTTTGTCCTAGGGTCCCACACGGCAGCGGCCACTCTCGAATTCATTTTTGAGCCATCGGTATAAATTTGGTAATGTTCCGGAAATAAAGTTTCTATATCCACATTTAACATGGCATTCCTTAAGTAAACTGGAAATTTCGAGTAATGTCTCATGTACGTTGGTTGTATGTTTGGTATACTGTTTAGATTTATCTGAAGCATGAATGACAGAGTTAATGTGTATAGTTTATTTTTAAATTGTCTTATTCTATTGTAACTTTCGGCAAGTAGTAATGTTGGCTTTTTCCTCCAGTATTCAGTAGTTAGGTCATTTATATAAAGTTTGTGGCAGTTTTTACATATTATATTCTCTTTAGTTATCATTTTAGTTATAAATTTTTCACACATAGTTTTCCTTCTTAACCATAATGGTGGTTCATTACATTCTACGCTTAGATTTGATATTGGAGTACTCATCAAAGCTCCTATACATAATATGAGGCATTTATTTGAAAGGATGTCTATTTTTTGAAGATGGGTTTTGGCGGCTTGTTTGTAAAAGTAACATCCGTAATCTAATATTGATCTTATGTATAATTGTTAACCTGTTTGTAATAATCTTTGTAAAGGTTTTGTAAAGTTGTCAACGAAGTGAAATTGGTCGATAATTTACTTTTTTCTAGTTGTCCTTGTTCATTTTTAATGGTTATTATGTTTTTCTTTCCTAGTTTCGGTTTGGTGCATTTGGGGCTTCGGTTTTTCTCTATGATTTGTTCTATACGGTCTTCTTGATGATTTTTGATGTCCTCTTTTATCTATTTTCTTATTACTCGAAGGAGTTCCTTAAATTCTGCAGTTTCTTTTTTGTTTTGTCTCAGATCTTTTCTTTGTTTCAGCATGTTTTGTGATTCTACACTTATTTTGGATTTTTGTTTTCTGTTAGCTGTTGCCACTTCTGAGCTTGCATTTAATAGTTCTTTTGTTATGACTTCATCGATTTCATTTAAGCTAAGTGTATCTAGATTTAATACTTTCGCGGGTTGTAACTTGCTTTTATATTGTTCTGTATTAGATTTTAGTTTATCTGTGTCTATAATTCAAGTTTTTTTTTCCAAGACTCCAACCATTCGGTGATCGCTACTTACTGACGCTGTATTTATTACTGTTACGTTCTGTATGATATGTACTTTATTACACAATATGTAATCTATTTTGTTCCGAGTTTTTCTGTCTGGGGATAGCCACGTCCACTTTCTTTGAGGTTTTTTCTTATAGAATGTGTTCATTGCATAGTATTTGTGGGCTTGTAGAAAGTTAACCAAGGTTTCTCCTTTCTCGTTTCTAACTCCAGAGCCGAATTGTCCTATATAGTTTTGGGGTTTTTCAAGTTGTTGTCCGATCTTAGTGTTGAAGTCTCCTATTATCATCATATACGTGCTGTGATAACGCGTGCTGCAATTTTATAAAGCGTCTGCAATTTTCTTAAAAAATTCGTCCATCTCTTCATCAAGATCTGCTGTGGTTGGAGCGTATACTTGAATAATTTTCAGGGAGATTGTTTACATTTAACCTAATCATTGTAATTCTTTCAGATATCTCTACGAAGTGCTCTACTTTATGTGCATATTTCTTGGAAATAAGAAATTCGACGCTATCTAGGCTTTGTTCTTCTCACCCTTTGTAATATAAGTCCTTACCGGACTCTAGTGTTATGCACTCTTCTCCTTTTCTTTTTACCTCTGCTAGACCAATTATGCCCTATTATATGTCTTTGATGTCTTCTTCGAGTTCGTAGACTTTTTCATCTTTGCTTAAGTTATATTTAGAGTGGCGATGTTTAATCGTGTGGTTTTAAGGAATTTCTTTTTTTCCCCAGATTCCATGAAGCTGTCACTTTTTCCAAAGGAGTGGGATTTGCCATTATTGTATGGTCTACCCACCTGGGGACCCATTTCTTTTGTTTTAGATATCGCCATATTTCTATTGGGAGGTTTTTTAGCCTTAAAACACCACGCTGGCTAAACGGGTTGGTGAGTGATTTTATCATTATCACCCAGCCCTTTGCGTTCACTGCTGTACATAGGCCTCCCTAATTTTTGTCCATTGTGCTCTGTCTTGAGCACTTTTCATCCAATTTCTTGACATGTTCTTGAGATCGTCAGTCCATCGTGTAGGGGGTCTTCCTCTACTTCTCTTGTCTAATTTCGGCCTACACTCAAGCAATCTTCTCGCCTACCTTTCATCACTGATTCGGGCGACGTGTCCAGCCCAGTTCCATTTTGGTGTGGCAATTTGGGAAATTACATCGGTAACTCCTGTTCTTCATCTTGTCTGTATTTCTAACTCGGTCCCACAGCGATATACTCAGCATTGACCTTTCCATTTTCCTCTGAGCTATTTGCAGCGTTTTAGAATAGGAGTGGCATGATGGAACTGAAGCGGGTACCTCGGAATAGGTTTGAACCGTCTGTTCCACGCACCAGTGACAAAATGTCGACGGCATCTATTTCGATTCCAATGGTGCCGCATTAGTTGAGTACACTTTGCGCATCGACCAGTCAAGAAATTTGCAATGAAACTTGAACTGGTTTCTCGAAATAGGTTTTAGACATTGGATTAGAGAACGCATCGGCAGCGTTTGTTTGGTTTGGATTCCAACATCGTCGCCTTAGTTAAAAATATTCTGTTAAACATGATGGGTTCAAAATAATTTCAGGTCGGTACGGTTGCAACAGATTTCTAATTCACGGCAAGTAATAAATAAAGTAAAAGTTAGTAAAGTTTTGTTTGGAAAATATTTCTATATTAGGATGTTTCCGTAATAAATGTTTTTTTAGGTTAAAAACTGTAGTTTTAGAGGACATTATTATTTTACAAATGTTACATTTTGCAATTTGTTTTGTTGCATCCGCAACGCTAAAAAGATTTCATACAATACTGGTACGCCTATTCATATTATCGAAATTTATAAAAATCGCTACGAAACTTGACATTGACTTATACTGTGTCATAGCAACTGTGAAAATAAATTCTACCCAAATGTTGTAGCACAGTTGTAGCTCAACTAGGATTAAGCAAGCGGTGTTCGGTGATCGATATGAAGTGTTTTCACGTCGGAATCAGAAACTCGCATTAGGTTTCTGGAATAGGTATGTGGTTGGAATAGGTTTAGTTCCAACACATTACCAAAAAATGCTATTCTGTACCATCCCTATTTTAGAACTTGTAGCTGTCGATGTCGAAGTTTCGGCGCAATAGGTCATCACAGGCAATGCACATTGGTCAAATGTTCTACGTCTTAAAGAAATTGGTATATCGCTTTTAAAGATGTCTTTGTGTTTTCCATATACTGCCCATGCTAGGTTTATTCTTCTTCGTAGTTCACATGTTTGATTGTCTCTTGCGAACTTTATTTCGTGTCCAAGATATATGTATTTTTCCACCAGCTCTACTTCCTTGTCTCCAATATTGATATTACCGCTAGGTACTAAGTTTGTCATGAATTTTTTTTGGAGACGTTTGTTTTAAGACCCACACTGGCACACACTAACTGAAGTTCATGTAGAATTGCACATATCTCCTTGAGGTTATCCGAGAACAAAACTATATCGTCTGCGAATTTTAGATTTGTTAATCTTATAACGTCAATGTTCAGGCCTTTCTTTTCCCAGTTAAGTTTTTACTAGCATATTATAGTACTGCGGTAAACAGCTTAGGCGATAAGGTATCACCCTGTTGGAATCCTTTGCCGATTGAGATGTGATCCGTCTTTTCATGTAGTTTCACCGACGTTATTATATACAATCTTTAAAATCAAGGGATTACCATTTCCGCCATTCACACCGTACTGAAGGTATTTCTTCTCCGCCGTCGCTACCGTTGTGGACTTCATCCGTGACCCTGGACAAGGAACCCTAAGCAGGAACTAGTTTCCAGGTCAGGAAACACCTGAAATCTGCGGAGGGCAGGGATATATTCATTTTCCTTGATAGGACTATTCAAAGGAGTTCCTACCCGCTACTCACAAAACAAATATACCTAACCACAAATGTGAAAAAACAGGTGCCATGTGTGCTGATGAAATGTGGATGTTGACATTTTGGTAATCGGGTAAGATCCCCTTGTAATTCAAGCTCACAGCAGAACCACTAACTGAATCCTGTTTCCAAACTGAAGAATCCGATATAGAATGTAATTCTGCATGTACTTATGATTTCTTTGTTTCTTGCTTAAACCTTGTTTAGGTCTGTCTGCTATTAGTTTAAAAGTCTTAAACTCATATGATCTTAATATACTCTTTATACGCTGAAAACTATTTTCCTAAATATAAATAAACCTTAAAAGTATAAGATGCATATTATATTTCTTATAGGTTCTTTCATTTTATTTAATATATTTTTGATCAAATCCTGTAGATACCAAAGATATCCTGTCTAACATGGAATACTGTTTATAAACTTGGAAGATATCCTATTTAAAACATGTCGATAAACGACGGAAATCTATATCTGCCGTCACATAAATAAATTTCTTATACGAATTTTATTTTAAATTAAAACGTAAAAATCATTCCACGATAAATAGTGCCTTACCCTTTTCTACTTAGAAAACCCCTTTGACGCTAAGATGAAAAAGGCGACGATTCGGTGTCCTTATCCTTTTCGGTGGCGCTTCTTTCCCTGCCGTCGCCGATATTGATGTTCAAAAAGATGTCGACCACACCTCACCAATCGGTGTTTGCTGCATGTTGTCCTGTTTTGGTCGCTCGAAAACAGGATTTAGCATTTTTCAAATATTCAGCGTTTGTACGAAAGATATTCGGTTGAAGGGCGAAGCTCGAAATTTATTGTTGGTCCTGCCAATCTGTGTCACAGAATAATGTTTAAAAATTACCCTTGGAGAAACACTTAATTCGATTTCAATATAAATCTAGGCTAGTTTTTATATCACTTTTAATACTACATATATATATATATATATATATATTATAATATATATATATATATATATATTATATATATATATATATATATATATATATATATATATATATATATATATTATTATGATATGTAAAATCGAGAAAAATATTGGTTTGCTTAAAATATTTCAAAGTTCAAAAAATTAAAATAATTCAGATAAGTCGAATAATAAACTACAATCATTTCGAAGAATGAAAGTCTTTTATCTTTGGATTACCTATATTGAACAAAACGTAAGATATTCATAAATTATTTTGTTTGTTAAAATATATTTGAGTGACGTTAGAAGCTTAAGTAAAATCTTAGACAATGGAAGCGGGTTTTCCAAATAAATTTGTGCATAAATTAGGACAATAGAACAGATTTTAGAAAGATATGTTTTTGTTAGTTCATAAGAATTGGTAGAAGAAGATTAGTTCGTATATAAGTTTTAGGAAATTTTATAATTGTAGGTAAAAATTTGTTTGTGTTATCGAAATGAAGAAATGGGAGATGTATGACGCGTTTTGATTGGATAAGATTGAAAAAGGTGGGATGGTTGGTTTGAGAATGAGACTTTAGTTATTTTTTGAAAAAAATATAGTCACTTGGTTTCCAAGGGTGCAAGGCGAACGGCCGTTGTTCTCGGGTAGTTTCCCAGGGGTAGGAAGCAGTAGCAGTGAAAGTTTGTGAGTTTTCGTGTAGTTAGGGTATCTGATAGAAGCTGATCCAGTAAAAGATTGTAAGTCATATTTTTCTACTTATATTCCAAAAGTCACTGTTCAGGCCAACGAGAGATTCAGTTTATCGTAAAGAGAAGATATTCCAAGAGTCATTTTTCACTCAGGCCAACGAGAGATTCAGTTTATCGAGAGGAGAAGAGGCTAGCATAATTTGAACGATTCGTGCATTTGAAGGAGATCACTAAGGACGATAAACTTGCAACAATTTGTTGTGAGATTGCTGATTACCTAGGGAGCTGCTAAGAATAGATAGTGTAGGCTAGAAGGAACAAGGATTTGGACCACTCATCATCATAGAGAGATCGTTTTGTTTTTCTGCAGTTTTTCTTTTATTGATAACACAATTTTTACAATTACTTTAGAAAAGATATAAATATTTTGATTAGGAGATTTAGAATAATAATTGGGATTTTGAGATTTTAACTAATATTGTTTGAACCATTAATTTTGAAGGTTCACGTACGTAGAACAAAATTTTGAGAATCTTTATATGAGATATTGTTTATTGAAAACATTTGAGTGTGAATTTTATTTCATTATTTTTATTTCAATAGATAATGTTATATCATATATGTTTTTTATTATTCCGGTATTCTTTGGAACTTACCTTTCACATGTAAAGCATAGATATTGAAGCACGAATATAACCCTGAGATAAGAGAATTAAAAAGTGTGATAGAATCATAGTCATATCATTTAAATAATTTTAATTAATTAATTAATTAGCTAATTAATTGCTTGGCGCACTAAGATTTTGAATATCTCAATAATATATATATATATATATATATATATATATATATACTATATATACTTCATCTAATTTAGATAACGACTTACGTCATTATCTACGTCAGAGATCGAAGTTGACATAGTTGCCGAAGTATAAAAAAATCCTGACTCCATTTTAAATCAAATAGATTACATATTATTGCAAAAGTATTACCATCTCTTTACAACGACTATTTAAATTCTTACGTGACATTTTTGAAATAAAACACACTAATTTTGTTCTAAAAAGAACAGATTTTATTAAATAGTTAAAAATATAAAACAAGAGATATTCACTTTAAAATTCAAAATAATGAAGTACAAAAAGTGTCAACACCGCAACTGTCAAATAAGTGTTACCAATTTATGCCAAAATTTTAGCTTTGTTCGATTACAGTTACAGTGTGTTCCGAACAAATGTTCTTGATAAAAACGTTTTATAATGCATTTATACAAATTAAATGAAACATATTATTGTGTATTTCTTTAAGTTAACATTAATAGAAATTTTTAAATATTATTTCTACGCGTATATAATAAAATATGTCTAGTGGCTGTAATGCCAGTGTACTCGGTAAAGTGATTCTAAAAAAGAACACACTTACACCCTAAATATTTTGTGTTGGTATCATGTAACGTCACAGGCTATGACGCCGATGACGTGCATCGTTATATAAATTAGATGAAGTGTATATATATATATATATATATATATATATATATATATACATATATATATATATAGATATATATATATATATATATATATATATATATATATATATATATATACAAAGATACCTTGATATACTAGTGTAATTCGTTTTGTAATCTTGCTCGTATGTCAAAGCAATTTTCCCCATTGAAATTACCCAAAATGTTATTAATCCGTTCCAGTCCCCAAAAAAACACCTCAGTTGTTTTTGTTAAGTGTTTTTAAATAAGAAAAATGTATTTAAAAGAAGAAACATTTATTTATAAGTAATAAAAAATACATACATATTCTGTAAAAACATAACAAAAAAGTTCTTACGGAAGCGCTTAATTTTCGTCAGTGATCTTCACTTTTTTCGTCATACTTTGCTCATTTTCATCTGTAGATCGTTTAAAAAAACTGTCCAAGGAGGTTTGTTTCTTCCTTCCTTTCAGAATATTGCGGAAATATGTTGCAAGTTTCATTGAAAAACACCGACTAGTTCTAACTTTTTCGGGGTGATTTTTATCCACTGTCTCCTTTTTCTCCTTTATATCTCTTGTAGAGAAAACGTCTTCCAATTCTGGTTCCTTTTCAAAACTAATTTTTTGTTTAACCACCGTATGTTGTTGAAAATGTAGTTCATGTAACTCCTTGGTTATCAGCTTCTGAGACTGTTCCTCGACAAGTTTGTTCACATTTCTTTCATCCACCTCTAGACCCATGGATTTTCCAAAAGAAATAATCTCATATACCACTGACACTTCGGGTTCTAGTCCTTCGCAGGTCCTAGCTAGACCTGCTCAATAATTCTTAGACATATTACTATGTTAAAGTGGTTCTTTCAGAACTTTTGAAAGGTAAGGTTTGTGTTTTCCGTCACCTAAAAGCAGTGCTGGAAAATGTGCTTGGTATACAACTTTTTAACATCAGAAATCACTTGCCGGTCCATGAGCTGCAAGATAGGAGTGGTGATGGCTAGTACGCAGAGAATATTTATAAACTTGAACTCTTAAAGTAAGTTATCTTCGAGACTTGGTGGGTAATAAGGGGCATTATCGAGGTAGGTTGTTTTGCTGTAGATATTTTTTACCAGTAGGGGCAAATACCAGGTTTATTCAGTCCACAAAGAATTTCCTAGTGACCCACGCCTTTGGATTTGCCCTTCACATAACTAGCAGTTATTCTTCCAAAATCTTATGTAACTTAAAGATTCTGGGATTTCCTGAATAGTACACTAGAAGAGGTTTAATATATCTTTCATAGGCTTGTGACCTAGCATCGTCTTCTCCTCTGCCGTTATGTAAATCCTATTAGGGATTTTTTTCCAGAAAAGCCATGTCTCGTCACAGTTAAATACTTGCTGAGGGGTGTCTCCTTTGGCTTCTATCAGTTCGAAAAACGTTTTGATATAAACCTCAGCTGCTTTTACATCCGAACTTGCTGCCTCACTATGCATGACGATGAAATGACTGCCGGTCCTTTTTCTACAGTTGTTAAACCAACTACAACTGGTTTTAAACGAGTCTTCCGATTTATCATTTGTGAAAGTGTGTGGAATCTGCTTCAGCAAATCTTCGTATATCGCTCGTGTCTCATCACATATGATGCTTTGTGTTAAGGTTCCTCCTTGAAGATGCTTCTCGGTCAGTTACAACATTTAGTTTCTCCTTTTTTTATGGAAAGATGTCTGTAGCTTAGAAATTATTGTTTATTATATATAGAAATATATAATTATTAGATACTATAGACAAGATTAACGATATAACTAAAAGGGCGTTAGGAAACTATCAGAAAAAAATTGCTTGATTTCAGTTTTTTTCTTACATGTCTGATCAATAAGAGTACCTAAGTACATATATTTATTCACCTTCTCGAATTCTACAACTGATCCATCCTCCACCTCCAAGTTAAAGGATCCGCTGGTGTTTTTTCCCTTTTTGCTCGAGATCTCCATGTACTTCGATTTATTAATATTAACTTTCAGTCCCATTTTAGAGCTTTCCCGAATCAGTCTTTTTGTTATATTTGATAGTTCTTTTCCATTTCTTGCAATGAGAACCACATCATCAGCGTATGCTAAGCATTAATGCTCCTTATATAAAATAGTTTCGGACCTATTTATACCACTGACCCTTACAATTTTTTCTAGAACTATATTGAATAGTAATGTAGACAACGGGTCTCCTTGGCGAACACCTTTGTTCCCTTCGAATTCTTTTGAGACTGTACTGTTGCATCTCACATCACAAATGGTTTGTCTAATTGTCATTTTTAACAATCTTATTATTTTTTCTGGCACTTGGAATTCTTTTAGTGTTTTTATTATCTTGTTTCTGTCTATTGTATCGTAGGCAGGTAGGCAGCTTTGTAATCAATGAAAAGTACTTGTGCTGAAATGTTGTATTCATAGCAATTGATCAGGATTTGTTTTAGTATAAATATTTGATCGGTTGTTGATCTTTCTTTCCGAAATCTTCCCTGGTATTCTCCTAGATTTTCTCTCTCTCTCTCTCTCTCTCTCTCTCTCTATATATATATATATATATTATGAATGATTTCAATATGTTAAAAAGGATACAACTTAAATGGATTTTTATATGAGTTTGTTGTTCATGAATTTCATGAAGCCATCCCAATGTGGGTTCGACTCTGAAATAAAAGAGAGAAAAAGATTAGTAAATTGTTAAATAAATTAATTTTGACTTACCTGGTATAGTGTTAATAATTTCTGAATAGTATAGTTGCCTAGTGTATAGGTGAATCGTCTAAACCTTAAAAAGAACAAAAAAGAAGAATTCTTAAAAAATATTTAAACATAGAAATTTTAAAAAAACGTCAGAAAATAAACTGTCAAGCAAGTCTTTGGTAGCTAAATTAATAGGGGTTTTGTTAAATAAGAAATTACAATGATGTGGAGATGTAATAGAATAGGTTTAGAATAAGTTTTATATCTGAACATTTTTTTTTATAAATTCCCAAATTATATGTGATTAATTCGATTATGAGAAATTAATGTGGATTGACAAATGTGTCAGAACAGGACAGTTTTATGGTTTAAAAAAAATAGAAGACGAAAAGAAAAAGAACGTTGGTTGCTGTTAGCAACGGAGAATTGGTTTTTTGGAGAGGCCGACGAAGATTTTTGGATGAAGGGGAGCCCTGTAACTGTGGAATAGCTCGGGAGTGTTTTTTAACTCGTCTAATTAGAATTTTAGTTTTTCCACAGTTTCCACAGCAGAGATATCCAGAATTTTTTTCCAGAGAGTAACAGAAACAATTTGACTTATAAATTATTATTGGAGTACAAAAATGTCATTTAAATTGAGAAAATTAAAATTCATGAATTAACGTAATTGCGATAAGCGTTAAAATTGAAAATATTAATGATCATTAAATTAAAAATAGAATAGTACGTACCTTAACTTCCGAAGAGAGTATTGATATTCCAGTTTCACCGATTATTTTGCGAGTAGTTAGTTTTCTTTAAAGAAATCAGAACTGTTTTAAAGTGAGGTTGGATGATAATTTTGGGGATCATTTAAAATTTTGATTATATTTGAATGCAAGTTGAAAGTCAGCAGAATAAAGTGTTCAGTTTCTTTTTCTTTATAGTTCATTTAAACACTTTATAATGTTGCAATATTTATTTAGTTTTTAGGTACTTGTAGAGAGTCTCCACATTTTGTAATAAATTTTTTATTGTCACGACACTAAACCACATTAAGATTTACACGATTCCTATTTTTGTAAATTCTTAAAGGCAACCCAAGTTGCAGACGAATTTTATTGTTTATATTAAATTTGTCCAATATTAATAAATAACGTGCTTCATTTGGGTTAATTTATCAAAAGTCTGAAGTAAATTTTGGTTTAATTTCTTTTTGAACTCTACTAGGAGACTACAGAGTCGACGTCACACAGTGACAGATTGCTTATAACACATAATTGAGCTAGCTGAGGTATATATTAAATTAAACAACGAACCACATATTTTAAAAATTACAACATTTATTATAAATAAAAATAAAATTAATAAAATACAACTTTTTCAATATATTTCTAATAGTTTTTAATTGATATGGCGAGTACTTTATAAATTACCTCTAATAAGGATATTCCTTCCCTTTTTGTGTATAGTAATTATAATCGAGTTATTCCATTCTTAAGGCATTTCTTCGGCATCCCATACTTCTAGTATTAACTCAACAAGTTTGTTTATTAATGCCTCTCCTCCATATTTTATGTTCTCTGCCACAATGCCGCTCTCCTTGGGGCTTTTTTGATTGTTTATATCTTTTATTATTTCTTTAATTTCTTCTCTTGTGGGCTTTGGTATTTCTTCTATTACGATTTGAGGTTTAGGAACATAACACTTTTCTTCGGTACTCACTTCGTCATTTAGCATCTCTTTGAACTATTCTTTCCATCTTTAACATATTTGGTCTTCGTCGACTATCAGGTTTCGTTGCTTATCTTTTACATTTATCGTTTTTCCCTGGTATCCAGTTTTAATGTATTTTACTTCTTTACAAACATTTTTTATTTCATTTTTCTTGTAATTTTTTTCAATGCGCTTAATTTTATCATCCATTTCTTTTTACTTTTTTTCGTTGTTCGGCATACATTTCTAGGTCGTCTTGTTTTTGCGATCGTAAACTTTTTAATCTCAAATCTGTTCTCTTTTTTAACTCTGTTCTGCATTCGTCATTGAACCAGTGATTTTTTCTAAATCTTTTTGTTCTTAGTATTTTCTTTGACGTAGCTTCCTTTATAGTTCTTCCTTCAAGAACTCTTGTTGAATGTTACTCACAGTAGTACTATCTTGTTTGGTGTAGGTTTCTTGTATATCCTTTTGATAATCCTGCGCTACCTCAAATTTTCGCAGTTTTTCAAAGTTAAATTTACGTTGCACTTTCTTTTTCCGTTTATGCTTTTTAATGATTGCTTTTCTCATATTAATTCTAAGCAAAAAATTATCTCAGCCATAAGATGATTTTCACATTTTTTTGTTATTAAATTGGCAAACTTCTCTTGACTTTCCCCAGATATTCCAGATAAAAAATAGCGCCTAGTAATTTTTCGATTTTTTAAGTGACTTTTGTCTATGTTTCATACGATAATATTCTATAAACAACTCATAAATTCAATTTAAGTTAATTATTTATTTCTTTAAATAAAAAAATTAACAAAATAGTATTAATTCTTGATATAGATAAGTGACTTAATTTTATTTAATTTTTTTTACTCTTTCTCTCTATTCGGATTGCCGAATATAGGCCTCTCCTAATTCTCGCCATCCATCTCCGTTGTTTGTAAGACGTTTCCACATTGGTCCTGCAGTTTTTTTAATATTGTCGCTCCAGCTCATTTGCGGTCTTCTTCGTGCTCTTTTCGCTTCATATGGCTGTCAATTCCAGATTTTTTTATTCCATCGGCCATCCTTAAGACGTTTGTTATGTCCAGCCCATTTCCATTTCAGTTTAGTTGCCTGTTCGACAGCATCTTTTACTTTTGTTCTGTTATAAGTGTCTTCATTGGTGTTATGGTCTTAGAGTGAGATACCTATCATCCGTCGTTCCATAGCTCTCTGAGTTTTTCTGATCTTCTTCATGTTAATTTTAGTCTAGTTTTGAGCTCCATATATAAGTACAGGTAGGATACAGAATTAAATACTTCGGTGTTTAATTCCAAATTCCTTAAGTGTTTCATTGATTTATACAGTTGTATAAATGTTGTATTATTGTTTATTAAATATTTAGCTATATCGCTAACTTATCGCATCGCAGTTTATATGCTGAAAATAGAGAAGTCAGGTAAAATAATAATATAAAAATTCCAACGTATGGTAATCATATTTAAAGATTTTTGTACAAAAGTTAATAATTGGGTATATACCCCAAACATGTACCTTTTATTATTTTTACACGATATAATTTCATTTCTGCAAACGACACTGTAACTCATTATCGTTAACTTTTCATAAAACGCACACAGGCTTACGAAGGGTGTTACCATGGTTTTTGTAATCAAAAATTTCTCAAATGGAATATACTTCGTATGGTGGAAAAATGAGAAAATATAAAAGAAATATACTTTTGAGTTACATTGTTTGGTTTGTCTTACAAGCTTCTCAAGTGGATAAAGATCTTGTTCTCTTTTATATGAACATAGTTATTTTTTAATAAAAAGTCTAGCGTCATATAAAATTTTATTCAATATTCAACGTCGGATTCATAATATATTTCGTGATATACGGAGAAAACAATATGTGCAAAAAATGTGTAAAAGGTTCCAGTATACTTATGTAATATTAATAGACCAGAGAAATTAGCAAATTAGAACCCTTTTTCTTGATACTCTTTGATGCAGGTAATAAACAACTGCTTTTGATAAATTTGGTGATAATAATATATGTTCATAATCTTTTTTTCTTTTACGAATGTCGATATTTCGAATCCTGTTTTTCAAGCTAATCCGTAGCATGGCCCTCTCCATCGCTCTTTGGGTTGTATTGAGCTACTTACAAAGTTTTCTTTGTACAGAACTTGGTTTCCAGTCAATGTGTAGTTACAGGCAAGATACATTTGTTATTAACTCTACGTTTAAGATACATTGGTATATCTTTATTCATCAAGATAATGCTTAACTTGTAGAAAGTTACCCAAGACAATTATATGCGTCTTTTTATTTTGGCTATTTAGTTTTCTTTACCGATTTTAATGGTATGTTTAAGATATATATATATATTATATATATATATTATATATATATATTATACATATATATATATATATATATATATATATATATATATTATATATATATATATATATATATATATATATATATTGGTCTACATTTTGAAGACGTTGTCAATACCAATATTAGTTTGTAAATTCCTCATTATTTTTGTTTTCTGAAAGTTCTTTTTAAGAGCTATTTTATTTGACTGCTGAATAATTCATTGAGCATTTGCTACAGTTCCTTAATATCCATACTAAATATTACTATGTCGTCCACAGACCTCAAATGACTCAAACGTACAAGATCAATGTTTAGACCTTTTTGCTCCCAGTTGAGCTGTTTGAATATATTTTCTAATGCTAAGGTAAAAAGCTTTGGTGAAATAGTATCACCTTCTCTAATATCTTAACCAAAATGCATTTCTTCAGTTTTTCGTCTTCATTGATTTTAATGAGAAATGTGGCCTGTTTATAAATGTTTTTAATAAGTGTAGTGTACCGTGAGTCTTTTCGAGCATCACTCAGGTCTGACAAAAAAGACCAATTGTTAATACTATCGAAAGCCTTGTGAAAGTCAATAAATGCCATATGTAGAGGTACATTATATTCTGTGGTTTTTTCTACAAGTGTTCTGATGGTTTGTAAGTAATCGTTAGTACTAAACCCTTTTCTAAATCCCACCTGTTAAACCAAGTTTAACAAGTTTTTGTGTATGTGGTTGGTTATTATTCTTGTTAGCAATTTTTGTATAAGTGCGACCACAAACTTATAGGGCTGTAGTTTTGAATATAAATAGTGTCTCCTTTCTTGTGTAAAAGTATTATTTTGACGTTTTGCCACAGACTGGTTATTATGTTTTCTGTTAGACACATTCAACAAAATTTCCACAACCTCTACATCGATGTTGCCGCCCATTTTTAACATTTCAGACGTTATACGATCCTTACCAGAAGCTTTTTTATTTTTCATTTGCTGTAAGGCATGTCTAATTTTTGAAGAAGTTATTTTAGGGAGAGTTTCCGAATCGACGTTTAGAATTGTTTTATGATCTGTTCTGGGGTTCTGTATGGTAGATGTATACATATTCTCATAGAACGTTTGTATAGGTATAGGAGGAGTAGGCTTTTTGGCACATAAGAGAATTGAAAACTTGGTAACTAAATTCCAAGCGATTTGTAATAGAGTTATCTATTTGGTAATATAACTTATTCGTAGATATAGCGTAGAAGATACAGCATTTAAATATTCCACTGTTATACACCAACTTCTTCTGCAAATTATGAAGAGGTAGAACAACTTTGTGAAGGCATTACAAGAGTCAGAAATTTAGAGAAAATATATTACGTAATAATTACGAGAGATTTTAACCCAAAAATAGGGAAGAACGCAAATAACAACGACAACGAATATATTCGAAATTTTGGACTGGGAAGTAGAAATCACCAGGGAGATATGCTCCCAAATTTACTCAGCAAAGAAAAATTATTCTGCTTAAACACATTCTACAAAAAAAAAAAGATGCAGAGAAAATGGACGTGGCATAGCCAGACGGAAAAGTAAAAAATGAAATCGACTTTATACTCTCTCTACTTCCTAACTTCAAAACTTCAAAAACATTGCTAAATATGTTACTGCATTAAATTCTATCAACACTGGTAGTGATCATCGATTAGTTAGGGTGCGAATAGAAGTAAATACAAAATTCGATAGAAGAACATTATTAACACAGGATAAATTACCAAACATAGAAGCACTCGAAATGAATCAAGAGGAATAATAAAGTGAACTAAAAAAGAGACTAGTACCTCTACCAGTATTTAACATGAAAGTTATAAATAAAATAACAAAAAAATTAAAGAATGACAACAACAACTGCAAAAAAGATCTGTGGTAAAAATAAAAATCCGAGAAAACCGAAATTGAAACAAATAACACTGGATTTAATTGAAGAAAGAAAAAGAATATCGAAAGAATCACCAGAGTATAGGCTATCAAAATAAAATTAAAAAGTGCATAAGGTCAGACTTGCGAGCCTATCAAACAAAACAAATATTGTAAACCATCAAAGTCAATGGAAACATGAGAGTATCGAAAATTAAATTTAACTAAAGGAAAATCAAAGATAACTAAAATCAAAAACAACAGGGTAATACGATGACGGAAAAACCTCAAATAATTAAGGAAACACAAAAATTCTAATAATATGTACTAAACAAAATATAAGCAAATGTAATGTAGGAAGCAAAAGATTTTCCGTAATTTTTTACCTATTAACAATATATAAAACAATGTAAGATCGCTATTTTGATTTTAAATAATAAAGGTGAAGACCAAAAAATTCTATGGAAAAGTGAACACAATTTTACTGAAAGAGCATTGAAAATCCTTCAAAATAAAAGTTTTAAAAGTTATTTTTATTAATTTGTTGCTTAATTATTGCAAAAATGGTTTCAAAAGTTTCAAATTTTTAAAATCCTTAATAACTTTTCTAAAAATGCAGAACAAAATTAAATTTCGCTTGATAATAGAAACAATATCACATGTATTCAGCTATAAAAAATTCAAGAAGATTCACTGAACAGTAATTGCAAAATTCAAATTGTTTTCTCAAAAAGCTTTTTCTACAACGTTATTATGCGTAAACTAAATTAAAGAGAAATCGTTATTTTATTAAATTAAACCATTTAATGATTAAATAATTTATGTTAAAGATTGAATATCAACAGATCACAGGAAGTTCATTTTTGTTTCTATTCAAAATGTCGGCATTTTACACAAATTTTAAAATAAAATTCAATATCCACGATAAATAACATGTGTTCGCAGTTTTTTTATTTCTCGATTTTATTATTTTAAAAAGTGAATTCATAAATTCAAAATAAAAGTCGCAATATCGCACCGCCGCTAAAAAGACTCAAAACTCCAAAAACGTTGTTTTGAGAAAATTGGTGTTAAAAATTTTAGTTCAGTTGAACATCTAATTGTCAGTTCCATGACTAAATGCAAGCTAATATTTTATTTTATTGTAAACTGGAATATATTTGCTCAGTGATATTGGTGCATTATTTTTCTAAGAAAATTCAATTGTTGAAGTTACTAGTGGAAAAATTGAAACATGCCGATATTGTGACACTTTTTTAGAACACGATTTTATCATCTTAAAAATCACGATGTTAGAGTATAATAAAACAAACACAAAGAAAAATAGAAAAAACTTTTGTATTTATTATTACAAAGAGTTATAGAATGTTGAATAACATCTCCAATTGTGATTATCCTTTACTAATTCCAAGAGATCTTTTTTCTTATTCTCTTTAAAGCTAAGTATAGGTCTACTTGTTTGAACTCTTCATCTTTATAGGAGGTTTTATAATAGAGGGTGGTAGGATTTTCTTGATTTAACTTAAAAACCTTACTGCAGATATCTTCAAAGATTTAATGGTTGTCATGCCTATATCGTCACAATTTTTTTTTAAATATATAATAATAATTTAAATTTAAATAATTTTTAAAATAGGTGAAGCTACATTATGGTTAACATCAGGAGAAAGAATTATGAATCTCTCTCCTGATGCCGACCAGATTGTAGCTTCGCCTATTTTTAAAATTTTAAACTGTTTGTCCTTGTGTAGTGTAGTGTAATGTATAATTTTATGTTTATAACATTCTATTTTTGTTGTATAGGCCAAAATTGACGAGATGCGTCTGAAAATGCACTACGAATCGTAAGTACTTGGGCAAGATTTAATTAATAAAACTGTGTTCGATATCTGCCTCTCATTTGATCAAAGTTTATTTACTCGAGCATTCAACCTTATATCAATTTGTTGACTACAGAAAATTATTTGAAATAACGCAAATTATTTGCTTTTAGAAACCTACATATATGCCTTGGGACTAACACTATATAAAGAAATTGCCAAATCAGTATATTCTGCTGACCAATGAATATTTGTATTGTTTTCTGTAGTAGTAGTTTTTTGATTTGACCTGAAGGTAAAACCATTTTCAGTGCCAATTCATATTTCTAAAGCAATACGTTTTTGATTTCTAATTCTTGTAAGAGTAATGCATTCTGCTCCTCAAACATCTTAATTCTTTGTTTGAACTCAACTTCACTTTTTGATCTTAAAGAAAAGATACTAATAATTTATTAACATCATGTTTATGTGATAATTTTATTCAAATGCAGTTATAAATACTTACATATCTTTTGTCTCCTGAAGTATTAAATTGCTGTAATCGGAAATCTGACAGGTAGCTATTTATAATTTGAGCATTTTTAGTACTCGTAGAAGTATTTAAGATATTTCTAATTTCATTCTAACGGTTTCTTCGTAGAGATCGCTCAAAAGGTTCCTCATTTTTAGCTTTAAAACTTTAGCTTTTAGCTTTAGTTTAAACTTTGAAATAACCGTTTTATTGTACTTTCATTTAATTTTAAAGTTGGAACTGCGTCCGATTTTAAATGGCGACTATTTTTGCAGAAGTCTTTCTTTCAGTGGATTTTCGAAATAATTCGATTCAAAATGCACGAAACAAACGCAGGCTTGTAAGGTAAAAAATAGTATGTACAGCAAACGAGTAAAACAGGTACCTTGTAAGTACAGCAAACGAGTAAAACTGTGAAACTTACCATTTTTTAAATTTATGTTGTCTTGACGTCGACAAGCCACAATCTTGTACTAAGACTTTATTCTTGGAAAATCTAAAATATTTAATATCTGTTCCCCTGGATTTTTGATTGAAATTCTTGCAACAGGCTACTGCACGTCCCGGCATTTTAAAAGGCTCGACTAAAAGTATTATCAATGAAATATTACAAATATAAAATACTGTATACACTTTATAAACCATACACATACACCTAAAGCTATCAATATGATATTAAATAGAAATACTTAACGAATTAACGTAAATATTACACCACAATATATTTAAACAGAACGTAAATAATTAAAAATTAATAAACTGGCAAACTTGCCAGTTTTGATGGGCTAGCAAGCATACTGGGTGTGTGTATCGTGGTACCTACCATCGTTGTCAGCAATTATATGAAGAGTCCAGGGAAAAAACCCGTCATTGATGCAAAGCTGATTTTGAGAAAAATGAATTTGACAGTTGACAACTTTAAAGAACCTTCAAAAACGATTTAAAAAATACAAAAATTTGTTTTTGAACCATAAACTATGCAGATTTAAAATAGTTTTAAATCTCTCCAAACAATGGAGAGAATGAAATATTTTGTAGAATGCAAAAACGTATTTAATTATCCGCAAAGTACACAAAAACTTTCTTTGTACAATTATTTGTAAACTGCGCAATTATCTACTAGGTTTTTAATAGTATATTACATAACGAGAGTTGTAAGAAACTTATTACATGCGAGTAAAAAAGTTGAGCGCGAGCCGCGTAGCGGCGAGCGCAGTAATTTTACAAGCATGTAATAAGCTTACAACTCAAGTTGTGTACTATACTTTTTCTACCATTATTTTTGTTTATAAAAATAAAAATTAAACTACCACTATATTTACACTGACAGATTAATAATTTTCAATCTGTCAAAATAACGCCTGTTAATTCGTTTCCATGGTAACTCGACCAACTGACTCACGAGGCTTATGTGATATTACACATTTTTATAAAACTGAAGTGTAATTTTTTTTATTACGTGCTAGTCATTACGTGTCAGTATCTGTTATGATGTATTTACTTAGCATCCAAATAGTAGTTAATATACAATTTACTAGTAATAGAGTAGAAAATAGTATATTACATAACGAGAGTTGTAAGAAGCTTATTACATGCGAGTAAAAAAGTTGCGAGCGAGCCGCGAAGCGGCGAGCGCAGTAATTTTACAAGCATGTAATAAGCTTACAACTCAAGTTGTGTACTATACTTTTTCTACCATTATTTTCGTTTATAAAAATAAAAATTAAATTACCACTATATTTACACTGACAGATTAATAATTTTTAATCTGTCAAAATAACATCTGTTAATTCGTTTCCATGGTAACTCGACCAACTGATTTTAAGAGGCTTATGTGATATTACACATTTTTATAAAACTGAAGCGTAATTTTTTTTATTACGTGCTAGTCATTACGTGTCAGTATCTGTTATAATGCATTTACTTAGTATCCAAATAGTAGGTAATATACAATTTACTAGTAAGAGAGTAGAAAAACAAATTTACTCGATATTTACGAAAAAAAAAGGTTTTTACGAACGAAAAATACGTTTAAAAAAAATATTGTGGAAGTCACTGAAGTTAATTATTGGCGGATTCACTGGTCATCTTCTGAGTTTTCAACGTCAATGGGAGGGTCTTCTCGCTTCAGGATTATCCAAAAATTGTGCCAAGTGAAGCAGATCTTTGAGTTTGGCGCCTTTAATAGGGATTGTCCCATCGTATGATCTTTTCAGTTCCACGACTTTGGAGCTTCTTTTTTTTTTTTCAAAGTCTTCGACAAAGTTTTCGTAGGTGGCAATGGAACCAATAAAGCTTGTGTTTGGGCCAGAGTAGGTGGTTTTGTGGTAAACCAAATTCTTGCTGGTGGCACTTATTTTGAGGACTCTTATTGGTCTGGTGGGAAAAGGACACGTCTTTTTTAGGTAAATGGACGACATATGTTCAGTCAAATTTAAAAAAATGTCTAGGTACAGGCCACAATCTACCACTTGCAAAGGAGTCGGTTTCACGCGGGCGTGCCTGATTACATCTCTCCAGTCCTCAGGAGTTTCAGTGTGTGACTTTTGTTTGATAAAACTCATGTCACAGTCGCACTTAAAGGACGAGTGGCCTCGAATCGGGAACACAACCTTGATATTTTCCAACTTCCCTTCTTTGGTTACCAAATTGTGCAAAAAGCTTATTAACGTGAAATTTTTGTTTTGCCTTCGACAAGATTTGCAAAATATCGTAAGTTCCTTTACTGTTGAGGTCAAAATGTGGCATTCGAAATGATGCAACGTACAGCAAACCTCGTCGGCTCCTTTTTTTGATACAGACTCGTCTTACGTGTAGAAAATCGCCTGTTGAGTAGACAGTACAGGAATGTTAAAACTGATTAAGTTAAGTTGACGCCTGTAGTAGACGTCATAAGTAGTTATGTTTGGGCAAGGTGAATATTCGTAAGAAGGTCCTGAAATGTTATGTGTGGTCCATCCTATTGTATGGCTGTGAGACATGGACGTTAAAAACCACAATGCTAAACAAAGTAGAAGCATTCGAATTGTGGTGCTATAGACGAATCCTAAAGATATCGTGGGTTTCGCCCACTTCCAATGAAGATGTTCTTCAAATGATCAATTCAGAACGTCTGCTCATAAACACCATAAAGAGGAGAAAAACAGAATACTTCGGCCATATAATTAGAGGACCTAAATATTATCTACTTCGCCTTATAATACAAGGAAAAGTGGAAGGAAAGAGATGGATTAGTCGAAAGAAACTTTCATGGCCATCATTAGATAATGGTGTGGTTCCATAGTAGAAGAAGTATTCCGCGCAACAGCCGACAGAGAAAGGTTTCAGGAAATTGTAAACATGATGACGGCCAACGTCTGAATACGGACACGACACCCAAAGAAGAAGAAGAAATATTTTTGGAAATTTATGACAATTTCTTTAAAAGTTGTCGACTTCATTGCCTTCTTTCGGCAAAGTTTCTTCAATTGATAAAAACGTTCATTTTTGTTTAGGTGTATTTCCCTATTTTGCAACTTCACAGACAACTGTGGGTCTGTTCTAGACGGGTCCTTAGTTTTTTTTTTAGATTTTTCTGTAGGTGCTTTTTCCGTTTGAACAAGAGATTTTCGAATGTGTCTCACTTTGTTTTTTGAGATACCATGCATGCTCATGAAAGCTTTCAAGCACACTCTCACATCACGGGCAACACCATCATCTGTTAGCGAAAAAATTCTGTAGGCAAATGAAGATGTGTTGTACTTAGTTCGATTTTTATTTTTCCTCTTCGCATCATCGGCAACACACTAATGAGACCGCCTAACTACGAATTCCCGAAGTTCATTTACATCCCCCATCGCATTGAACTCGCGAATGATTGTTTTGCGCTGATCTTCAGGACCTGCTTTAAAACAGCGAAGCATCTTGCAACAACAATCCGGCCCGAGTTCATGGCTCACAGCTCTCAACACTTTCATCACATCTGTTACTCTACCTGTTTTCTTCTGCTTCTTCCTGGTTGAGGGCTTCGTGTCATCACCACTATCACTCCACTTTCCATCATCGCTGTCCATTTTCACAAAAATACGAAACGCAATATACAGGTTAACAATACGGTACTGAGCGCGGAAGAAATAATACTAGCGTCTAGCTTCCGGTATGCAAGTTTAATAAAGATCCCGGCATGCGCTGCGTGTTTGCGATGTGCATTTAAACTGCAATGACGGGGTTCTTCCCCGCACGCTCTGTTAATGACAGGGTTTTTCTCCAGTACTGCTTATATTCAACCCGATTTTTCGCTGAGATGATGGGTTATCTTCCAAAACCGAGGGCTTCGTCGGATTCTACGCCTCGCAAACCTTTAGTAACCCCTTCGAACCCGATTAACCCAAAAATGTCGATGACGGGGTTTTCCCCTGGACTATTCATATGTATAGCTTATTATAGCGAGCTTATGAGCGCTTTAAACCTAATGTATATTCCCTCTCGTCAGCTGCGCAGAACGAATAGGCAATAACCATTTTAATCAAAATAAAAAGAAAAATGACACGGACAGACGTCAAAATCATACGAAATATCAGCAGTGCAAAAGAATAATTTTGTTATTAGGGATGTAAAAAGTTAAATATTTTAAAAACCGGAATTAAATTAGTTGTTTTTTATTCCTTTCTTTGGTAATACAATTAACTTGGGCCCGAATTTCTTATATTCTATGCCGTTTTCTGCAATTTATGACGCTTCCTTTTATTAAATTTTTTATTAGATTTTTTTAATTTGTACTAATTTTGGTACACTTTGAATTTCAACATAACAGGGTAGTTCCTGTTTCGAAAATTATTGTTTTACCTCTGTGATTGTTCGCAACGGAGTAAATTAATAATACAAATGCGAAGTTATTTATTTATTAGTTTACCATTTCTGTAATTAAAACATTGTGATATTCTCATTGAGTTAGAATCTATGGAGAGGGATCACGTAAATAAAAAACGACCTCACTTCGGCCATATTGTTAAGAATATTGTTTTGACACTTTTGACAGATTTTATGTTTGTTTACATTTGTTGATTTTCAAATATTTTTAGTTTTATAATACTTTTATAGAAACTGTAATAATATATTGTGATAGTGCATAATAATGGTTTCTTGTTCTCAACGTAGTTGCAGTAGCAGAAGCAATGTTAATAAAAAATCTTCAGGAATATCGTTTCACAGATTAGTATACAAATATGTAAACAAAGTAATGGCCCGTACATCAGAGAATAAATTACTAGTATTTGACTGTATTAATTTATCTTTATGTATAATATATCGTGTTTTTAGTGTTGATCGCGGGATAAATAAATCATAGTTTATTAAAAATGTATTGCACTTTTTTAGACTATGATTAAATCTTCTGAATAAAGGTCAATTCAGACACATCAGTCCCGTCATAGTCTCGACGCCGAACCGGTCCTGTTTGGTCACAGAACTATCAACTATCTGACAGCTGGGAAACTGTTTGTCAACTGATGAGTGTGAATGCCGGCAACATATTTGTATTAAAGAATATTTTGTATGACGGATTGTTTGGTTCGGCGCAATCACTGTGACGAGACGTGACTGATGTGTCTGAATTGACCTTAAAGGTCGATTCAGACACATCAGTCACGTCTCGTCACCATCTCGTCACAGTCATTGCGCCGAATCGAACAATCCGTCATACAAAATATTCTTTAATACAAATATGGCGCCGGCATTCACACTCATCAGTTGACGAACAGTTTGCCAGCTGTCAGATAGTTGATAGTTCTGTGACCAAACAGGACCGGTTCGGTACCGTGACTGTGACGTGACTGATGTGTCTGAATCGACCTTAACTAGTCATATTTGTATAGTAGTTTTAATATTATTGAGTCTGGCCCTGATCCCACCGCCATGTTGGTATTAACGTTAGTTACGCCTACCTACGCTGTTTTTAATACATAATTACGTTAATATGCTCATAGCTTCTCCATAGATTCTAACTCGATGGATATTCTGTACCTTAGAGGTTAAAGATTGTTTTTCCATTCAAGCAGTATTCGAGAAAACAAGGTTTAAAGTTTTATAATATGGGAATAAAAACATGTTTATCAATTTAATTAAATAATAAATTGAATTACCAAGTTATGCAAATATCAAAAATTTCTTGTCAGATAGGAGTACATTGTTAGTTATACTCAGACTATTATATGATCACAGCTAGACCACGCGGCTATAGCTTACGACTCAGCATCGAAATCAGTACTTAAAAAGCTCGACACTATTCACAACACAGCACTCAAAATATGTCTGGGAGCCTTTGGTACAACACCGATTGAAAGTTTACTTTGCGAAGCAAATGAGTTGTCATTAAATGATGGAAAAGCTTACCTTAGTCTAATGTATCAAACAAAAATTAAGGATAATGCAAAAAATCCTGTCTAGAGAAATACTTTTATTGATAATTTTTAAAACCTCAATGCAAATCACCGTTCTGTTAAACCTTTCTATAAAAGAATAAAAGACCATTGACATCTGTTTAATATTGTCACCTGAATGTCTTCCATACACATATGACTATAATCCCCCTTAGATTCAAAACATACCATCATATAGCTTTGAACTTACGTCATTTGACAAAAACTCCTCTAATCATGATTTAATTATTTCCCATTTTAGAAAAATCCTTAGTTGTTATAAAAATCATACCCAGATATACACTGAAGGTGTGAGAGCATATGTAGTAACTCCAAATAAAGTCCTTAAAATCAAACTATGTAATGTTAGTACTATTTATACAGCTGAACTGTATGCTCTTTATCTCGCCATAGAACTAATCAGTCTGATAACAAACTGCAAATATATTATCTTAACAGACTCACTTAGTACCATACAAAGCATCCGACAACTAAATCCAAAAACCCGCTTAAAAAAATAAAACGGTCCTTCTTCAGGCTTATATAAATCATAATGAGATAAATTTCATCTGGATCCCATCACATATAGGGGTAAAAGGCAATGAAACTGCTGACCATAGTGCGAAAGACGCGATAGTGCGAAATCGTAAACACATCGGTATCAACGGATATAAAAGCTTATATAAAAAAATCAATCTTAAGTGTGTGGAAAAATAAATGGAATGTGTCGAAATCAAAATCAAAACAAGTGAAACCCAGCATTCGCCAACAAGCCAAAAAATAGTAGTAACGCGCCTCAGACATACTAGATTAACGCATGATTACTTAAAAAGTGCGAACCGCCTCAATGTGAAACGTGTAATATGACACTAATAATAATGCACAGACTATGTGAATGTCCCCTCTACAATCAACAACGAAGTAATAACAAGATACCAGGAACACTTCTAGAAGCTCTAGGTGCAGACTGTAACTTTAATAATACTCTGAATTTTTTGAAAAACATTAATAAGTACCACAATATTTAATAAACCAAATTGTAGTGCACTAATTGTACCTAATGTAATTCATTAATTTTTCGATAATGGCCATTTGGTCGATGCGATTTTTTAATTAAAAAACATTCTTGTACGTGACAAGAATTGAAGCTCTTGCGACTGTTTACTGCTAAATAAAAATCAGATAAAGAATTTAAAATGAAAGTTGTAACTCCAAATCAACCAGAAAAAATTAAACAAAAAAATAAGCCAAAGTTTTCTTCCTCTTGCTGCGCTGTTTTAATTTCTTTATATAAGCTTTGAAATTGAAACGTTATGCACTCACATAAATTCAAAAGATGTTGATGTTTCTTTGCCTGTTGATACCTTAGGTTCATGGCGGAGAGTAGGCAGCTTTTGTGGAAATAGTACTACGCTTTCTCTAGATTTTCTACGTAAGTTCGCCGTTTTTAATTGTATATAGGTAAATTCTATTTTGTAATAAAGCAGACCTTAGCTATCACGATGTACATCTAGCCACACTGCCGATAACATAAGAAAACTTTGCTTTTCAGTATTTATTTTTCGGCTAACAAATGGAGTCAAATTCCGAAATACCACTCAGCACAAAGTTTTTGAAGCCCCACTTATGTGGTATTTTTGGGTTATACTGCTTTAGCTGGCTTCTCACTTTTGTTGGTATAATCTGTTCGTCTACAGCTAGAAATTCTTGTTTCGGAACCATGAGTAGTCTTTCTTTAATTTGGCTCAGAACAGGTCTAATTGTGAATAATATGTCTAACAGGCTGATCATTTTCAATCATGTGATCATTGTTATTGAAATGCAAGAAACGTTTTATTTTTAGAATCTGTTACATCTCATCACATCGCTAACTGTTCAGTGGCCAATATTGGCATTCCAATAGTGTCTTGTTGATGAAAAGTGAATTATCGACATGTAAATAGTAATTCCTATAAATTGTTCTATTCCATATTTCTTGATACTGAGTGCGCTGAGTATAAATTTGATTGGTCTGTGATATGCCCTATAAGACTATCAGGAAAAAGAAACTTAAAACAATGGACTGGAGTTTCTAATTGTAAAATCTAAGAAGGTAAATTTTCAGGACCAGTAAATTTTGTATCATTTTCTGATCTTCTCAGATTTTCTTTCACCCAATTATGAGATTTCTTCCTTTTATATCGTAGTCTTTCAGAAAAAGGGGTATTATCATCTGCGTAATCTGAGGATGTGGCATAAATGACAGTTTCCTTGACATTGCTTGGTAAATTTTCACGTTCCTCATTGTCACTGTCTTAACACAATATCATCTTATTTGTGCCGTCTTCATCGGAGAGATCTGATTTCTTCTTTATTAATATTATTTACAATTCTAACTGCATTCATTGTACCATAAAAGAGTTAAGGATCCATATCTACAAAAAAATAAATTAGTCCATAACTTCATAGTGTGCCATATATAGCCCAAACCCTTTGTGGGGTTTTCGAGAGACTTTCAACATTATTATTTTTAGTACTTACCTAAGCAGATATCTAATACCACCATACAATAAATTTCAATTTTTTCTCGCCGTAAAAACGTTTTTACTATAAAAAATAACCTCTAACTTCGAGCACTGTTTCACGATGTTCAGAATTTCAACAAGAATGAATTAGAAACTGCATTACAGCTGCCTATCTCACCGTCAGAACTATGCCACATATCTCGCGTACACTAGTAGTACGTGTCAGATATGGGCTACAATGCAGCTTCGATAACAATTGAGTTAAAATATTAAAAATTAAGTAGGTATCATTATAATACATTTATTATAATACATATATATATATATATATATATATTTATATATATATATATATATATTATATATATATATATATATATATATATATATATATATATATATATAATATATGATACATTTCAAATTACCTTGAGTTGGAGAATCACTACTTGAAACTAGTACAAGATTTACTAAATGTTTCCTCGTGATATCAATCGTTTACCACTTTGATATTGTGGAATATTCAACTACGCATAACCGTTTTTTAGATAAACGATTTTTACCTCTACAAGAATTTCTAATACAACTTTTTCTAAATATCGTACTTAACCCTCTAACTGGTAAGAGGTCCCTGAGGGCCCCTTCGCTTATTGTTTATTTAAGCCGCAGGTAAAAGTCAGGTAGCCGCAAACTGTTTTGAATCTCCCCCACTAGTTCGTCTAGAGACGTTTCAAATGCATTTTAAATTCATTAAACCTTATCGTTACATTTTTGTCTCAGTTTTCTGCGACAGGTCGAGGTAAACACAGAACAATTATCTCTCATTTAAAAATTTTTTTCGACGTAAAATTATGATACTACAAATAATCTAAATTTAGTGAAAACATTTTTTTATGAGTGGTTTAGAGCTTCAACTTTCACTATATATTGTAATTATTATATAAAACAAGTATTCTGAGTGTGCTTTAGAAGCGAAAATAAAAAGGGTTCCTGAGGGACCCCTTGCCGGTTTATGTGAAGTTTCGTCTCACTTTGTTGTGATTGTTGTGTTGTGTTGTTGTGCTATTGTTTACCAACTTTCATCAGTTATTTGTTTATTTTGCTTCTGGAAATGGCAGGCAATAACAGCTGGAGACAGAAAAAGTTTAATTTGTCGGTAATGACCGAAGATGAAATCCAAGAACTTATGGACTCTGTTGAAACAAATTCGTCAGGTGATTATAGCAGTGATGATCCAGACATCGACCCAGATTACGAGCAGGATGAGATCGCTCCAGATGACATGATAGCAGAGTGTATCCGTGAAATGCAAGTAGGTGAAATAAGCGACTATTTTATTCAAAATGTGAACAGGTCGCTAAATATCAGTGACATAGAAACAGCTGCTGCATCATCAACAATGCTAACGGCGGTGCAAATCGAAGCTGACGAATGTGTCGAATCTTTAAAAAAGGAAGAGGCTGGGCCGTCTAGATGTATGAAAGCATTTCCATCTACTTCAGTCGCCGATGTCGCACATGCTGCAAGTTCTAAGCCAAAGAAACGACCCCGTTCGCCATTACCTATAATGGAAGATTCTAGACCTTTGATCACGCCTTCTATTGGTGGTTTTACTGTCAGAGGTAATAGTTATATATTCATACTTTAGCAATAGTGTACTATTTTTATTCTCATTTCGGCTATTCAGGATATCAAAAAAGATTCGGAACAATTTACCAAAGTAACGTGGCGTTAGCGATCAATGAGCTTGCATGTAAACGAAGTAGCTTTTCAAGGAGATGTACGGTTGCCATCGTTAATAAAAGAACTGGAACCACCAATAGAACTCTTCAATTATTTCTTCACAAAAGAGATTATTGATTTGGTGGCCAATGAAACAAACGATGCAGCTCGTCAAGAAAATATCAATACAAAATTAGCCGCGAGTGGTGAGGAGATTCGGAAATTTATCGGAGTGTTGATGTACATGTCGATTTATCGATACCCTAATCTAGAGAGCTACTGGAGCAAAAACGCGTTCGCCCCCATCCAGGAGACAATGCCTGTAAAAAAGTTTATGGCAATAAAGAAACACTTATCGTTTCAAGATGAAAGGTAGCGCATTCGAAAAGGTCAGCCAGGCTATGATCCACTGTTTCGCATCCGGAAATTGGCTGATAAGGTCAACAATCGTTTTGATTCGATTCCAAAGACGGCTAGATTGTGTGTTGATGAGCAGATGTGTTCGACCAAACTCAAGCATCATTTCCGTCAATATATGCCAAATAAGCCGCACAAATGGGGCATCAAACTGTTTGTGCTTTGTGATTCTCACGGTTACGCATATCGTTTTGAAATTTACAACGGTGCAGGCGACAATATAATTCTTCCTGGCGCACCTGATCTTGGAAGTACATCAAACGTTGTTGTACGTTTGTCACAGACCATACCTAGCTTTTCTCATCACATCCTTTACTTCGACAATTTCTATACGTCTTTACCTTTGTTAGTGTATTTACGTGCAAGAGGAATCTATAGCCTTGGTACAATACGGACAAACAGAATCCCAAACTGTAAGCTTCCGTTGGATAAGGATATCAAAGATGAAGAAAGAGGATATTCTGTTGAATATGTTGGATCTGCGTACGGTGTTGATTTCAGTACAATTTTATGGAAACATACCAAGAACGTGCGGCTGGCATCGACTTACGTTGGCATTGAGCCGTTTTTGAGAGCAAATCCAAATCAACATATTGCAAAAGTACCACGATATGATCGAAAGAAAAAGAAATACATCGAAGTCAACTGTCCGCAGATCATTCGCGAATACAACAGACATATGGGAGGAGTCGATCTGATGGATGGATTGATGGGTCGCTACCATATTAGAGCGAAGACACGTAGTGCAATGGTTCGAATTTTCTACCACTTGATCGATATGGCTGCAACAAACGCTTATATTTTGTACCGTCGCATACATGCTGAAAAATGTAATAAATCGAGCAATATTTTAGCGGAACATGAAAAGTTGTTGCAGCTACCAGAATTCAGAGAACAAATTGCTGCTGCTCTCGTTGTATTCAGTGAAAAACGTGTACTTGGCCGACCTTCAACATCAAAATCACAATCGAGCTCACCGCAACCAACTATTTCTGACATTGGAAAAAAAGCAAAACATCCCATTGATGACATTCGCTTTCGATTTCTGACGATCACTTTCCACTTTGGCTCAACAAAGAGGGTGGTAAAAAAAATGTAAACTTTGCAAAGTGTCAAAAACTCAATGTATGTGTAGCAAATGTGATCTTCACTTATGTTGTTCTAATGCCAAAAACTGTTTTTATAATTATCACCATAAAAAATAGTGTACACACTTTCTTTTCCGTTTGTTTTTAAGTTTACTTTAATAAAATCCATTCAAATGAATAAAACGCTATTTTTAACTTAAGCCGGCAAGGGCCCCCTGAGGACTCTTTTACCTGTTTTTACCTGGAAGCCAAACAAAAAATGATAATTACATTTTAATAGCTTTTCTAGGTTTCTTAATACATTATTAAACATGAAAAAAAATCCCAAGTAAATAGAATAATTTTTAGAATCTTGCCAGTTAGAGGGTTAAGGAACCAATAGCAATTCACATATGGCTATTTACTACAAAATAAATTACGCTTGTGATATACTATAAAAGGAATAAACTCAATTTCAGCAAAAATGTGATTTACGATCCTTTACGTCTAAGGTACAGAATAGTTACTATTTCTATCTTAGAGTCGAAATAAATTTAAAACATTAACTCTAAAATATATATTCTATGCTTAATATTACATCTGTGGCGCTTGATAAAATTAAACTTAAAACCAGATGAAGGCGCTAATATACTTGTATTTCAATGTTGGTGCCCGTGTCTTGTTCCTAGATATCAGCATTCCTACCATTAATTTGTATATTCACCAAACTATTTCGGTACAAGTTGAATTTCCCTGCTCTATAAACTCCAAGCTCACATACCTTTTTAGTATTGAGGTCGCATACGGAATATCGAGGATTATGGTTCATAGTGGAGATATTCGGGAGGGAGGATGGCCAAGCAGCGCGCTCAACGGAATTGGCTCAAAAGCCTGCAATTTAGTAAAGGGATTGATGCTTAGACAACGACAATTTAACCCCGGCTTAACTACTTATATGTGAAAGAATAAAAAGTAAATGGGGTTCTTTGTTAAAACTACAATCTAAATAATAAGTAGTACAAGGTTCACTCGATAAAATAGTTAAACTTTTATTATTCGCATATACTTGTTCTCCGCTTTAAACTTTTAAAGGAATGATTAGAGCTATGCAAGAAAAACGTATAAGCGAATAAACAGTAAAATATTCACTTAACGCATAACTAATAAATCTCTTTAAATAAATACATGCACTATTTTAAACTAAAAAAAATTCCTACGCCTTTATTCGCCAATGTACAATTAAAAATCTTTGTATACATATATATATATATATATATATATATATATATATATATATATATATATATATATATATATATATCTTTATATATGAAGAGATGAATACTGATCTTGTAAGAGAGTACATGAACATACACGATTCACATAATGAAGGTAACTTGATTATTATCAATGATGAAAGATCTACTGAAGATTTAAAAGAGGTAGACCAGGTAGATGTAAATGACTACAGAGACATACAAAATTCACACGATGAAGATAACTTGATTATTACTAATGATGAAAGGTCTTACGAAGTTTTTCAAGAGCTAGACAACGTAGATATTAATATAAATGATGTTCATGATGAAAACAATGTAAACATATTGAATAAAGGTGAAATAATGGATGCTGAGAATCATGAAAAGATTGAAGTTAACTTAATTATTCTTAATGATGAAAGATCTTTCCAAGTTTTTCAAGAGCTGGACCATTATTATACATAGAGTGATAACCTAACCGCTGAATTCAAGGAGCAACCATTTTGCCAAACCAGTCTAACCCCCATTTTTCTGTTTCTTTAGATTATGATTTATTTGTTAGTTTTTGGACAATAAAACCCAATGTGTATTGAACAGATTTGTAATTTTTATAAATTAAACATAATTTAATTAGAAGAAATATCTCTTATTAAAATATTGCTTATATTAATTCAATAATGCTATACCGACTCAACTACCAATGGAAGTAATGGTAAGAGCCATATGTCATCAAAACTTTAAATGCCAAAGTGTGCTAAGCTCCTTTTATTATTATAAATAAGTAATATTCAGCTATATTTGAACTAGAATACCAATTGATTAGTAAAAAGCATCAAATAAACGTTAAATTATTTTTTCTTGTCTAATTAGTAATTCTGAAAGTAAGTATGTTAGAAGTACAAAATCTTAAAGCGCCATTTTCTCTGTTTTGTTGTTTTGGTAGTTAGTTCACTTTGGCGCTGAGCGCCTCATATATATTTATATTTATATATACAAAACATCATAGCAATATATATATATATATATATATATATAATATATATATATATATATATATATATATTGCTATGATGTTTTGTTTGTGTATGAGCAATGAATAATTTAAAATAACATATATAAGTATAGGGTTTTTATCGCGGTTCTCAAAGAATTAGTTTGTAAGTACTTTTTTAAATAATCTTTGTTATAACCATTATGAAACACACATATTAAAATATTTTTCTTCGTAATAGCATTTATAAATGGGCAAAATACTCTTCTTTCTTTATTGTTCTTCTTTGCTTCTTACTTATAATCTTATTTTTTCTTCTTAATAATCTCTAATCACCATATAGATACTATAATTTTAATATACTTTCAAATACTATAAAACTTTGAATCACTGATTACTGCATATTGTACTGTATAATTAATACTTTAATACTGACCACTGTATACTATCTGCTTGTACTATTTACTGATCAACTGACTGAATGATTGACTGCTTAATGAATGCACTGTCTAACTGTTTCACTGTTACTCTCATACTGTCTTACTGTCACTGTTCACTGTCAACTGTAACTGTCTTAATGAAAAACTGTTTAACTGTTTCACTGTTTAACTTCTTAATTAACTAACTCCATACTGTCTTGAACTGTCGAATCCCGAATTTGTTCTCGTTCATCAATATCTGAATGTTCTCGAATAGTCTACTATGCAAATAGGTGTAACTGCGTTCTATTGACGTTTTCTAGAGAATTCTTTGCTTTTATATGGAGAATTTTATGGACATTTAGGCTTTTCAAATCAGAATATACACTTATATATAAACTAAACGTCTTAAATTATTACATAACACTATTTTACATCCGTAATTATTATTCAAATGTCTCTTTCTGTTGAAATTAATTCTTCTGTCATTATGATACAGTGTATATTTGGTTGCCTATGCACATGGCTCACTTAAATATATCTATAATATTATAATTATTAAAATAAAACTTTTTACACTTATTATTATGCTAAATTCTTAAAAATACCCGCATATAAATATTTTTTTTAATATTCTCTAGTCTATAACTTATAAATTAGTTCTTTAATCACTATACACTAAATCGGATTTCCGAAGTGGAAATTGAAACGTCAATAAACGTATTTTTATCTTTAATTGTGGCTTATTCTTAGTTTAATAGTAATTAATTATAAGATTATGTTGTATAAACAATAAATTGAACTAAATACAGTTAACAATTTGCTCAAACCTAGCGCAGCAAAAGAACATGTGGTAATTGTACATGTATATAAAAATTATGTAAAATAACTTAAGTAAAAAACATTAACATGAAGGAGAACTAAAAAGATCAAAGATGCACTTCTAACAGTATATCAATAGTTAAATTTAATTTTAACTTTAGGTAACATTATTAAAGTAATTAAGATTGAAATTTAGTAATTTAAAAGTATAATGAAGTTACCACTCTGAGCTTCTAATCTGCTGCCGGTGAAATGAAAGCAACAAGTATTAACACAAGCCAACAACGTGAAAAGACAGTGGCTTTAACGTCAAAATATGACAGAAGAGCAAGGCGAAGTACCAACTCTAATACAAGAGAGCGGTTTGTTTAAAAAATATAATAAATTTGGGTGACAACTTGTTAGTAGAAAACGAAAAAATGGAAGGAAAAGGTGGTTAAGAACACCATTTTCTCCTTAGTGATTGGTTAAGAGAAATAAAGAACAAACAAGCAAGGTCAATCCAAAATATCATATATTAATAGTCTACCTTGTGGCAGGTTAGCGAGCCACACGTGGAGATTAATTAAACTTCCAACAGTCCAAGGTTCATACCATTTGGAACTGAGATTAATAAAGATTCTATGAATCAATTATAATTATAAAATTGTATTGAACTATTTGATTAAAAACAATTAATAAATATATGTAAATGCAACGTTGACAAAATAATCAATGAATTGTAAGTTGCATGAATCTAAGTTAAATAAAGTAGGAAAATATTATTTTATTTTATTTTATTTATATTTGAAATTATTTAATAAGAAAAATATGACAAAGCATATACATTAGGGGACAATTTTAAACTAAATAACATATTAAGAATAATTCTGTAATATTAAAGCATGATAAATTTGGCTCAAGTTATTAATGTCCGTTCTCTTATTAAGAGCGTTAGGGTGTTCAAATATTGAACACATTTCTAAAAACTGCCTTTTAACGAGATTGCGTTCAGTGCCAAGAATCTTAACTTCATTAAAGTCTACTTTGTGCTTAGTATTGATAGCATGCTGTTCAAGAGCACAAGTATGCTTAGATAAGTTGATATCACTGCGGTGTGTCGCAAGACGCCCTCTCAGTGATCTCCCAGTCTGACCGATGTAGCACGAGTCACACTCTGCTTGTTTTCTCTTCTTTTGTCAATGCATTTCTTCCTTTACCTTCTTTATGCGAGTATTGAAAGAATTCTCAACTAACTCATCACCAAATGAAGACTCATGGGATGGTTCACATGGAACTATTAGACAAATACAAATTATTGTACACGTTAGCGTACTCATAATCTTGGTAGATGGAGTAATTTTATTATAGGTAATACCTGGTAAAACTTGGTATGTTGATATGCCTGGAACAAAATAAATAAATTATTCATAATTTTTGAATTTCAAATGCCGTACAAATTAAAATTAAATTAAAAGCAGTTATTCACTTACTGTATGCAAGAGAGATACTTCTAGAAATAATCAAAACGATCGAAAATATCTACCAAAACAACACAATAAAAGTAAAAGTAGAAGAAGAACTAACCGACCCTATTGAAGCTGTCAATGGGATAAGATAGAGAGATTCCCTGAGTCCTCTATTGTTCAACCTGATTATGGATGAAATAATAAATAAAGTAAGAACTAAAAAAGGATATCAAAAGCAAGAAAAATAACTTAAAATAATGTGCTATGCAGACGACGCAATGCTACTCTCTCAAAGTGAAGATGATTTACAACGTATGCTGCACCAATTTAATATAACTGCCAGAAAATTTAACAATTTCCCCAAAAAAAGACAAAATGCATGGTTACAACAGCAAATTTACTAAGATGTAAATTGGAGCTGGAAGGTCAGATAATAGAACAAGTGATGAAGTTTAAATATCTAGGCATCACATTATCTAGCTACGGAAATCTTGAAACCGTAGTGGAAGATCAAGTCAGTAGAGCAAACAGATCCGCAGGCTGCGCAAATAAAGCAATATGGAGAACTAAAAATATCGGGAAAGAAACAAAAGGCAGAATTTACAAAACGGTCATCAGATCAATAATGACACACGCGGCAGAAACAAGACCTGATACAGAGAGGACAAAAGGATGTTAGAAATAGCAGAGATGAAAACAGTTGATAGTAAGACACTATGGAACAGAGCTAGAAGTACATATATACAACATAGATGCAAGGTGGAGAACATCAAAAACTGGGTAAGAAATAGAAGAGTAGAATAAAACGATCACATAAGCCGAATGACAACAAATAGTTAGTAAAGACGGCAAGAGACGGGTCCCCAATAGGGAGACGATCAGTAGGAAGACCACGAAAACAATGGAATGACAGCTTACTGGAGGCACATTGAAAAACAGATAGAGTCATGTCTATATAAATAGAAGAAGAAGAAGATACTTTTTAGTAATGAATGTAAATTTTTTCTGATGCATTATGTTTAAATATAAACATGCAGGGGTTTTTTTATATTGCAGCAGTTAAATAAGTACTAAACCATAAAAAAAACTATGAAGAGAAGTTGTTATGTACAAAAAAAAATGAATAGAATTAACTACGAAACAGGTTGCTAGCCTAATAACTGTATAATAATATTGATATCCTAATAAAAAAAGGGAAGATCAATAGTACTTACAGTATCAACTTACCATTATCAGAATATAATATTAGAATTCATAACCTCATTAAGTACCTATTCAAAGTACGTTTGTCGCTTTTCATAAATGTGTTTTCCTTTTTCTCCGTTGGTCATCGTAAAATATATCCTGATTTTAGTCGAAGTCAATCAGTAGGGTGCTAACCTGGCTGTAGACTCTGTCTTTCTTGACCCAGATTTTTAACTGGCAAGAGTTTTGTTGAGTAACTATACATTTTAATTTTATAATAGTCTAAATACTAGACTATGCCGCAGAAGTTGATCATTCTGTATAATAATCCTTTGTGCGGGAGCAAGAAGATGTACAAGTTTGAAATCCATATCTATATAAATTTAATACATAAAAATATAAATTGAAAACGTTAAATTAAGCGAAATCTCAGAAACTTATAAATCAGTTTTTTAAATTATAAAAGACCGTATCATAATTTAAGTCGACCAATCTGGTAACGGCCAGGGAAATTATTAATCTGCTGGGAGGCGTAAAGATTCTTGTTTAATCCAGACATAGAGTTTGTTTTGGATTATTTGCTTAGGCTCAATTAGTACAGAAGTTTAATTGTTCTACCAAGAGGAAAAATTTAGGTTAGTAACCACATAAAAAAACTTAAAACCGATTTTACAACCGATATTTATACAAATTTTAAATCGGTTTAAATTTTTTTAAATTAATTTGAGTTTTATTTCTGTAAACTAAAATGTTGTAAAGGTTAGTTTTTAATTATTATCATGCAAAACTAAAATGTTACTTACTGTCTCAGATATTAACATCTTCTTCTTCTTCTTCAGCCTGTATTCGCCCACTGCTGGACATAGGCCTCTTCCATTTGCTTCCATTGATTTCTACTTTTGGCAATTCTCATCCACTGCTTGCTTGTGACTTGTTTGATATCATCTGCCCACCTCTTTTGTGGTCTGCTTACTCCTCGTCTGTTCTCTCTTGGTCTCTAGTTTGTCAATATCTGTGTCCATTTTATGGAATTATCTCGGGCAACATGTCCCACCCATTGCCACTTGAGCATTTGCGACATCAGTCATCTTTGTTCTTTCCCGAATGTCGATATTTCAAATCTTGTCCCTCAAACTAATCCCTGGCATGGCCCTCTCCATCGCTCTTTGGGTTGTACTGAGCCGCTCTAAGGTTTTCTTTGTAAAGGCCATGTTAGTCCATATGTAACTATTGAAATAACTATTAGAAATGAAAATACATCTTTTTAAATGAAATTTAAAAAGGGGGCTAAAGAGTTAGTTAAGAGAAATAAACAAAACGGTTTAGGAAACAAATTAAACATTTATTGTTTCTCAACACAAACAGTTACAAAATAAAGATGGCACAAAAAATACAATTTTAATAGTTACAGATATTTACACCAAAATAATAAAGAAGAAAAAACTAACATGTCCTATCTGTTTACAAACTCTGTTTACAAGTGGGAGATGATACAAAACTTACAAATGTTACTGCATGGGGGTTAAAATTAAAACAAAACAAAAAATCTTAAATATGATTAGGTATTTATCAGATGTCAAACATAATAAAGCTAGCTGTCATCTGTTAATATTAAATTTTAAAACAACATTAAAAAGTCACGCCCTAAGATATAGAATTTTAATTATTACAATTTCTTTACATTATGAAAGCAATTATTAATAAAAAATGGTCTATTTTTACTTTAAGTTTCTGTAGCTGGACTTCACTGGAATTTCTGGGGGTAGAAACTGGATTTAAACTCTCTGCGTAACTAACACATGAACAAATTAATCTCTAAACTGCCAAAAAGCCTGGGATGACAACCAGGGAGAAACAAAACGAGGATGGAATCAACGATTCTTCCAAACCTCACTTAAACTGCAACTACACACTACATTATTTTCCATGAAAGAGACGAAAAACAAGAAACATTACGAATTTGAAATAAATTCGGACATTGTAAGCAACTGCTTTTGACAAACGCCTCAGCAAAAGTGAGTTAATTGTTGAAAATTATTCGCTTCTAAACGTAGTATAAACAAAACATATAACCGGAATATTTATTTGAAACGTAGAATATTTTAAAGGGGGCTTTCGATTAAAATAATGCCGAAAAAATACGCATCTGTGAAATCTAAACAAACTTTTAAAACGTGTTTATATCAACTTGGCAACGCAAAAGCGATCGAAATATATTTAGAGTATTTTAACTTGAACGATAGGAAACATTGAAATATTATTGGTGTTATAACATATACGAGGGGATTTCAATATATACCAAGGAATTTACAAATGCTACAGTGTTAGGTATTTTCACTCAGTCGAACATTAATTTTCGACTTCCATGGATATTAATATTGCTTGTGTTAACTGTTCCTCATAATTCTTCAATGAATTATTTTCTTCTTGCCTTTATCATTAACATCCTGATGATTAATAATTTAATTCATTCGTTTAAATCATTGTTTTAATGATTTATTTCTATATTTTTCTAATGTTATTAGTTAGTTATTGCTATTGAATAACAATAAATGTAATTCTTTTAAGTTTTAATTATATAGTTGTACTTATTAAGTTATATTTAGTTCTTTGAAAATGATAGGAGTAATATTTCATGTTGTATTTCTTACTCAGATTCACTTTTGTTGCTCTCATTTTCGTTATAAAGGTTAGCACGAGAAAAACACTTTCACGGCGATGTTGGAGATTTCTGCGAAAGACAAATGGTTATTATTGAGTCAGTAGCGACAAAAAATGCACCAGCGTCGATAGAGTCAGGAAAAGTTGAAGGGTGATTTATTTTACACCTTGTTTGCTTCGAGAAAAAAGGAACATAACGTTTTCTTTCGTATCTATACAACAATTTGTCATAAACCAATATTTACACCTGTTTTCAAGGAGTAAAATATCGCTGACAGTTATCGTAGTTTATTATTTTCGCCAGTGCTTTTTCCGTAAAGTTGTTTTCTTATTACTACCCCAATGGGGTATTGCTAGAATTGATACATAGTTGCAGTTATAGAAGTTTAAACCATATTTTATTTTACCAATAACTTGTTATGAATTTGATTTATTAAGTGATATATTCAAGAAGCTATTTTATATGTTCCGATTTTAGAGCATCATTTATTCACTTTATATTAAGAGATTAATTACTAGATGCTTAATAAAATTATTTATTAAAAATACCATACAGATTCTGTTTAAGAAATGTATGGATAGGGTAGATGCCTCGGCAGAAAAATACAACTTTGATATTGATGCTATTTATATTGATAATGCCTATCCGCTACAAATGTTGGCGACTAACATGGCTGTCTTTAATTTATTTGCTGCTAGTCTAGTACTACATAGTGAAAACCACTTACTAAAATTATAGATCAAGGAAATTCTATCACTGCTCTACATCTCTTCTGTATTGTACTTTTCCTTGCAATACAAGCTGCATAAGTCCGTAGCGCTTTTTATTTCTCTTATGTGCCCAGATATTTCAACTAGTATCAATATATATCAAAAAGGATTGTAAGAGCAAAGATAAGAATGAAAAGAAACCTAAACATCATCGGCGTATACAGTCCAGAAAATAAAAAGCCTCAAACAACAAGGGAAACGTTTTCTGACAAATTACAACAACTAGTAGATCAAGTCAGAGGAAAGATAATAATATTGGGAAATTTAAAGGCTCGAATAAGCAATCAATAAATACAAGGAATTACGCCAAAACATAACGAGAATATTAAAAAGAAAATAAAAAACTGATGGTAAACTTCTGCACGAATAAACAACACATTACACATTACAACATCCTGAAATACTACACACCCAAGAGAGCGGTGCCAACACAAACAAAAATCAGAGTCGAATGACTAAATATGCAAACCACGGAATAGTTATACAAGAAAAGAATATCAGAGAAGATTGCTAAGAATAAACTATTAGAAAACAATTACATCGGGGAAAGCTGAGAAAAACTGAAAAATAACATAATTATCGCAGTAACATACTCACTTGGAGAGAGGAAAGTAACGAACACTAACATATCAAAAAAAGCCTCATGGATTTTTAAACAGGAAGTAAAGACAAAATGTAAAGAAAAGAAGAAAGCCTTTTTACAATACAGAATACAACAAAACACAACAGGCATACAACCACTTTAAACGAATCAGAAATGAAACGAATGCTTTAGTTAGACAAATATGAAAAGTAACACTGGCAGAGATTCTCAAAACAGATGGAACACGACTTCTACAGAACACAAAAAGAAATATGGAAAATGATCGAAGGACACAGAAAATAGATGAATGAAGTAATACAAAAAACGAAACATGGGCAGATTACTTTTGATTCATATTTGCTAAAAGTAACAAAAATTAACCACCAATACCAGAGGAAGAAATAAATATTGAGGAGGAAGAGGTAGAGGGAGCATTAAGGAAATTAAAAAACAGAAAATTACCAGGAGAGGACAGAATACCGAACGAACTCCTAAGGTATGGAAAATCAGATTTGACCAAATAACTACTAAAACTAATCGAAAAAATGATAGAACAAAACAGAATTACTTACTAGAAACTAGACCCAAAAAATTACAGAGGAATTAAATTATTAAACACAACACTAAAATTAACAAACAAACTGACAATTAAAACGATCGAATTTTTGTGGTTGTTTCCAGATTTCCGAAATCCAGAAGTAATATTGCTGGACGTAAAAGCTCTTATGTAAGCTGTTCCAAAAGCTTCAGCCATTCTGTATATATCGAATGTTTCCCTACATTTTTGATCAACTACACTTCAACCGTTTGGTTCTAGTAGATTTTAAGATACAAATAGACTGAAAAGTTCAATGACTGAAGCTTATGGCTGATCAGGGGAGGAAAGATAATCTTCACTTAATTCTTGCCATAAGTTAATTTTGTATGGTTTAAATTTATTCTCACGTAATATACGTAAGACTGAAGAACGACTACATCATGTGCTTGTGCAACCCTGCGTGATGATGTAGTACATCTTCAACAAAACTTTACATTATATTATTATGTTGTCATTCATAACACTTTTCGGTCTACCTGATCGGTATCTATCTTGTACTTCTCCAGATTCCTCAAATCGCTTTCCAGTTTTTTGTACCGTCGCCTTATGAATGGGAGAACAGTTTGGAAAAATATCATTGAACAAGTTGGATACTTCACAATAAGATCTTTTTCTGTCACCTTACCCAATTCTTTCTTTTTCGTTAAGAGTCATTTTAGAGAAGCAATTTATCTTGTAGAACTTTTCGCAACACAACTACTGTCAGTTATAGTTAATAATGTAAATGGTGAACAAATGTCAAAGTCACAGAATTCTACATTTAAATATTAAAATATATTAAAATCTACATATTTTTGCACTGTTTTGCATATGTAAGACCTTCCATGCTACATAAAATCATAAGGGTTACATATAACTCGTATTGAATAGGAGATTCCAATAATGACTGAATATACAGGGTTATGAATTTAAAAAACCAAAGTAACTAATAATATAAGAGAAAACGGCAAATCTGGCAACATTGCAAATATCAAATATGAAATCTTCGTATCCCAAAATAGGTGTACTTCAAATTTTATAAAATTATGACTAGAAATTTACGAGATAATTGTTCTGTTTATATACAGAGTGGTCCTTTTGGGCCACTCTGTATATAAAAAAATTGAAAAACAATTAGACAACACACAGTTTAGATTTAGATGTGTAATGGGAACAACAGAGGCATTGTTCGCAATGACGGTACTATTACAAAAATGCAGGGAATATATTAAAAACGTATTCATATGTTATATAGATTTTTAACCCTCCGTTAGTCGCTATCGGTCTCACACACCGACGACAGAATTAGTCATTCGGGATTTACAAATAACTGTTATTTTTCTATCGCCACTTTCTGTACCTCTCCCTATCAACCAAACTTGTGTTAGTGTACATTCTTACATTCCTGGGTACAGTTGTTTGAGTTTTACAGTTATTTTCGGTGCCAGAGTCCGTAGCGACTAACGGTGTAGCTATTATTTGTTGCAGAACTTGCATAACAGGTAAATATTTATTATCTTATTATTACATTTTATCGGTAAGTTTTTGTCAATTCTTATTTATAGATGTCCTTTGAAGCCAAACAACTTTGATTCTAACGCTTGTTGGAATTATGAACATGATTCCTACCGACGATGAAAATTATTTTGACGATGAGGACAGTGAAAGCGAAATAGATCAAATTGAGCTGGTGATTGTGGAAATGAATCGGAACAAGATGGCACTGGGCAGATGAGAAAAAAGAAAGTGGAAGTAATACCTTACCGTTTATTGGAAAATATAGCATTACTAGATGAAAAGGGGCTATTCCACCGTAAAATGTTAGAACACGACAAGAAAATTTATAGTACGTAATACAAACTAATGTTTGTATTTTGAAAACGATATCCGATGTAAAAATTAAAACATCAATAAACTTACTTCAACCTTTAATGGTGGCTTTTTCCCATTTAAACAATAATTACTTTAAAATGCCACAAGAAAATAGCTTCAGAACAATATTCACAATATATTGTTATACTAGTGTTTTTAATTTTGTATCTGTTTTTTTTTTTTCAATAAAATATTTTCAAAAATATTTTTTAGTTATTCCTATATACAATATAAAATATTTGTATGAATTTTATATTAAAAACAATTTTTTAATTGTCGGTCTCAGACACCGTAGCGACTCTTGATGCTCAGTTTTTCCTAGCGACTAACGGAGGGTTAAAAAGCGTTTGACAGAGTCCAACATGGTAAACTTATACATGCATTAAAACACATACACCTAGATCCCAAGGATATTAATTTAATCAAAAATCTATACTACAATCAAACAGCGGTCGTAAGGGTGGAAGATAATGAGACAAACCAAGTAGAAATTTAGAAAGCAATCAGACAGGCATATATGCTGTCGCCACAATTATTTAATGTGTACTCCCAACTAATATTGCAGTCGGTACTAGGGTCATAAGGATTGGAGGGAGCATCATTCATAATCTAAGATTTGCAGACGATACTGCAATCTTGGCCGAAACTATAGATGATTTACAAATTCACATAGGAATCATTAACAGAGAAAGCAAAAAGATGGGACTAGAAATATAGATAAAATATAGATAAAATCAAATACAAGGTGATCTCGAAAAGCCCTGTTGACAATATACATCTCACATTGGAGGGTAAACTGTTAGAGAGGATCGGCAAGTATAAATCCTATATCATCATAGTCCACCTGTATGCGTCCACTGCTGGATATAGGTCTCTCTAAGCTCGTTCTATTTGTCTCTGTCTTGTACGGCTTGCATCCAGTTATTGCTAACACGCTTTAGTTCGTCAGTCCATGTAGTTGGTGAGCGTCCTTTGCTCCGTATTGCTTCTTGCGTTGGTCTCCACTCTAAAATACGTTTTATCAATCGGTCTGATATAGCAAAGAAGCTATACAGGAAAGAAATGAAGCACATAAGAATTGCACACTCAGACGTACTAGAGAGAGAAAAACAGAATTTGAGAACAAAAGACGAAGAGCAGATAAACTGCGCAGGCAGAAAAAGAGAAAGTACGAAAACCAACGGATACTAAACATAGAGAGGGAGTTTAAGGAAAACGAAACCCGTAGTGCATACCAATGTATCAAACATTTAAGACAGGGATACAAACCGAAGACTACCTCTTCAAAAATAACAAGGGTGAAATCATTAGCGATATGGACAAAATTAAGAGAACATGGATGACATATTTTAAGGAATTACTAAACAAAGGCACAACAACAACCATCATTACAACGACAGAGGCAGCAGCAGGAACGGCAGGAGGACAACAACAAGAGCTGGGGAATAATAGAGAAGAAAATGAATTAACTAGACTCTCAACGCTAGAGGAGATCCAAACGACAATACACTTAAAAAAAAGCCATAAACCACCGGGAATAGATAAAATACTGGCAGAATTACTCAAGCAAGGAGGAAGGAATTTGACACAACAAACGCACCAGCTAATAAGAGAGATATAGATAGAAAAAGAAATCCCCCAACAATAGAAAAAAGTATAATCTGCCTTATTCATAAAAAAGGAGAGAAACTGTTGTGTCAGAATTATAGAGGCATCTCTTTGTTTTGTTAGGGATACAACATACTTACAAACATCATTAATTAAAGACTTTAACCTCTCACGGAAAAAATCATCGGGAAATATCAAGCAAGGTTTGGGCAAAATAGATATACCATTGATCAACTATTTACAGTTAATCAAATACTAGCCAAAGCATGGAAATATGACATTGACGTTTACAATCTCTTTGTAGATTTGAAACAAGCCTACTATTCCATAGATAGAACAATTCTACCTAATATATTGGAAAAATTCGGCATACCATCCAAATTAATACGACTAGTGCAAAGGACAATGACAGAAACAGAAGTACAGGTATGTATTCAAGGACAAATCACTGATGCGTTTACGATAACGCAAGGTCTAAAACAAGGCGACGGACTGGCTCGAACGCTCTTTAATCCTGTTCTTGAATATGTAATTAGACGGTTGACGGTGAGCGGAAATAACATACTTACAAACAAATCTACTTAATTACCAGCATACGCAGATGATATAAACATAATGAGCAGAACAGTGAATTCAGCGGAAGAAACCTACGTTGAGTTGAAATAGAGTGCCGAAGCAGTAGGGCTAGCAATAAATACAAATAAAACAAAACCTCTCATATAAAGTACAAACATTATATTGGAACGAAAGTGCCATAGTTCAAATTGATGGGCAACACTCAGAAGAAATGAGGATCTGTAGAGGAGTTAGACAGGGATGTGTTTTATCGCCACTTTTGTTTAACTTATATTCTGAAGGAATTTTCCAAAACACACTCAATAATATTGAAGCAGGAGTAACCGTTAACGGAAAATTAATTAACAACTTAAGATATGCAGATGACATTGTGATCATAGCAACGAGTATAGAGGACCTACAACATCTTATCGAAAGCTTGAGTATGAATAGTGCTGCGATGGAAATTACTATAAACGCTAAAAAAACGAAGTACATGCTAATTACAAAAAGATCACAAAATATACATCACCTATTGACAATCAATGATAACTTGATAGAACAAGTATAAAAATATCAGTACTTGGGAACTTTGATCAATGAAACCAATGATCATACTGTAGATATAAACAGGCGAATAGAGATTACCAGATCAGCATTTATACGAATGAAGCCACTCCTAACGTACAAAAATTTAAATTTGGAGATCAGACTACGTACCATTCGCTGTTATATATTTTCAATATTATTATATCGAGCTGAGACTTGGACATTAAAAAATGCAATTTAAAAATAATCGAAGCTTTCGAACTCTGGTTATACCGCAGAGTATTAAAAATATCATAAACTGATAGAATTAAAATAAAGAAGTACTGGAGTGGGTTGGTAAAGAAACAGAACTAATCACCATTATACAAACCGGAAAACTGGAATACCTTGACCACGTGATGAGGTGACCAAAATATGAAATTTTAAGACTTATAATACAGGGAAAGATTCAAGGAAGAAGATCTGTTAGCCGATGGCAGAACTCATGGTAAAATAATCTACGTAATTGGTATCAATGCAGATGGATTGATTTGTTTAGAGCAGCAAGTTCTAAAATAAAAATAGCCATTATAATTGCCAACCTCCGTAGAGAGACGACACTCTAAGAAGAAGACTCATACAAACCAGGTCAAATAGACCGGCGCTACAACAATTTATTGACGATATAGAACATGTGAATAGATTTACATACCTAGGAATGGATCTGGTCGCAAGCAAAGCAGAAGAACCGGCAATAAATAGAAGGCTTGTGCTGACAAATAAAGCCTATTTCGCGATCGGTTACATATTCAAATTGCAAGACGTTACACCGGAAAACAAAACTCCGGGTCTATGAAACAATAATCAGCCCCATAGTAAGTTATGGTTGTGAAACATGGATGGTGACACAGAAATCTGCCAATGCATTAGATGTGTCTTAAAAAAATATTACGTAGGATACTGGGCCCAATAAATGAAAACAACAACTAGCGAATTAGGTATAATAGAGAAATATACGAGCATTATAGCGAACCAACGCTAGCACAATACACTAAACTGCAGAGATTACGGTGGGAAGGACACGTGGTCCGCATGCATGAGAAGAGATTCCCCAGAAAATTACCAAATGCAAGAATGCAGGAACAAAGACCTGTAGAAAGACCTACAAAGAGATGGGAAGACGAAGTCAATAAGAATGCTAGGAACTGCCTGGGAACGCGTTCATAAAAAAGAACAGCGGTAAATCGAAATGATTGGAGAATGTCTGATAATCTGGCGACGTGTCCTGCCCAATTCCATTTTAACGACGCGATTTTTTCTATAGCGTCTGTTGTTTTTGTTCTACGACGTATTTTTCGTTTGGGATTCGCTCATTCAGAGAGACATCCAATATCTGGCGCTCCATAGCCATCCTAGTCACGCGAATCTTATTTATAAAATACATGTCAATGTTTACAAATAAGAAATTAAGGATGGTTATCACATTGAGGTTCGTCGAATGTTATGTATGACTGCTATATGAGAAGCTTGGGCGTTCAAAGTCCAATTTGTAAAAAAATTAAAGGCATTCAAAATGTGGCTATATAGGCGCATTCTAAAAATTCCTTAAACTGCAAAAGTCTCAAACGCAGATGTGGTAAGGTGTGTTGGACATGGCAGAAAGTTTATGAACACAATTAATATAAGGAAAATATTGTATTCATGCCAAATACTTCGAAACGATAAATAATCTCCTCTTCTGTATGCCATCATGCAAGAAAGAGTAGAGGGAAGAAAAGGAAAGAAAAAAGCGGAAATCTTGGTTGAGGAATATCAGAGATTGAACTAACCTCAGTGTTGAACAGATATTTCACGTTGCAGATGATAGGAAAGAATTTAAAGAAGTGATCAACAACATTCGTTAGAAGACGGCACAATAAGAAGAAGTATTAAATGCATAAACAAATAAAAAACACGGTACCTAAATTATTAAATGTTTTCTTCTGAATATAATTTAAAACAACTTAAAAGTAAAATGCATATTGAAATAATATATTACTTCATTACAATACGTTACCACTGACATTCATTTTATTAAATAGAACATTTTAAAAATTTCCAGTGTTTAATGTATATTTATTATGCTACCCTATTGGTTGAAAATTCATATTTTGTTTTAATATATCCGCATAATAAAAGATGTGGCTATACATTGTGGATCCCGGAAACGTCCACGATAGGTAGATGTCTAAAAATACGAAAATTCTTAGTGTTACCCCGTTTTACCGCCATAGTTTACTTCAAACTTTTTTCAGTCCATTTACCCTCCCCTTTTGACATTTTAGGCCGAATTATCGTGGTCATCTGTCTTTCTGTAACCTAAATTTTATTTTTTTTTTCACGCTACATAAACAATTTGCGACACTGGCTCAATGTACGGCTCCGTATTGATTTTTGGCGCAATCCCTTCTTCTACAACACAACGAAGGATATTTAAGTTCGGGCACTGAGGAATTCCAATTAACAGATTATTTTTCTTGATTGGCTAGGGACTTGATTGGCCGAGGACGTTAATTAATTTGGGTTTCTTATAGGCGTGAAATATTTTAGACATTTCTTTAATTTGAAATTAAATTTTATTATACGCAGTAGACGATAAAAATGGTTTTGAATTTTAAATAAAAAATCTGTAATATTAGCTTTTATTGTATGAAAAAAATTACATAAAGGTGTAAAATATGATACCTATAATTAGATTTTCTTTAATATAATATTTTTAGTATAAGAATAATAGAATAATGTGTGTGTGTTTTATTGGCACTGGTTTTGACAACCAACTGGCCAGTCAATTTGTTTTAAGTTCTCTCTTTACAAAAGATATTGTTAGTATTTACATTTAAAACTATTGTATTGAATTGACAGTTAAGACATGGAATGTTAGAAACTTATTTACTAGATTACTCTGTTTTTGCTGTTTTGTTTTTTGTATCTTTTTTTTTATTTTTTATTTTTTTTATTTATTTTTTTTTTATTTTTTTTTATTTTTTTTTATTTTTTTATTTATTTTTTTTATTTATTTTTTTTATTACTACGCTAAGACATAAACCCGATTCGACACCTCGGAGGTTTATATCTTCTTAGTATTTTTTTTTATTTTGTTCTTCATTTTTTTTATTCTTTATTATTTTTTTTAGAGCTTTAATTTTAAACAATTAATATGACTATATAAAATTTTATATACATCTAGATTCTTTGACTCTAAAAGATGCGTTAGATTAGAAGGTAATTGAACATTAACTTGAACTAGCTTGGAAAAAAAATTGGATATTTCAATAAATAATAATAGAATAATAATATATCTATCTATACAGCCCCAAACATCCATCCTTGGATATAGGCCTCCTCCTTCTTCTTCCATGCCTCTCTATATTGGGCAATTTGCATTTTGCATCCATTTTGACCCGGCGTGTTTCTTCAGGTCATTTGACCATCGCATTTGTGGCCTTCCTCTTTTTCGTTTGTGATTCCATGGTCTCCAATGTATAATTGTCTTAGTCCATCTTTCATCTTTCTGCCTTAGGGTGTGTCTGGCGAACTTCCATTTAAGCTTTGCTACTTGGGTTGATACATCTGTCACTTTTGTTTTATTAAGGATCCATTCGTTTCCTTTTCTGTTTGATAGTTTAATATTTAGCATTTGTCTTTCCATGAATCTTTCTGTCTTTGCTATTTTTTCCATATTTTCCTTTGTAAACGTCCATGTCTGAGAGCCATATGTGAAGACAGGGAGTATACATTGATTGAAGACTCTCGTTTTTAGGTATTGGGGGTATTTTAAATTCGTTAAAATATAAGACAGTTTTCCGAATGATGCCCAGGCCAATCTTATTTTTCTCTTTATTTCTTCGGTCTGATTTTCTTTATTTAATTTAGTGATTTGGCCTAGATATATATACTCTTTTACTTGTTCTATTCTTGTTTGTGCCACTATAATTATTAGTTCTTCTGATTGATTAGTCATGGTTTTTGTTTTACTGTAATTCATCTTGAGTCCAATTTTTGTCAATTTTCTATCTAGTTCTTCCATCATTCTTTGTAATTCTTCACTTTTTTCTGTTAATAATACAATATCATCAGCATATCGTAAATGATTCAGATTTTGCCCGTTTATGTTAATTCCCAAGCCATCCCAGTGTAGTTGTTTGAAAACATATTCTAGCACTTGGTTAAATAGTTTGGGCGAGATGGTATCTCCTTGTCTTACTCCTCGGTTTATTTTATTAGGCTCCGTTTGTTTCATTAGCTTAATAGTTGTTGTTGCCTTGTTGTATATATTTGTAATTAAGTCGTATATCGGTAGTCTATTCTGCTGTTTTGTAGGGAATTCTGTACTGCCCAGTGTTCCACACTATCAAATGCCTTCTCGAAGTCAATAAATGCCATGTATAGCGGGATATGATATTCGTTAGCTTTTTTGATTAAAATCTTCATCGTTAAAAGGGGGTCACTTGTACTGAAGCTCTTTCTTAATCCGGCTTGTTCTCTTGCCTGGTATCCATTTAATTTAGTTGTTAATCTATTTGTTAATATTTTGTTTGTACATTACATTTAGTAAAGTTATGGGTCTGTAATTCTTTAGATCCTTTTATCTCCTTTTTTAAATAGTAACAGTGTTATTGCTTCGTTCCAACCGTTGGGTATTTGTTTTGTCATTAGTATTTTATTCATAAGTATGTACAAAACTTCTCTAGTTGTTTTCCCACCATGTTTTAGCATTTCTACAGTCACCCCGTCTTTTCCTGGCGATTTATTATTATTCATCTCTTTGAGTGCTCTTCTTATCTCGTTCTTAATAATAATAATAATACCTTTAGTAATAATTAATTATTCTAAGAACAACGAGTCAGATTGACATCTTAATGGATTCAAGGCATGTAACAGACGTAATAAACTGTAGAAGTTATAGAGGTGCAAACATAGATTCAGATCATTGCTTAGTGATCTAACATTGAGGGCTAGAATTTCAAACAACAGTAAAGAAAATAAAATGGCTACAAAAAAATGGAATGTGCAAAAGCTGAGAGATGCGACAATTGCAGAACGGTACTCGGAAAACAACACCAACGGGCAAAGGAATTAAAATGTAAATGAAGCAGGCCAGACAGATATCTTGACAGAGTCTTACTGGACTCGAATAAAGAAAGATATTCAAGCAGCAGCGAAAGATAAAATAGGAACAGAAATTTGTGCCCGTAAAAATCATTGGTTTGACGATGAATGTAAAAATGCAACAAAAGAAAAATTAAACCTACCAAGAGATACTTACCAGACGAACTAGAACAACTGTAGAGAATTACCAGACAAAAAAGAAGAAAAAAGGATACATAAAAGAAGAAACGAAACCACTTAAATAAGGAGCTTAAATATATAGAAAACCTCTTGAGAGAAAGAATTCAGAGCATTCTATAAGAACGTTAACATCAACAGAAAATAACTCAAGGTAACCAAAAGACAATGCGGAAGTCAGAATGGCGATCTATTAACAACAAAGAAAGATGTATTGAAAAGATGGGTGGAATACTTTAATCAGGCACTTACCATGGGGGAGAAGAAGAAAACCTAAAGGACGAAAGAGATGAGGCAGGGGAACTGACAAGAGGGAAAAGGAATCACCAAAGATTATTTAAATTAAAGATGCAGTTAAAAAAACTGGCCAGAAACAAATCACCTGAAATGGATAATCTCTTAGCTAAACTATCTAAATAAGGTGGCCACGACACCATAATGGCATTACACCAGCTAATAATAGAAATATCTTATTTGTCAACCATTTTCCATCCACTACTAACTGTAGGTCTCTCCCAATTGCTTCCATCTTTCTCTATCTTGCGCCAATCTAATCCACTGTTTGCCTGCCACTGCTCTTATGTCATCTACCCATCTTTTTTGAGGTCTTTCCATGCTTCTTGTTGTCGTCCTTGGTCTCCATTCTAGAATTCTTCGTGTCTACCTGTTGTCATTATATCGGGCTACGTGACCTACCTAGCGCCATTTCATTTTTGTAATTTCTTCCACAATATCCCTAATCTTCGTTCTACGTCTTATCTCGGTGTTTCTAATCTTGTCTCTTAGTGATATTCCAAGCATGATTCGTTTCATTGTTCTTTGCGTTGTTTCTAATTTTTTGGCAGATTTTTGGTAAGTGCTACTGTCTCCAAGCCGTAGGTACAAACAGGTAGTATGCATGTGTTATACACCTTTTTCTTTAAGTTTATAGGAATGGAGGTGTTTTTCAAGATATGTGCTAGTTTGCCGAAAGCGGCCCAAGCCAGTTGTGTTCTTTTTTTAATTTCAGCATCTTGATTTGGTTTTCCTAGTTTGATAACATGACGTAGATATACATAATGTTCCACATTTTCTGTGGAATGATTTTGTATTGTTATGTTTGTCTGGTCTCGGCTCAGTATTTTTGTTTTGCTGTAATTCATTTTTAAGCCTACCGTTCCAGAAACATTTCCTGCCTCCTGCATTTATTTAATAGAAATATGAACACAGAAATCTCTCCAAAATGATCGAAATATTGTATTACTTTGCACCATATACAAAAAAGACGACATCTTTTGACGCTCCAACCACAGAGGAATGACCCTTCTAAATACAGCGTATAAAATATTTTCCACAGTACTATGTCACCGTATGGCACCATATGCAGAACAGATAGTAGAAAAATAGTAAGCTGATTTCAGAGGTGGTAAATCGACAATTCGTCAGATTGCATCCCTGAAACAAATTTTAGAAAAGAACACTGGAATATGGTATTGATACTCATCGCATATTTATAGACTACAAAGTAGCCTACGACTCTGTGAATAAAAGAGAAATGTTTAAAGCAATGGAACTCTTAAAAAAATTGAATGTAGAGTACGAATTCTGGGGGAACTGTCTGAACCTTTTAAAACAAATAATTAGCTTCGCCAGGGAGACCTGTTTTCCTGTATACTATTCAATCTGGCTCTGGAAAAAGTAGAACGTATGTTACAAATCACAACAAATGATTCAATACATAATTAATCATTGCAAATCCTTACCTACGCTGATAATATCAATATTGTTGGGACAACTGTAAAGGCTGTACGAGAGACGTATGTAGCAGTAAAAGAATCCGCTACAAAAATGGGTTTAATAATAAACACCAACAAAACGAACTATATAAAAATAAGCAAGATACCACAAATCCCACAACTACTTGTTATAGAAAACGACGACATCAAACCAGTGAACGAACTTGTATACCTGGGAGCGCTCCTAAACAATGAAAATACTACCTCAGTGATAAAATGCAGAACTTGCACTACCAACAGATGCTATTGTATGCTCATTATTTTTCTTAAATCCACAATTATATCGAGAAATACAAAAATAAAACTATACAAAATAATAATACGCCCAGAAAACATGGGGAGTAGTGAATGACAATGGAGTATGGAGAAGACGATAAAAGTTCAAACTTTATAGAATACACCAGCAACCAGATATAATAAAAGATATTAAGATATGATGTCTCAGGTAAAGAGGACATATAATGCAAATGGGCCAAAATACCCCAGCTAGAAAAACGTTTTTTGATAAACACATTAGTCAGAGAAGAAGAGAAAGACCCAGAACAGGGTTTCTTGATAACATCGGTGAAGACATGAGAAATATGGAAATAAGTGCTTAACGGAGGAAAGCGATTTATAGGACCGACTAGAGAGAAATTATTGAGGAGTCTGGAGCATGCAGGGTTGTAAAGCGAGAATGATGAAAATCTACTAAAAAAGTAGTTTTCTACTAAATATGGTCACAATAGTTTAAAATCAGATTGATTACATTAGGGTAAATATAAGATACATTAATTGTGAATTGTATGAAAAAAATTAAATAAATTGTGTAAAATAACTGAATTAAAAAATAAATTAAAGCACTCTAGAGAAAACACGACACTTTTAACCTTCATAAAAAGATAACAGAAGTACGAGGATTATACGGATATAAAACAGTTGGATACTTACTTGATGATGAAGGTAAAACAATTACCTTCATCATCAATATAAAATAAATAAAAATTACTAAAATTATAAAGTAGCCACCAATAAATATATGGGTTTTTACCCATATATTTTGATGGCTACTAGCATGTACAACCGTTTGCACTGATGATGGATTGTTTAATCCGAAAACGTTTTGCAATGTGTTTTGTGATAGCCCGTTTGGGGCATTTTTATATACCTTTTATAAAGGATTTTAAACAAAAAATTTTTTTAAAGATAATCAAGTTTACCTATTTATATTAAACTGTTTTTTCGGGCTGTTAGGCCGTTGTCTTCTGAGATTAGCTCTCGACGTTTCGCCAACACTAGGGGTTGGCATCTTCTATAGATGTTAATGCTTTGCTTGTAAGCATAAACTGACGAACACAGTTTACTTTTTTACTTACCCAGCTCATTGCACTCATCTATTGCAACCACTTGATGTGGGACTATTCAAGCCACTTAAGACTTACTGGCGCGATAGCATGAATCACTATATGAGCAATAACCCTACGGATGCTCCAAATCGTAGTATCTTTCATTCCATTTTAAATCCAGCTTACATAAGCGCCTTTACGAAAAAAAAAAAACATTGAGAATGCTTTTAAAAAAACAAGTATATGTCCTTTAAACGGAGATTTTATTCCAAAATAAGCATTACGACCTTTATCTTTAACTTACATAGCTCCTGCTTCTCCAGTTTCAACTGACGCAGCACCTGAAACTTCTATTTTAAACCCTAAAGCCACAGTTGATCATATTTTGAAAACACCAACAGCTTCAAAATGCCCAGAGAGGTCAAGAAAAAGGGACTCAAGTGCGAAATGCCCAACACTGACAAATGAAAACACTTCAGTAACAGAAAATCTTCAGCAACAGCCCTCGACTTTATACAAATCTGTCCAAAAAGCAAAAAAAAAAAGTAAAATAGATGATTGGAAGTGTGGTTTATGTGAAGTCCTGTATTCAACTGATGTTAAGAAAAGAAATGGAGCCCAATGGATTGAGTGCTCATCTTGTTTGACATCATACCATGAGATTTGCATATCTATCGCAGATACTGAAGCCGATGAAAAAATTTATTATAGATGGGATCGTTGTATGGAATAAAATTTTTAAATATCTGATTAAATTTACAATTTCCATAATATTACCAAATTTTCTAACCATTATCACCAATATACCTTACCGTATCACCAACTTACCTAACGTAAGTTTGTATGTCAATTTGACGTTTACTATCATTATTAATCATTTTTTGTTAAATTAACTCGTCTAATCATTTACTTCAAATCTTATATACTAAAACGCTAAGCCCTTTTCTTGTCCACCACTTTACTCAAAAACCATATTAGATAAGTAAAATATTTTTTCGGAATATTATTAGTATTACGCATGAGATTGTCCAGATATACTTTTGGTACAAAAATTCACTTACGGTTTTGAGATGACCGGAAGTTAAAATTTACTTTAAGTTTTAGACCCCACAATGTATATATGGATCGAAAGGTTTCATCGAGACGAATCTAAATATCACCGGAAGTTACCCGAAACGCGCATAAAACGTCAAGATAGAGCAAATCTGACACCGGATTCGTGATCAACATGCAAAATTAACTGCTAATATAATAAAATATTTGCGATGACCATCAACAGAGCACAAGTACAAAGTCTGAAGAAGGTTGGGATTTATCTTCCAAATCCTGTTTTTCCCATGGACAGCTATATGTGGCAATGTCTCGATACCGCTCATTTGATAGCGTAAAAGTTTACATAACTCCCGGTGCCAAGCAAAAGTTTTCAAAAAATGGATACATGGAGACAACAAAAAACATTGTTTTCGACGAAATATTTCGTGATATTTAATACACTTTTTACTTGCACTATTATTGATGAATGTTATGTATATTCTTGCTTATATTGTTTGTATTAATCTCTTAATTTTTCTCGCAAAATAAAAATTTTATTTAAAAAAACTCGATGTCGAGTTGGTCCGCTAGTAATAAGTAACATAATAAAGCAAAATTTATTTCTTGCTCAGTTTTCGAATTCCTATATTATTAGTATTTTCATTTATATCACCAATATACCTTTCCTTACCATACTATTAAAATCGCATGTCGCTATAGGTCCAATGTATTCGGCTTCTGCAGAAACCAAGATCGCCATCGTCATCGTGAACACGATCGCCATCGTGGTTCCTTAAGGGTGTTCTCCGTTTAACGGATAAGCATCATAAGAAGAAGAGGATTGTTAGTCATCGGGCTATTAAGCGTATCGTTATTATTTGGCTAATTTTTATTGTTAAATTTTCATTTTATGATTTGTGGGTTCCATTCTTTTTTTGATTATAACCATTCCATACTTGACACACCCATTCATAGTCTGTTTAGAAATAAACGTTAAAGTGAATCTCCATGAACTGTATATTTTTAAGTTATGTCGCCATTTAAATTGTAAACCAAAAAAGTTAAAATAAATAGCTCTCTGGTTTACACAGCGATATTTTTTACGGTCTGATGTGCTAAGTAGGACCAGTTGTCGTAGTAAAACTATGTAACTGTGAAATCCAGAGATTTGCATATTATTTATGCACTCTTTTATACATCCTCTGTACCCCGATTATTTTCATCCGACCGACCTATTTTGTTTTATGTCCGATTATTTTATCTCGTGAAACATCCCCGCTGTTATGACGTAGAGGCGTATATTTCTGGAGTTATGCATTATCGCGTACAGTGACAATTCACTCCTAATAAATTTAGAAAAAATTACCAAATTAAAAGTTTTTTTTTTATTAGAAAAAGATGTCGCATCCACCAAAAGGTTATTAGCGACGGAACAAAATATAAAAAATAAAGTTAAACACCTACAGATTGTACAAAATGTTTATGGATCTCAGATTATTCACTATATTGTTACAGGAACAGTTTTGACCTAGAGCCTGTAGTAGAGCGTTTGGGATCTTGTAGCGCTGTCTTTTTTGGTCATATTTACTACAAATTGTTAAAAAATGTTCGACTGTTAATCGGACGTTACACTGATCACACATAGGTGGATTTTTCTTTGTGAAAAGGTAGGAGTACATTAATCTGGTATGTCCTAGGCGTAAACGAGCAATTGCAATTTGTTCTCGTCTATTGAGCGACGATGGAAACCACTCAGACACATTATTTTTGATTTTATTTAGATTGGAATTAGTTTGAGACCACTCATTTTGCCACAAACACCACACTTTATTTTTAAAATAAGCTTCTAAGTCACTAAAAATACACTTGTCTATCGGCTTTGACAAATCACTTAAAATTGCCTCTCGTACAGTCCACTCATTACAGTCGTAATGAGTGAAAATATAACTATTGACAATAATACCATACAACAAACAGACACTTACAAATATCTGGGACACGAAATCAAAATAAGCAGAGACAATCAAACACATGAAATACAGAGACGAATAGGTCTAACATGGGCAGCATTTGGCAAATTAAGCCATATTCTAAAAAGTTCAATTCCCATGTGTCTCAAGCGAAAGGTTTATAAACAATGTGTTTTACCTGTACAAACTTATGGAGCAGAGACTTTAACACTCACGCAAAAATCTGCGAATAAACTTAGAGTTACACAACGAGCCATGGAACGTGCAATGCTGAACGTGAGCCTTCGTGACCACATAACAAACCAACAAATCAGGCGAAGATCAGGAGTTCAAGACGTCATCGAAAGAACCACGACGCTTAAGTGGAACTGGGCAGGGCACTTAGCCAGAACACAAGATGGACGGTGGACAAGACGTATTATGGAATGGAGGCCCAGAAATTATAAAAGAAGCCGAGGACGACCTCCGACTAGATGGACCGATGACATTAAACGTGTAGCGGGAAACTGGCTACAAGCTGCCCAGTGTAGAGAACACTGGAAAGAACTGAGGGAGGCCTATGTCCAGCAGTGGACGCGATTGGCTGATTGATGATGACAGTCCTGTCAGCTTCGTCATTTCTTGTTATTCCGACGTTTGAGGGAACCCATAAAAATTGGACGCTTCCTCCATGTTCATAAGAAATAATAATATCTGGAGAATATTTAGATAAAAGAAGCTGTAGCATAGGGAGACGATAAAAAAATCCATCAATGTTCCATTGAAGTATCGAGTTGAATGTTGTTAACAGATTCGGAGTTAGATGATACTGAACAATTGTCTACAGAAGAGTCACTATCTAAGTCAGAAATCTCGTTCTCTAAATGGTTACATAGTTTCTTTTGAAGTTTTGTAAACTTGCTTTTTGTAGATCTATCATTTGCATATTGATGGCTGCTTTGTTAAAGATGGAGTAAACCATCGATATCAGTTGTAAATTCTTTGACGACGCTAATATTGTCGGAGGAGCCTTGGATACTATCAATCAGTAAGGACAATTGGTGGTAATTTAAAACGAATGGTGGGGTATGATTATCAATGAAATTTTCAAGAGTTTCCCGTGTAGATGGGACTTTATATGAGCGCGGTTTTTTTGGTTTAGAGGGTTTGGGTTTTGCAAACAGATTTTCTGATGAAATTACCGAGTCTGAAGGAGGCGTGACGATCTCACCAATACTGCGTTTTATGGAAGAACTTGTGTTTTCGGAGTTGTAATTAGAGTTTTCACTTAGATGCTGTAGCTTTATTATATTTGGAAGTACTGGAGCAAACTCCTTGGTAGTGACAGAACTCGAGCTTGAAGTTTTATTTGTAAAGATTGGTTGAAATGGTTGTTTCAGAAAATTGTCTTGATGTATCAGTTTTATTAGAATTTTCTGCAGTTGTATCTAATGAAAAAGGATAGATTGAAGTATATTGCTTCCGAAGTTTGTGAAAACGGTATTGCTACTGAATGAGGTTGATTAAAAGTGTTGTTATGAGTAGGAGCGTTAGTAATTTCTTTATCATGGAGATTTGTAGGTGTAGGTGATATGCTTGGATTTGATAGTGGATAACTTGATGACTGCTGGGTGTTTGGTACCTTGTGTAGTATACTTGTTGAAGCTGTTTGATTTGGTACTTCATTGTTTGACTCAATATGAGTTGATTCCGTTACTGAACTGCATTGGATATGTGTCCTGTATTTTTGCAAATAAAGCAGGTAAGTGTACCTTGTGACAAAAATATGCGGTAGGGTGTTTGATCGAAATTTATTAGAATAGAATCTGGAACTGCTGATGTTATGGGGCTTATATAAACTTGCCTCCGAAAGCTCAATATGTGACTATATTCGGGGAGAGTCGAGCTAATTTTCAGAAATGATATTGGGGAAATAAGCTTTAAACCGATATTCTGTAATTCTTCAACTTATACTTGATGAGGAATTGACGGGCAGACTCCAGACAATACTAGTCTTTCTGCTGCAGTAACAAGTCTTCGTGCTGTTACAACTTCGCCGAGTACTTCTATAGAGCCATGTTGTGTCATGAAGTTATCTACTACGGTTTTGTTTGCCAAATACATGCAGATTCTATTACGAGATAATCTAGATGAAAAAATAATATTTTTTGGGTTGATGATTGTGCCCAAAGGAATGAGATAATCCTGCAGTTTAGCATTATCGATGCAACTAAATACAATTGCTTGGGTCTTACTCGGAAAAGAGTGTGAAGCGGCTGATGCATAACTGTTTGTGATATTCGAACGTTGATTTACTGGACTGGTTAGATCGGAAGGTGTGTTTACATTCTTGAAGTCATTTTAAGCTATTGCGGCGAAGGCCTTACTCTGACTCTGGTAAGTGAAAAACTAACCGCATGATACTATAAGGTACTTATAACAGCTAACCTCACAAAATGATTGTACGGTAGTATATATTTCTTATTGACGTTTTCTTTTCACACTAATAAAATAATAATTACGTATAGATAACTTACGTAGTAGTATCTAGTACATAAACACTTTAATTTTAAAAAACTATTTAATAAAACCACTTGTTTTTATTAAAAACTAGGAGTACGATATCAGTACAACTTAACCATACCTTGCCAAGGCCGGTCTCCAAATTAAAAGTCTTTTGATATAGACGTGGTTTCATGTGGCGGCTTTTGTGCCTTTACACTATGTTTTCTGCATTTTAAAATTTAAATAATATTATTAAAATTAAATACAGCAATTTTAATATTTATTTATTTTGTTTTAATTATTTAGTATTAGTTTGTTTTAATTACAAGTGTAATTTCAATAAACACGTAAAGAATCTATTTCTTCTTAGTTCCGTTCTTCGTGTATTACTTCGCGCTGACAATAAGATACTTTGAATTGCTGAGGCAACATCTTTTTTTCTTCAAAAAGTGAGTTAGTTACTGTCAGCATACATTCCTTCACTATCTCAGAATCAGAAAATGGTTTTTGGTGTTTATTAAGTATACAGCATGCACGTTACGTTGCCTCTGTGGATTTTTTCTTGATTGACTCAGCAATCGATATTCCGCAGTTCGGTCAGCAGTTCAACCTTTCGCGGGTTCGCGGTCCGTCTGTTGCCGATAGTTAGAATAGGCCATTTCATGTTCCCTTCTTATAGCTGGTTAACGTCACTCTGAAGAGTATTAATAATATCTGGGCAGAATTCACACATTAAATCAGATCATGATCATTCAGCCTTCTTCGTCCAAAATTAAACATAGACATACCCTAATTTCTTTCAGTTCTGTCCGTCTTGAACTTCCTGCAGCCATTTCCCAGCGATTCTTTTGACGTCGTTTGACCATCGTGTAGGTAATCTTCTGTCAGTTCGTATTTTCCACCCTGGTATATTTTGGGTGCATTGCCCGTCATTAATTCTGGTCTCGTGGCCAGCCCAATTTCACTTTAGCCATGTTGTTCGCTTTATTCTTATTATTTTTTTGTTTCTAACTGTATCTCTGAGGGTCAGTCTAACGCAGCGAGCGTTTCATTCGCCTTTGGGCTACTCCGAGTGTGGTTGCTAAAGCTTAGGTTAATTCAGATACATACAGTAAAAACAGAATAGGCTCTTATGTTGAACCTTGAGGGACACCACTGGCTACTGCACGTGGAACACTGCAGTCACTTTTCACTTTGGCCGAAAAAGTTCTTTCGGAGAGGAAATATTTTAACGTCTCACCACGCACGCCGTAATATTCTAGCTTCAGCAATTTTTTATAGATACTTTTTCAAATGTCAAATTAACGGATAAAATGGGAAGGGTGATTGGCAAAGTTAGCACCTACCAATCAAAAAACAAATACTGCTCAAATAAACAATGTATACCCTCGGAACCGGATTGACACTATGAAGACAATAACGGCAAGAAATAAGGTCAAGCGAAAAACATCTAAAACCTAGATGAGAATTACTACTTAAAATATTAGATCACTCAACTCAAGGGACCAAAAAAATAACCCAAATGCTAAAAGAGAAAGAAATAGAAATTTGTGCTCTACAGAAAATAAAAAAGAAAGGAAAAGGTCAATCAAAATTAGGTGAAGACATACTAATCTACAGTAGAGTAGCAAATGAAAACAGGGCTTAATAAGGTATAACCTTACTAATACATCAAAGGTGCCAAAATCACATCAAAGAGGGCCAATATGTATCAGAAATAATAGTAACAACAAAGATAAGAATAGAGAAGAAAGACTTGAACATCATCGGAGTATACGGTCAAGAAAATAACAAGTCTCAAACAACAAGAAAAGCGTTTTATAACCACTTAGTAGATCAAGTCAGAGGAAAGATGATAATATTGGGGGATTTTAACGCTCGAATAGGCAATCAAGTAATCTTCTTCCTTAGGGTGCCTGTCCGTTCTGAACGTTGGCGATCATTCTGGCTATGACTACTTTGTTGGTTGTTATACGAAACAGCTGTGTTAAGGTTAAGGTCTTTCTATACCATGCTCTTAGGTTAGTAAGCCAGGATATTCTTCTTCATCCTGAAGCTCTTTTTCCTTCAATGCACCCTTGGAAAATGCATTGAAGTAGCTCGTATCTGTCTTAATTTATCATTATATGTCACAAGTACTGCAGCTTACAGCCCTTTACGATATTGACCAAATGCGCGGTTGTGTTCATCCTGCGCAGTACTTCTTCATTGGTGAGTTTGTCTGTCCATGGTATCTTCAGGATCCCTATGTATAACCATAGCTCAAAAGCCTAAAGTTTTAATAGAGTTTCCGCCTTTAATGTCCACGTTTCTAATCCGTACAGAAAAACTGAGTACACTGAGTAACATTTAAGAAGCCTTATTTTTAATTCTAGGGTGAGGTCATGGCTATTGAACACAGAGCTTATAGTCAAGAATGCACTTTTTTTTTAAAAGCGATATTTAATCTCTTGGGTATTGTCCCACGACTCATTGATTATAGTTCCAAAGTAGTTGTATTGTGGGACACGTTCATTCTCATTTGGTTCACATACAGATTTGCTCCAGTTATGTTTTCCTTGCTGATGATCATAAGCTTGATTTTGCTGGTGTTTATATCCAGTCCATTAAGTTTTGCGACCCTTCTATGGCATTGAAAAACACTATTGTATCATCTGTATACCGCAGGTTATTGAACTGACTATATCGAAAGTCTTCTTGTAGTCAATTATGCATGCAAAAACATTACAGCTAACATCTCTACATTTCTGAAACAATGCCTGCACACTAAAAAGCTTCCTTCGTACCAGCGTTCTCAAATCCAAACTTACTCGGCGCAATTTGTTCCTCTAATTGTCGGTTAATTCTTTTGTAGATGACTTTTAACAATAGCTTTAGCAGATGGTTCATTAGGCCTACGGTCCTATAATCTTCACAAACTTTTGCTCCTGGTTTTTTTGGGCAATGGTACGAACTCCGATTAAGCCACTCTACTGGTATTTTTCCTGCTTTGTATATTTCATTAAATATTTTAGTTATTATTTTTATTTGTTCTGCATCTAATAGCTTTAACAGTTCTGCAGGAATTTCGTCAAGTCCCGGTGCCTTTCCATCCTTCATTTGTCTGACGGCTACCGGTATTTTTACTGGTAGGATTTCGGGACCTGAATTTTATTCGATGGTGGGCTCTTGTATTTTTCTAAGGTCATGGAAAAGTTTCTCCAAGTATTCTCCTCATACTTTCTTTTTATCTTTTTATAGAGAGGATCTAGGAGAGAAATCTATAGATGATTCAAATCTGTGAATAATTCAAATATACAAAAAAAATTAAGAATATCCTTATTATAGATTTTTAAAATAAAAACAGTTAACATGTTGTATAACGAACCTCTCTCTGCTCGTAAATGGACTTTTTCAACTGTTTAGAGTACCTCACCAAGGCGCTTCTGTAGTAGAAGTAATGCTACAAAATAGACAATTTCGTGGCGCCGCAAGGTCTTCTTAAGAAAAGTTGCTCCTCGATCTTATTTTTAGGTCTGGGTGTAGGTTATCTATTATCCATGATCTTATTTTTTGTGGTGTTAATTGTCAGACCGAGATCGCTACCTCCTCTCGTTATTATATTTGGTAGAAACTGGAGGTCTTCTGCGCTATCTAGTCAAAGGTTGTCACAGTCAATAGTAAACTGTAAAAATGCGATTCTGACAGTAAACATTATAGTTAACATTATATTAACTCTAACAGTAGATATTACATTAAAAGAAAAGATGTAAGTACACTTTTCGAAGTTCTTTCGAAGTTCCGAAGTTCGGTCAGTTATTTCTACAAATATTAACAATTTCGTGGACAACATAAAAAAAAACTTTTTAGTCCATTGAAATATTTTTATATTTTTTAGGCCTTGTAGTATGGTATAATTAGATCCAAACCATGACATCCAAAGTAAAAGTTATTCTCCAAAACCAAATCGCTCTAAATGGTTCACATATGGTTCATTAGAATGTTACACTATTTCGTGAGTCGGGTTTTGGGGGGTAGTGAGGGTAATGAAGTCGGTAAATTAGTAGGTTTTTACGTTTTTCGCAAATACTTCGAAAAGTATGTGGTTTAGTGTGAAGAAGGTTGTATATAAAAATGTTTTATGTCAAATTTATAACAAGAATGGTCCAATGCACAATAGTTCTAAAATCAACAGTTCCGGAGCTACGGAAGATGTAAAAGTGGAGGTTTTTCATATTTTTTATATCGTGTGCGACATCACACGATATCGTGTGATAATGGTGCGTGGCTCCGTATCATTATAAATAACACAAGATTCAACGTCTTTCTTAGATTCAACAATAGCTGTTTAAAACTATTATTAAGTGAACGTCACCCAATGCTTGATGAGCTGTGCAACCACATCTTTGCAAGTAATGTACTCTTAGAAGTTAAATAAGGCCTCTTTTGTTACTAGTTTAGCTAATTTCACTATGTTTATATATACATAGATAGAGTCTGCAACTTTTACTTTAATGTTAGAACGTGATCCGCGTAGATGTTTTTCATCTTTTGTATTTCTTTGCTGGTATCCATCAAATACAACAGTCGCTCTTCCGTAATGACTTATTACGTAATCTCTGTATTGTATGCAAATATGTTTGAAGGTAGCTAAGTGTAGCAAGATCACATCATGAAGAAGGTGACCTCCATAAATGATGTATGACATTTGTTGTAACCATTGATTTTTGTTTCATTTTACCATCAAATCAGATTCGTCGAACAATGATGGAGGATATGCACATAGTTTATAGTTTATATTAAAATATTTCCTCAAACCTCACATCACTTCTTACCATCCGATGTAGAAGAGTGTTTGGTATATACCTGGTAATAGAGGCTAGGGACTTAACAGCTAACTTTCTTTAAGTGTTTCTCCTTGAATGTTTTATTTTCAACCGATTTATTTTCAACCGATTTATCGCAGGTCACGTTTTCATTTTTTATAACCCATGTTGATAAAGAAGACAAATAAGATGTTTTAGAAAACGGATTGTACTTTAACCAAGATATAAAATACTGCAAGTCCGTGCTTCTTCCTTTCTGCTTTGCATTTCGTAGCTCCACATGCTGCTCTGCGAAGATGCTGTGAACACCAATGTACCATTCGGCTGTGGATTAAAGTCACGTCTTCTGCAGAATATAGCGAAAATAGAAGGCTGAGAAATTTGGGAATTGAGTTAATTTTATCAAATATACTTTTAATCATCCCTAATCAAAAAATGTTTTAAATTTTTTGTTTATGTATTTTTATAATTTTTTCAAATAAGTAGTTTTTCAAGTGTAAAAATATCAAGGTTTTCCTTGACTTTGGTTCTAGAGGAAACATACTGATATCGTTCCAATACTCAACCTAATGTGTGGATGCATCACCGAAAGTAGGAACACGTTGCCTCCAACGTTGGCGCCAACGTTGGATCCCACGTGTAGAGCCGGCCTTAGGCTGGATAAATTCTTGAGCTCTAGATAAGACGGTAATTACCGATATTTTTTTCTACCCAATCACCTGATTTAACAATTTTTGGATTTTTTATGGAGCTACACCTAAAACAAAAAGTTTACAAAAAAATTTAAAACATAGCATTGAGGACCTGAAATATGTTATAATTAGTCGGATAATTATTCATACAGTGCTAAAATTCATAGGCATTTGCATAAAATTTACTATAAACTAAAGCAGGTTTTAAAAAACTTAATATATAATTTTAGAGGACTTTAGAACAAACAAAGCATTTAATTCGGAATGGAATTTTTCGCTTAAAATAAAAATAAGCATGTTATTTATGGACACATTGTATATTATAAAATATTTTTAAACCATTATAACATTAAAAAAAAACTGTCAGTAAACTGTAAAAGCCATAACCTATTATTCTACTACATATTTTCTCCAGATTTTCTCTACTGTTTACACAAATCATCGTCTAATATATAAAAACCAAATATAATGTGTATTTAACCACTTTTCGCCTCACTGAAACCGAAGCACTCAAAAGGTCTTTCACCAAATGCGCCAAAACGAAAGAATCTGCAGTATCTGAATAAATCAAAATGAACCTACCCATCTTCACGTACTGCTGTTCAAGTAGCGTAAAAAATTAAAATTAGGTTAGGTAAACGGAGAAAGGAGGTTGTAAAAACCACGTAAATGTCGCTAAAATTCCACCGCCGCACGCTATGCCGACTGAATTAGGGAAATATGAAATGTAAACGAGGTAACGCCATAACGATATGCTGATTTTTGCATCTCTATTCATTATTCCGCTTGAGAAAAACGATGGTATTAGCGTTACGCTGCCAAGATTCTTGTCCTTCAAAACATTAGAAAACAAACAAAACTAGAAATTATGAATTAATTTCTATTTAACTGGGAATAAGCCACAATTAAAGATAAAAATACGTTTATTGACGTTTCAATTTCCACTTCGGAAATCGTTCTCAAAATACAAACAGTAAATTAAACAAATTTTGTTTTTTGTTACATAGTGAAAAATTCTTCTAATAATTTAATTTTATCTGACTCATTTATATTGACAATTCAGACATACATTATGCATTTTAAAGTAGTCGACTTTAAAATGATATTGCCAATATTGTTGAGTTGCGCTCCTGGGACGACTTTACTTAAGATAGATAGTTCATTCGATTACATGAAATCAACTTTAACTTGAGAATATCCGTCAGAAAAAAAAAATCATAGCATGTAATTCGTCTTTAAAAAGAGAAACACATGACATGATGACAGTAAAATTCTCCTGTTAGTGATTCCATAGTAAATTATGAGGAAAAAAATCAGGAAAAAAACCTCATAATACTATCCCGACATGGTAAGTATTTGTTCGTGCATTTAATTTACCTTCAATAAACACCAAAATTCTGATTTTATATGTTTCGTTATTTAAAAAACATAAATGATGTATCCTCTATATGTTACTGACTTACTAATACTGGTATTTTCTTATTAATAACTTCCTCTTTCAATATTGGTAACCAGATCCTACTACATTCTACCGAGGAATTTGCGACACTATTGGCCTCATTTAGCATAATTAGAGCCGCTTCTTTAATTTTTTTTTTTTTTACCATCCGTTTCTTTTAGGACTACATTTGAATTATTCCTTTGAACCCTATGTTCATTATCTCATGCGTGTTTACATATTTGAGATCTATCAAATTCTCTATTTTTAATATAAGATTGATGTTCAGTTATTCTAACATTTAATGGCCTCTGATCGCATTCACAAGGTATTTTATAAATGCAATTCTTTGTTCTTTCTTTCAAGTTTCGTTTTGGACAAAATAGATCTCAACGTGTTTGTTGTTTTGAATGTTGAATTTATGTTCTATCGCATTTCATAATTTCGGGCCACAGTACAGTCTTGGTAGAATTCGGCAATATTATTCCTGTCATCTTCAAACACCTGATATATACAAAGAAAGCTGCCATTCTTTGCTTATTTCGTGCTCATTTACCATAATTTTGCTATTATTGTCAACGAGTACAGAGGGAACTCGTTTTTTAAATGTCGCTCATTTCTTTCAGTTTTTTGTGTACATTAAATAAGTCGTGTTTACATATTATTACACCCTCCATTTCGTCGCAACTTTCTCTCATTCTTTTTTGTTTGGCTAATTTGATCTCATTTTTTATTCTTCTCTGTAGGTGTCTATATTTTGTTTCATTAGATTTTATCAGTCGACGTTGTTTCATTAATTTCAAGATGTCGTCTGTCATCTATTTATTTTTCTTGATTAAGTTTTTTCTATATACTTTGTTTGTGGAGATTTTGTAAACTTATTTATTAAATTTACTTCATAGTTCTTCTGGATCTTCTAGTTGTTCTCCGATGTGTTTTTATTCTATTGTTAAATTCTTTTTTAATATTATGTTTTATGTTTATATCGTCAAAGTTAAGTACATTGGTTTTCAGTTTTTGTCGCTGAATTCGTTTTAACCTTAGTTTAACATCTGCTACAAGTGGTTGATGATCATATCCAATATCTGTCCCAGGAAATGTATTGACTTTTTTGACGGCATTTCAGTAACGCTCATTTACAAGTATATAGTCTATTTGATTTCTTAAGGACTCAGGGTTATTGCCATCATCAAATGGGGCTTTCCAAGTGTATATTCGTCACTTGGGTAGTTTATACCAAGTGCTTGCAATGATCATATCGTTTTCTTTACAAAATTCATACAATCTTTGTCCTCGATCGTTAGGTTATCCTATACCATAAAGACCTACAGTCTGACCTCGTCGACCTTCCCAATTTTTGCATTGAAGTCGCCTATAATATATAAAATTTCGTGTTTATTAAGTTTCTGTTGGCTGCATTGGATCTGATCATACAACTTCTCGACTTCATCGTCATATTTTTTATCTGCAGTCTGGGCATATATTTGAAGTATGTTAGTTTTAAATGGTTGAGTACCTATTGATTTGGAGTAATATCTTAGAAAGCACGTGGTGTTCGTGTGTATTAAGGTATAAAAAAAGGCGCTTATTAAAAGCTTAAAATTTTTTATTATAAAGAAGATCTTTTCGGAATTGTATCATTCCATCATCAGTTTACTAAAAGAGAGAGTAAAAATACCAATATTAAAAACAACAAAGTTAAAATTTGAACATACAAAAAGAAAAAGTTGGTTTTTTACTACTTACATAAAAAAGGTTGTTAAAAAACATTGTGTGGCCACATAAAAAACATTCGATGGACATCTGGATTTAAAAAATAATAATCTTCATGTTATTTATTCAGGTAAATGCAATAGACTCTTGACTTGTGTAATATAAAAAAATGAAACTGGGGGCATCTTATATGACCCCCTGTAGTTGGTGAGGTTTTATTGACTTACATTACGTCTGATCTGTGTTGGAGTCTAGGGCTAACTGATAGAAAGATGGTATGAAAAATCAGTTAGTACCCGTCAATGTCAAGAGGAATGATGTGGTAGGAGCAAAGTCATTGTGCTTAAGTTTGTGAGTAGGCAGTTTTTAGTGAAGAAATGTGTTTTGTGTGTAGTAGGATCATAAGCAATTTTTGGTATTTTAAAAAACTGATGGGAGAATATAAATCAATGCGTGACTGCGATGTAAAATAAATCGGTATACCAAGGTAGGGAAAAAATTTTATGTAATTTAAGTGGTTAAAATTAATAAATCATTTTAAATGGGATGAAAAGGATGTTATTACCTAATTGTTTCGTTGTATTAAATGAGTATATATAAAAGTTGGATTGTAATTTATGGAAGATGAGTCGAGGAAAAGAAAAAGAAATAAACGAGAAAGTAAGAAAAGGAAATAGAAGGTGAATGTGACGATGTAAGCTGGGGATATTGAAACTGATTGTGATAAGAGATCGATAGATGTAAAATGAATATTTATAAGAAAATGTGTATGATTGTATGTGTATGATTAAATGAGTATATATAAAAGTAGGATTGTAATTTATGGAAGATGAGTAGAGGAAAAGAAAAAGAAAAAAGAAATAAACGAGAAAGCAAGAAAAGGAAATAGAAGGTGAATATAACGATGTAAGCTGGGGATATTAAAACTGATTGTGATAAATGATTAATAGATGTAAAATGAATATTTATAAGAAAATGTGTATGATAAGTGAGATGGTAGTTATTGGAGAGGATGGGTAGTTGGATATTGGCAAAGGGGTGATGTTAGTGTATTAATGGTGACAAGTATAGAGTTATGTATGAATGATTATGTAAGTTGAAATTTAGCTATGGGAAATAAAAAGAAATGTAGAAGTGAAGTAAAATTGGATGGGTAGTTAAAAGAGAGAAAGTTAGATTAGGAGAATAATTGTCGATGAAGTGGGACGAAGTCTCTGTTGATGCTGGTGTGACGATTAACACAATTGGGACTATTTTTCTTTTCCTTGACTATTTCCAAATCCTCAAAAAGGTCAAGTTTGAGATAATCTCTACCAGGGATGTTATGAAGAAGAGAGATATCATCTGGTACCTTGATTGTGTGGTTGTGATATTTAAGATGATGTGAAAAAGAAGAAGTGTTCTCTAACTTAGAATGTTCAATGGCCCTGGTTACTAGAGATCTACAAGTTCTACCGATGTAAGTGGCATCACAGTCAGAACACTGAAGTTTATAAACTCCACTGCGTTTGGTGAAGTCAATAGGGTCCTTACTATTGCATAATGATCTACTCAATTTATTGTTGACTTTAAAGGAAATCTTAATATTTTCAACAGAATTCAGGATAGTGTTTTTTATTGATTCAGAGAGTGTTGGACAGTGAAATGGTAATGAGAAATAAGATGGGGAATCTAAAGTAATGTTAGGGTAAGCTGATTGTTGAAGCAATTTACGTTTCTTTTTATAAATGAGTTTGTGGATTATATCAGGGTTGTAGCCATTGTTGAAAGCAATCTGTTTGATTATGTTTAGTTCTTGGTTGTAGTTAATTTTGGATAATGGGATGGTTTCTAAACGATGAATAAAACTGTTGAATGCAGATAATTTATGTGAAATGGGATGGTTAGAATTGAAATGTATGACATGATCTGTTTGTGTAGGTTTTCTGTAGATGCTATAATCAAAGATATTGTTGATTCTATTGATGGACAGGTCCAAGAAATTGATGGAGAAGTTTGATTCTAATTCCATAGTGAATTTATATTGGGTGAATATTATTGATAGTATTTAGTAAGGAAGAAGCAGTATTTGAGTTACCTCTAATGAACACTAAGCAATCATCAACGTAACGGAACCAGTGTAGAATTGTATTGTTAGTCATAATTTGAGTGGATTCTAGATGATTCATGAAGAGGTCAGCTAAGAAGGGGGAAAGACAACTTCCATGGCTAAGCCATCAGGTTGTTTATAAAAAATGTTATTGAAAGAAAAGTAATCTTGTGATAAACACAAGGAAAGTGTATCTATTATTGGTGTGATGACTGAAGGATTAATTGATTTAGATGTAAGAAGGTTGTGGACTAACTGAATAGTTTCAAGTTTAGGAACAGAAGTAAAGAGATTGCTAACGTCAAATGAAAGCATAGTCATATCTGGAAGGAGATTTATATGATTGAGTTTAGATATTAGTTCGGATGAATTTTTGATGGAAAAAGTGGGAGAAAAACCTGTTATGTCCTTGATTACTCTGAGTATGAATTTAGAAATTATGGAGACCGGGGTGTTGATGAAACTGACTACTGGACGGATTGGAATGCACTCTTTGTGGATTTTTGGAAGACCATACAATCTAGGAATTAATGGATTACTAGGGATTTTGTAATATGGTGCATGAAAATCTGTGAAAAAAGTAGAATATTTCTTTAAAAAGGCTTTTTGTTTGTTAATGAATCTGTTCAGTGGGTCACGTGGAAGTACTATGAAGCCATTGCTATTCAAAAAAGTGGAAACTTTGTTGGTGTATTCAGTGTGATCCAGAATTACTAAGCAATTAGCTTTGTCAGATTTAGATATTATTAAATTGTGGTTTTTTATTTTCCTTTTTATTGAATTTAGAATTTTTAAACTATTGTGATTTGGATGATGAAAATGTGAATTGGAAGTTAAGTTTTTGTATGCAGCATGAAGTTTTTTGAAACAATTATTTCTAATGACATTTTTTTGTTGTAAAGATGTTGAAAGTTTTTCTATGATTATGTCTATTTCTATGGAGAGCTCTTGTAGGTCAATTTCAGAGATGTCTGTGGGAATAGAAAATTGGAGGCCATGATTCAAGAGTTCTAATTCGTCTTGTGAGAAATTTATATTGGATAAATTTTTGATTCTAGGGTGAAATTTGAAGTTAGAAAATTTGGATCTATTATTGGAAGAATTGGTGGACACTATTTGTGACTTCTGTTGAATGAGATTGTGAAGTTTATTATTAAGTTTGAAAAATTTTACTGAAGCACAATGGTTAACTTTGGTAACTACTTTACCTTCATATTACAATTGATGTTATCTAACTTGGAATAATGTTTGCCTATTTCATTCCTGAGGAGTTTGGTTTGTAGTTGATTAACAAATGTATTGGGTACATTTTTTGATGCCTTAACTCTAGCGAATACAGGAACTACTTTATTATTTATACATTGGTGGATAAACCATATGTCCAACTCTAATTGTTTCCTCCTTGTAGCCAGACGAAAAGCCAGCCTTAAAAAAAAAAAAAAAATAATATCTTAGACTTGTACGAAATTGGTCACATATTTACACACACATTTTATTCTAATTACGTTTTATTTTTTCTACGGCTCTGTACTGTATGAATATTATTGTGGCCTATATTACTAAAAGAAATAGTCTGTTTTCAAAACGAATTCAAATTAATACAGTTTATTTGCAAAGAGCGTAAAATTATAAATACGAGAATAACAATCCAAACCTCTTTAAAAAGATATTTATTTTCTGTAAATATCTAATTAGTTTCGAAGAATCCAAAGAGACAGTCTTCCAAATCAAAAGGCTATTAATAATTATGTAATCGAAACACAATTACCTCTGACCGTAGTCAATTTTTCCCATTACAAAAGCAATCTTTCAACGTCTTCTTCATATAAAGGCTCTTTGAGAAAGTTTTAAAGGCGAATTTGAAAACTCTCAACTCAGCTTGTCTATTTTGGCCTGAGATGGTTGTTTGATTATAGCTGAAAGAAAGGGAGTTGAGATTTTAACTTTAAAATAAACGTAGTTTTCGGATTTAGTTGAGTGAATTTTGAATATAAAACAAAACGTATAAGATATCAATTACCTTTTAGGAATATAAAGTAACTAGGAGAAAATTTATAGTTCCAAGGAAAAGAGATATAAAGTTCCAAGTAAAAGAGATATATTATTTCAAGGAAAAGTGACACATAGTTTTAAGCAAAAGACAATTTTTTTAATTAAATTAATGTGTCTCGGCTGCAATGGCCATTGACACAAGCAATATTGGTATAATAATTACAATAGGAACATATCACTAATTGCTACGGTTAATAGATATAAGCTTTAAATAAGAACCTATGACTAAATACATGTTTTATCACTCCATTCGGTTATTCTCTTTATCCACCTGCTGTTGCTAGTTCTTTTCACATGTCCATACCACTTTAGTCTCTTTTGTTCTATATATGTTAGTATGTCTGTTTATATTGATGTTGTTTGCTTATTTTCGTCATTACTTCTATTCATTCTTGTTACTCTGCAGCATTTTCGCAGGTATTCCATCTCTAGTGCTACTATCTTACTGCTATTTTTCTTGTTCATAATTCAATTCTCAGCCCAATATGCCATAATACTTTGCACTAATGTTTTATAAATCTGTGTTTTTGTCTTCATATGTAGGTGTCTATCTCACCATACTGAGTTAAGTTGTCGGATTGCTGTTCTTGTTTGTCCTAATCTTTGTGTAATTTCATCCTCTTTTGTTCCCCTTTTTGTGATTATAAACCCCAAATATTTGAATTCATTCTTTTCTTTGATTGTTACGTTGTCACTAATCTGTAGATCTTCTATGTCTTCTTTACTTGTAGATAGGTACTCTGTTTTCGCGATATTAATATCTAGGCCAGCCTTGGTATACTCTTCTTGTAGTTTCCTCATCATGTAGCTGAGATGTCTTGGTCTTGTGCAATCACTACATGATCGTCTGCAAAGCTTAACGTATATAGGTATTCGTTCCGTACCGGTACTCCGATGGCTTCGTATTTTCTTTTCCATGTAGTCAAGGCTTTCTCTAAGTATATTTTGAATAGGGTTGGAGATGTGGAACAGCCCTACAGGAGCCGTTTTGTTGTGGCCAAGTCTCCTATGATTCTTGTTCCCACTTTAATGGACACTTTATTTTTTTATACAGAGTTTCCGTCTGTATTTCTAATTTGTACATGGTCTCCATAGTTCTAACCTTGGTACAGAGTCGTACGCCTTGCTCAGGTCCACAAATGCCAAATGTATATCTCTTTTTTTTACTTTTTTCTTATCTAACAGTTGTTCCAGTGTGTATATGTGGTCTATGCATGATCTTCCTGCCGTGAAGCCTGCCTGATCCTCTCCGATTTTGCTTTTTATCGCTTGCTCTATCTTTTCTTGCAGTATCTGCCCATATAACCTTCCAATTGATGATATAACGATTATTCCTCTGTGGTTTTTTGCATCGTGTTCTATCTCCTGTCTTAAATATATGTCATATATGCCTTTGTCCATTCCTTTGAAAGCTGTTCTCCATTTATGGCTTTCTGAATTATCCGTTGTGTCATCCGGTGTAATTTTTTTGATCCATATTTTATAAGCTCAGGTGAGATGTCTCCAGGTCCCGGTGCTTTCTTATTTTTGATTGCCTTTATGGCTGTTCTTATTTCCCTATCTGCTATTTCTATTTCTTGTTGTGGGATCTGCTTTGTTTTATCCTGTTTCCTTTTTCAATAAATTGTGGTTTTTGTTCTGTGAACAGTTCCTTGTAATATTGCTTTTATTCTTTGTCCTGTATATTTCCCAATTTAATTTTTTCTGTTGAGTTTTATTTCAATCCTCTCAGTACTTTCCGTGACTCCAAAGTTCTTGTACCTCCTATGTATGCTTCAATATTTAAGCATGTTTTTCCCATTCTTCATTATTTTGTTGTGTTATTTGTTTTTTCACTTCTCTATCTTTTTCTCTATATTCTTTATAAACTTTATCGTTGTTTGTACTCAGCCATTTTCTGTATAGTTGCTGTTTTTCTTCAATTATTCTTTTTGTTGGTTCATTTACTTCATAATACTGCTGTTTATTTGTTATATCTTCTTTTTTCCAAGGGCTTTGAATGCTGCTTGTTTCATACTCGCCTTTATATGCTCGTATATGTTTTCGATATTGTCGTGTTTAAATTTGATTAATTTTTGGTCTAGACTTTGTTGGTATAGTTCTCTTATAGTGTTCAACGGTTCTTCTGTAGAGGGGTCTTGTTGTGTTTCCAATTAATGCCCATTTTTGCAGTCAGTAGTTTATGGTCCGTTCCAGATTCTGCTCCTCTTCTGACTCTCAGATCTTTGATCATTTGATCTTTATTGTGGTACCTTGTTTGATTATTATGTAGTCTATTATCGATTTCAGCTTTCGTGTTTGTGTATACTTATGAATATTTTTATATCTGAAGAATCCCTTGATGATTTTTAGGTTGTTAAGTTCGCATAATTCAATCAGACGTATTCCGTTTTCCATTTGTTTATCCTCTCCAAATCTCCCAACTACCTTATCGTTTGCTTACCTTCCGGTTCTGCTGTTAAGTTCTCCTATTACAATTATCTCCACATTCTTGTTAATTAGCTCTATTTGATGTTGAAGTTGTTCAGTAAAATGTTCTTTTTTCACTCTTAGTACTTTCTAAAATAAAAAATAAAAAGTCATTTTCTATTAACCAACTGAATGTCTTTCAAGAAACCAATTAGGTAAGATACTTGATCGGGTGAGTTTAAAACGTCTTGAATATTTGACTTAAGTTTGTTTCGCATGCCGAGGACACTCAATAAGGAGATGTTTCACAGTTAACACACTTAAGCGGGTTTGTCAATTGAGCTTCTGCTCGGACCTTATTAAGCAGTCATGTGTGAATCGGGTTTGACCAATTCTTAACCTTCGAATGACAGCTTTTTTTTTTCTAAAGTTTGTTAGCAGTTCAATTTTTTTAACGGTCTGCCGACTCTCATGGAATGTACTCTTGATTGTGTTTCAGTGGGTTTGTCCGGTACGATACTGGTGTTGCTTAAACATTTGTTTTAGTTTATTATGGATTTAAATATGTTGGGTTTTTGAGTGTTCACTGTTTATACCAGAAGCTTGTTTGACAACTTGATCTGCTTTTTCATTACCAGGGATGCCGATATGGGATAATAGCCAGATGATAGTGACATTTACACCTTCAGAGCGAGTATTCCGTAAATCCTATACATTTTTTTTACTAAGAAATGCTGGCCATATTGACTTTTTATCGAGTGTAGTGACGAAAGGAAGTCTGTGAATATTGCTTGGTTCTTATCGTTTGATTTTAGGTTTTTAAAAGCTTTTAGTATCGCATAGAGTTCTCTAATGTATCTTCTTCTTATAGTGCCGTGCACCTATAGAGCGTTGGCGAATTATCTTAAGGCTAGACGTCTGTCTTTTGCGGCATGCAAAAGATCGCCAGTGTTATTGTAGTGTATACTCTGCATAAATTCGGTAAAAAAGATAATTCTGTTATTGCATCACATTAGGTAACGGCACATCCAATCTGCTTCGCTTTTGGAGGCAACTGTATACAAAATTTTTTGGAATGGGTCCTGCTGTGATTTCTTCAAAGCGTTGCCTTCTTAAAAGGCTTGTGGTTTCGTGGTTACTGTATGCGAAAAGGGAAGTAAAGAAATGTGGGATTCGTATATTCCAAGGGGAAGTATCCGAGATTAGAAAAGGATGTAAGATCGATGGTTTTTCTTAGAGTTAATTTCTGGATGTCTATTATTGATTGGATCCTTTGCATGGTCTCGGTTAGAGATGTTAGGGTAATTAAGCGATAGACTGGATTGAATGGATTTGCGGATATGGAAGCAAAGTAAGATTTTAGATGATACTCCATTCGAATTCAGAGAGGTCGTTCATTAGTCTCGTAGTAAAGAGTACTAGAGGGACTAAAAGCTCATGGAGCAAAAGCAAAAACGAATGGATGATAGTTTAGTAGCTTTAAGTTATATTTTGATGCAGACATGTATGTGAAGCTGCCGTAGTCCAGTTTTGAGCGGATGAAAGCTTTATATACACTAAGTAAGATGCTTTCGTCTGCAATCCATGTACACTTTAATAGTGCCTTGATGATATTAAGTCCCTTAATTACATTGCCCTTTACTACATTAATATGCTTTTTAGTTTTTAAACTTTCAAATTATTGGCGTGTAATAAAATAAATGCAAATAATTCACATTGTAAAAGATCAAAATATAGTACTGATCAATTATATGATATATTAAATCATTCAACTATAATAGTAAAGGTGAATTCAGTAAAACCAATAATAGTATAGTTGTGTTAGCGGAAGACACAGGTTTGTTTATTAAAAGGTTGAGATATACTTTAAATATGAGATTTAAGAAATTGTATTGTTTGTAATTTGTTTCGATATTAGGTACAATATTTCCTTTTGTAACCTTCTAAATAAATAAATTATGCTAAGGAGTCAAGCAATAATGCTCATTTTTTGTTTCAAAAATGAAATACCTATATTAAGTATATAATATGAAACTGCATAAAATTTTCATTGAATTTTTATCTTCGGACATTTTTAGGGTAGCTTCTTTCTTTGCCGGTCAGTATATCTGTATTTTCAAGTAACAAAAAAAGTTACTTAAATTGTATTTTTAAAACTATTTTCGAGAAATAATCGAAACGATAACATATATCTAATACTAAATGTGGTTTCTTCTTTCTTCTTTGTGTGCCTTGCTTGTATTCAAGCGTTGGCTATCGTCATATTGACAAGCTGATGAAATGATTCTCGGTCGGCAGCTAGATGAAACAGTTCCTCGACCGTTCGACCTATTTATTGTCTAATGTTACGCAGCCAGGACAGTTGTTGTCGTCCGACCCAACGTTTTCCTTCGATTTTACCCTGAATAATTAACCGGAGTAAGCGATATTTAGGTCCTCTTATTATATGACCTTTATGTTAAGTATTGGACCTTTCTCATTTTGATGATGTTGATCAATTCTCGCTCTTTGTGCACGGTCTCTAGCACACGTTCGTTAGATATGTATGCTGTCCACGGGATTATGAGCATGCGACGGTAACACCATAACTCAAATGCTTCTAATTTGTTAAGATTTTTTATTTTTGTTGTGCAGGTTTCACATCCATAGAACAAAGTGGACCAGACGTAGCACTTCAATACTTTTAGAGGTGTGGTCAACAACAGACTTCTACTGCATAATACAGAACGCCAGTTAATAAAGTTTTTCCGTGCGATTTCTATTCTGGTCGAAATTTCCTCGTCACTTTCAACAATGCAGTCAATCCAGCTATCCAGATATCTAAAGTGTTCTACCCTTTCCAGGATATTGTTATCTAATCCTAGTACTGAGTCTTCGATATTAATTTTTCCGACCACCATCCATTTTGTTTTTTTTTTTGCGTTGATTGTTAAGCTTTTTTCAGTGCATTCGTTATTTACAGCATTCAACAGGATTTGAAGATCTTCTAGACTCTCTGCCATTATTGCGGTGTCATCGGCGTATCTGATGTTATTAATAATTTCACCACCAATCTTAACACCTTTGCCGCGATTATTTAACGCAATTTCAAAAACTGATTCAGTGTAGGCATTAAACAACATCGGTGATAGAAACTTTAGCTGAAACCTCTTGGTCCACCTTAACATAAGCGGTCTGATAGTAGTAAAGATTTTTGAGCAATCTAATGTCATATGTGTCCAGACCAACTGAGTCTAAGCATTGAAATAATAATGTATGTGGTACTCTATCAAAGGCTTTTTCGAAATCTATAAAACATACGTAAATATTTTTCCTAAACTCAATGCTCTTTGTAAGAGTATTCGCATGCAAAAAAGAGCTTCTTGAGTACCCATACAATTTTGGAAACTAAACTCCACTGCTCATCACCAGTTATCCCCTCACAAAGTTTATATATGCGACAATGCAATATTTTTATAAAAATTTTGAGCGTGTGACACATTAAAGTGATAAGTCGATAGTCGCTATACTGTTTGGCATTCTTTTTCTTGGGAATAGTTATAAATATCGATTCTAACCAGTTGTCTGGTAATTTGCCGCTGCTGTATATCTTATTAAAGAAGGATGTGATAATCGCAACACTCTCATTATCTAATAGTTTTAACAATTCTGCAGGTATTTCGTCAGGACCAGAAGCCTTCCTTCGTTTCGCTTCGTCGATAGCCTTCTGAACTTCTGAGATTAAAATCGGTGGGCGTGTATATCGGTTAGATGTTATTTCTTGGTAGATTCTTTGGTCATCGTTAAATAAGTCTATTATGTAATTTTCCCATTCGGTACAGCTCTCTTTAATATCACTTAAAATTTTACCACCAGAGTCTTGTAATATATTTTACCCATAAGTTCTGCTTTTGCCTGTTAATTCTTTTAGTTTTTTATGCAAATGGAAACTGTCGTGTTGTTGCTCCAGTTTCTTAATTTCTAAACAGGATTCTAGTAGTCGGTCTTCTGCTACTTTAATTCTTATTCGGATTTCTTTATATATTTCACTGTATTTTTCTCTGTTTATGGATTTATACTGCCTCCGAACGTCCATTAGATCTAAGATGTCTTGCGTCATCCAGTTATTTTTAACTGTTGGTTCCTAGAAGATTTTCTCGAGATGCAGTGATTATTGTCGTTTTCATTTGTTCCCAGCAATCATCTATGTTTTTGGTATCTTCTAGTCTAATTTTGTGGAACTTGTCGGTAATTTCTCGAGAAACCTTATTTAGAGTGCATGGGTCTAGGAGTGCCTCTAGTGATATTTTGGAGGTTTTCTGATTTTCTCTTTAGCTTAACTGTTATTGTAGAGCACAGTAGAGTATGGTTTGACCGAATATCGGCACCTGGGTAAGTCTTGACTTACCCAGGTGGCGATATGCCGAATGTGGTTTATTTTTATTAAATAAAGTAGGCAGTTATAAAATTCTACAAAAAAATAATTTCAGAATATTCTCTAGTTCTAGTAACTATTACCTCAAAATATTCTAATGGTTCTAATTTTCTACTCTAATATTCTTTTCTTACTATAAGTCCCTAATAATTATATTTAAATTCTCAATTCTTTCTAATAACTAGATTAGTAAACTGCGACTCTTTCAAAAACAAATGCCATAAGGTTTAAAAGTAAAAACCGATTCTGACAATTTCATTCATGCAAATGGATGTTTTTGGGTCAAATAAGTCCCTAAGATATTAGAAATATTGTTATTCATAAATCATCAGGGGGAGAGTAGTCTCGTGGAAATTACATTTAGACGGAAGACGAATCTAAATGCGCATAGCAAATTACAAGTTAATTCAGGTGATGAATGCCCAAACAGAGAGCATTAGGTAATTGACCTACTGGTGTAATAGCTGCGTTGGATATTCAGCGAAGGACGGAACAAACAATTTGTAACAATTATAGTTTTTAATGCTAAAAGATTATTATTTAATAAAAAAAATAAAAGGTATAATTATGATCAAGATGTTAAGAAACTAAAGATTGTGGAAAGCAGATATGGAATGTGGAAAGCAGATATGTGTAGAAAGTTGTTTTTTTTTTAGTTAATATTGTAGAGTGAAATATATTTGAAATTTGGTATATTTGGAATTGCTATTAAAATGTAGTCTGAATAGAATAAATTTTGTAATGTACTTTTCGTATATTACGTAACTTATAACTTAAGTAGAGAAGGCCCTATATGTCAAAAGCAATTTGAGACTTGAGAAATATAAGAAATAGAAGTTATTAGTTTATAAATAATATCAAATCGGTTTAAAAAAAAGCAAGAACAGACAGAAAAAGATGGGCCGAAGAACTGGCAAAACAAGCAGAAACTGCTGCACAACACAACAGAACTAGGGAGCTTTACCAAATTACTAGACGACTAACAAAAAATGGGTCCAACTGTTCGAACATTGTAAGATCCAAGACAGGCGAATTACTTACTACAACAGATGACCAAGTAGAGAGATGGAAAGAGCATTTTCTGGAGATGCTAAATATTCCCAGAAATAACCGTAGATAAAATTGTCCCGCAGAATATAGACTCGCATATTTCTTGCGAGGCCCTTTCCAAAATGGAGATAATTATTCTTCTTCTTCTTCGTCTAGCCATTCACGTCCACATCTGAACATAAGCCTCTTTAAGTCTTCCTTTCCATTGTTTTTTATTGTACGCTACTTGTAGCCAATTTTTCCCGGCAGTCCTTTTCAGATCATCTGTCCATCTCATAGGAGGTCTGCCTCTGGGTCTTTTGTGTTGGTATGGTCTCCAGGTTAAAATTGATCTGTGCCATTTGTTTAGATCGCTCATAGCTACATGTCCAGCGTATTCCATTTCAGCTTTAATGCTTTTTGCACCACATCGGTGACTTTGGTTTTCTGTCTTATCCATGTGTTTGTTTTCTTGTCCTTAAGTGATATACCTAGCATTGCTCTTTTCATCGCGTGTTAAGTGACTCTAAGTATATTCATATTCTTTTTTGTGATTGTCCATGTTTGTGCCGCATAAGTTAATATCGGAATAATGCATGCATCAAAAACTTTAGATCTAAGATGTAATTGAATTTGTTGATTTCTGAGTATATAGTTCAGTTTACCGAATGCTGCCCAAGCTAACTTTCTTCTTCTTTTTATTTTTTCTGTTTGAATTTCCCTATTTAGGATTATTTTTTGTCCTAAGTATATATATTCTTCAACTTTTTCTATAAATTTATCGTTTATTATTGTCACGGTGTCTTCGGAGTGCATGACTTTTGTTTTGTTTAAATTCATTTTCAGTCCTATTTTAGAAGATTTAGTATGTAGTTCTAAAAGCATGGTTTGCATTTCTTGTTGGTCAGTAGCTATCAGGATTATGTCATCTGCAAATCGTAGATTACTGAGGTAGCGGCCATTGATGTTTATTCCCTTATATTTCCAATTTAGGTTTTTAAAAACGTCCTCCAAAACTAAGGTGAACAGTTTGGGTGATAAAGTATCTCCCTGTTTGACTCCCCTGTTTAATGGTACATGGTTCGTGTGTTCATTTTCATTTAGGTAGTATGTAGCTGTAGCTCGGTTCATAGTTTCTTTTATTAAGTTAATATATCTGCTGTCTATTCTACAATTTTGCATTGCGTTTATTACGGCCGTGTGTTCTATGGTATCGAAAGCTTTTTCGTAGTCTACAAATACAAGGAAAACTGGAAACTTGTATTCGTTACATTTTTCTATTAATATTTTTGTGGTTAACAGGTGATCGGAAGTTAAATAGCCTTTTCTAAAACCTGCCTGTTCATATGGTTGGTATTCGTCTAATATCCTTGTTAGTCGAGTAGTTATGACTTTGGTGAGTATTTTAAACAGGTGTGACAGTAGGATGATGGGTCTGTAGTTTTCCAATTTTCGACTATCACCTTTCTTGTGCAATAAGATTACTTTAGAGTTGTTCCAGCTCTTAGGGACTTTGCCATGATGTAAACAACTGTCCACAAGTTTAGTTACAATTGCAATTAGTTCCTTACCTCCTTCTAATATCATATCTGTGGTAATATTATCTTCTCCTGCAGTTTTATTTCTCTTCATGTTTTCCAATGTAGTTACCTCTGAAATTGTTACTTTTGGCATTATTTCTAATCCAACATTTTTTATTAATTTCCGTGCTGGTCTCATCTCACCATCTTGTTGATGTGATCTGTAAAGTTCTGTGTAAAATTCTTCTATTCGTGTCAGTATGTTTTCTCTACTTGTGATTTCATTTTCGTCTTTTCCTATTAATGATAACATCTGATGTCGTCCTAGTGTCGGTCTGAGACATTTCGTACTCTTATTTTTTTCAATAGTTGTTGTTATTAATTTTTCGTTTTCTTTTCTTTTTTGTCTGATTCCTTTTCTAATCTGCCTACTAAGTTCTCTATATTCGTCGGTTCCCCTTTTGTTAGATTTATTTAAGATCTTCCTTCTTTCTATTTGTTGTAATATTTCTTTGTCTAATTCATTGTATGTTGTTTTCGGTTTTTTCAGTTGCAGAAGGTTTTTATTCACTGTTTCGGTAATAAGGTTATTCAAGATAAGATGTTGGAGATAATAACAGCTATCAAATCTCTGAGAAACAACAAGTCACCAGGAATCGATAACATTGCTGCTGAAATACTTAAAGCTAATCTGCATCTAACTGCTGAACTTTTGCTCCCCATAATCCGAGAGATGTGGGAAGCAAACCACATTCCAGCAGGCTGGAAAAAAGGTAAACATTATCAAGCTTCCAAAAATAGGCAACCTCACACTGTGCAAAAATTGGAGAGGAATAACCTTGCTTACTGTCATAAATAAAATTTTCACGACCATCATACTGAATAGATTAACAAACAAGGTTGAGTTTCGAGCTAATCAAGCAGGCTTTAGACCAGAATCCTTCTGCATAGACCACATTAATACTGTGAGGGTAATAATAGAACAATCGGTTGAATGGAACACACCCCTATACATAGTGTTTGTTGATTTCGAACGTGCCTTTGACAGCTTGTCTCATGCTGCTGTATGAAAAATTTTAGAGCTAAGAAACATCCCGCAAAAAATAATTTCTATTATAAAGTCACTATATACTGATGCGAAATGCAGCGTGACAGACAATGGGATCAACAGTGACGAATTGTGAAGTGCTAACCTATAATAAGCTGCGGGAGCACGACACACTCTTCGATCACGTGTATTGACTTTATTTACTTTTAGCTTATCTTGAAATTGAATAAATTATAGGACAGTATCGTCTGCACTATTATGATCTTTTCGGTAGAACACTTCCATTACTATCTCATTCATAACGATATTAAATATTGTTAGTCTCACTTAAATTTGGATACTAATTCAGCCGAAATAATTCGATAATATAATTCAGCTAAATTCTATCAAATGCTTTTCTTCTAACAATTTAATATACCGCCAGAAAATTTAACATGTTAGTTTTCTACAAAAAGACAAAATGCATGCTTACAACAGCAAATTTACTAAGATGTAAATTAGAGCTGGAAGGTCAGATAATAGAAAAAGTGATGGAGTTTAAATATCTAGGCATCTAGATCTAACCGCAGGCTGTCCGAATGAAACAATATGGAACTTAAAAATATCGGAAAAGAAAGGAAAGGCAGAACTTACAAAACAGTAGACCAATAATGACATACGCGGCAAAAACAAGACCTGACACAGAGAGGACAAAAGAAAAAAGGATGTTAGAAACAGCACAGATGAAAACGCTTAGAAAAGTTAATGGCAAGACACTATGTGACAGAGCTAGAAGTACAGATATACGACGTAGATGCAAGGTGGAGAACATCAAAAACTGGGTAAGAAATAGAAGAGTAGAATGGAACGATGATATAAGCCGAATTACAACAAATCGATTAGTAAAGACGGCAAGAGACGGTTTCCCATTAGGAAGATGATCAGTAGGAAGACTACGAAAACGAAGGAACGACAACTTACTGGAGGCACAATGAAAAACAGTCAGAGTGGTGTCTATATAAAAAAAAGAAGAAGATGCTTTTTTCGTATAATTCTATTAAATTCGTAAAGCCTATGAAACACAGTAATGCTGGTCTTTGAGATTTGACAGATTTTTTTAATATTTTGTTGTTTTCTTGCGATTGTTACTTTGGTGGTTAATTTTGATTTGTGTTTAGAAGACTTTACTGTAATACTTTAGAAGTAATAATGGTTTAACAGTTTAAAAAGCTGAATAAACGTATGGTTTAAGAATGGTTTTTACTACAACAAATGTGTTAATGTAGGTAAATCGAAAGTATTTATAGTATCTATTAATAGTTTTTGTATTAATTTCTTTCTACTTCACTAAAAATTACGAAATAATCCTGGTATAAAACTTTCGTATCAACGTGAAGTCTTTACTGCATTACTGCAACGAAATGCCACCCGAGTCGAGGTTCGAAACAAAAGTTAAGTAATTCTGCACAAAATGGTTTGCAATAATTTCCGTGTGCCCAAGACATTCCATGCAGTATTTCGTGCTTGTGATGATTTTCGTAAAGAGCATAGTCGAGGTTATGACCTCGAGGCATAAAATAAAGAAGTCTCCGTCCGTAAAATGTGGCGCACAGTGTATCATTATCAGCATCAAAGTAGTATTCGGCGGCTGCTGAATATGCCACCACCGTTGTGTCTCGATGCTGCGTGGAGCGTCGGTCCCCCAGACCGATGGCAGCGACGCCGGCGCTGCGGCATTCCCGCCACGCCCCACTCGGCCATTCACCGAGGCCGAGGTCTGGCGATGTTGCCATATGTCATGCGATTATCCAGAATTTTGTGTGTACTATTGTGCCCTACTCTTTTTGGCATTAATTAAAGTTGACATAAAGTTATTTTGGACACACGCGGTATCCCATCGAAAATTTATAACCCACTAAAACTAGCAAAATAAATGTTTTGACAAAAATTTTGCAATATTTATATCGAAAGATATTAGTTTTTATACAAAAATAATTCTTACAACTTTAACCCTGTAATATGAGTTTTAACTACTACAAATTTTTATGTAAGACGGGGATTGAAGTGATCCATAGCTTGGAAGGGGACATTATTAGTAACACATTAATTTATTTTTTTAATCGATCGATAAGTTACAGACAAATCGCGTTTTAAACTTTCAAAATAAAAAAAAAAATAAAAACCAAAAAGTTAAAACTAACGAATGTATAGGTCGAAATAACCTTTTCTTACTTCCATGCAATAATACGATCTTACTTCAAACAGATCTTATATTTTTTTAATCTCAGATTCTTTGTCGTAGTTCTTGTTTATTTTCGAGATAAGAAGGGAAACGTTTGATTTCAGATGAGGCCAGATAAAAAGAATCTAAAGGATTAAAACCTAGAGATCTAGATGGCCATTCTGTTTTATCTCGTCGAAAAATCTACCGTTCGGGAAAACGCTAATTTAAAAATTGTCGACCGCCATTAACATAGCTGGACGGTGCACTATCTTACTAAAACATTATCCCATCATCTAAAAATCCCCTATTGATTGAGGTTATAAGAACCAGTTTCTTGGATGCAAAGACGTTTGCATAATTGCAAATTTGCATTGGAATCAAACAAGATAGGGTTTAGTAGACCGAAAGAATTTTCAGAAATGCATTTTCTAAAAACCAAGAAGGAAAAATTGTGAACGATGAAGTTATCAATAATTTTCGATATGTGGACGACACAGTACCCTAGCATCTACTCAAGAAGATCTGCAAATATTACTTGACGTGTCGTTGAGAGTAGTAGAATTAGTTCTGGATCTGAACGTATGGAAAACCAAAATACTTGTAATAAGTAAACAACAAAATACAAAATCATCTATATATGTAAATAGTACCCAACTTAAGCAAGTTGATTGAATTGTTTACTTTGGATATCAGTTATGCAGAAAGTCATGCTAAAATGAAATCCAGAATTGGGCAGACCAGAGTCGGTTTTAGAAAAATGTCCAAGGTATTATGTCACGGTTTTACTTTATGGTGTCGAGTCTTGAACTCTGAATAAAAGTTATCTAAATCGTATGAGGCTTTCGAACTATGGTACTGTAGAAGAAATTTAAATTTCGAAAATTCGAAACTTGAATACTAGAACGTCTCAGCATGACCGCTGAGATTATAAAAGCATCAAAAAGAGAAAGCTAGAGTACTTCGGATATGTAATGGGAGGTTCCAGATATAGATTGCTACAAAATATTATGCAAAGGTGGAGAAAATTCGAAACTCGAATACTAGAACGTCTTAGCAAAGCTACTGAGATTATAAAAGCATCAAGAAGATAAAGCTGGAGTACTTTGGACATATAATGAGACGTCCCAAATATAAATTGCTACAAAATACTATGCAAGAAAAATAGCAGGCAAACGCAGTCCGGGACGAAGAAGGAATTCGTGGTTGAAGAACTTGCGAGTATTGGTATAATATTAAAGCAAGCAGGCGATTTAGCATACAAAGTTAAATAAATGCTGAAATGATAAAAACATATATTATGGTGTTGTCTAATAAAGATAAACAAAGTAGATGTTGGAAATTACAATAATTATGCCAATATTACATGTCTGTGGTTTTATTTTAAAAAGAGTAAGTTGAATAAAAAGGTAAAAAAATTTTTAAAAGTTTAAACAGACAAGGTAAGGCCCACAAATTGTTATAAAATAGTCTATTATATTGTAATAAATTAATAAATGAGCAAATAAATAAACATTCCGATAATAAATTCCGATATATTAATATTTTATCCGAATTTGAATTAAATATCTAAAATATTAAAAAACACCAAGACAGATAACTCACATCAACAATAATTTCAAATAAATAAATAAAAAACTTTTGTAAACTTGTTATACACCTGATTATAAAATGTACATGTTCAGTGGCCAAAGAATCACTTTAATTTAATTTGATTCAGTAATTTGGACATTAGACTGAGTATAGTTATAATGTGGGATGTTTTTCAATTACTCGTATTGTTACATTTAAATTTAATTAATTAAAGATTGTTAAAGTATGCCAATATTAAACACATCAATTTACTTTTGATATCTTAATTGAAACAATTTATAGACATTCATTAATATCAGCATATTTCATAAAACTAGATAACTTAACTTGCAGTATTGAGAAACAGAAGAAGAACTGTCACATGCTAACCTACATCTGTCAAATTTACCACTAAAATCTAATAAATAACACATAAAAAACTCATTGTGCCCAAGACTGAAATGTAGTGCATAAAAGTCCTTCCCCTTTTAAATTTAATGTTTGTTTCGTCCCTTCTAAGTGTTTTCTGTTTTAGTGTGTTTTAAATTGTCCTTAATTGTTTTAATTCTAATATTTTATTTACTTGACTTTGCAATAATCTACTATTTTGCCAATAGAACTTTATCAAAGAGATTTGATAACTACAAGTTGAAAAATAATTGCACACCCACACAATTTGTACATCTAAACTTATTCATTGTCATAAAACTGTCACCTTCATAAAACAATTACTCAATAAATAACACACATTTCATAAATATATCTCTCGAATAAGTATAAATAACTTTTAATAATACAATGGTATATTACATCACTTTCATTTAACAAACAATCACACACATATCTCTGCTTCATTGGATCAAATCTATCTCCTCAAGAACTTCCCGTTTACTGTCATACAACTACAATAGCAGAATTGAGTTCTCCATTCAACAATACATAGTAGTTTCAACCATGTTCTACCATCCATCAATTAATAGAGTACCGGCATGTAAGTAATGTTTATTTATTTGCTCATTTATTAATTTATTACAATCTAATAGACTATTTTATAACAATTTGTGGGCCTTACCTTGTCTGTTTAAACTTTTAAAACTTTTTATACCTTTTTATTCAACTTACTCTTTTTGAAATAAAACCACAGACATGTAATATTGGCATAATTATTGTAATTTCCAACATCTACTTTGTTTATCTTTATTAGACAACACCCTAATATGGGTTTTTATCATTTCAGCATTTATTTAACTTTGTATCGAGACCTGAAGATGCTTTGCATATTGTAGAAAGCGAAACCGGTCGTCTGATAGTTAAATTAAATTGATTGTGAGTAAGTCTTATTTATTATTTCTTACCTATTTGAAATGGAGTCACACAAGCAACACATTCATGATTGAATAATGCAAGACTAGCTTATATCTTTCTTGAATTCCAGAAGGTTCAGCATTATTGTCCATTTTTTCCACAAAAATATGGACTCCTGACCTCCGCTGAAATATTAGTGCTAGCAAACAACAATACACTATATTAAAATACAGATATACAAACTTGCCGATTCATTTTTAGACCCATCTATCCGATGCCGGCAATGTAAAGTTAAATAAACGGTTTCTATTGCTGTATATACCTATACGTGTACTCGGTAACTCTATGAATCCGATGACTACACCTATTTATAGGTCTAATCGGCAATAAAGGTATTAACAGGAAACCTGATGTAAAAGGTATTTTTAAATGTTTTTCCTTTTAATAATGGATCTCAAACCTCGTGTAATTTATATTATAAAGCTGTAAAAATATAAAAACTAATTACGTCTTTACCAGTCCCCGAAGGTCAGTAACGCATCGTGTAACGCCAAGCTACCGGTTTCGGAGACAGTAATGCACAGCTCCGTGATTTACATATTTTGGAATCGCAGTCAAGTTGTTAAATGTAAAATATTAAATACTTTTTTTACGATTTGTATGGAATCAAAAAAAATTATCACTTCCATTGACAAGTTATCTCTGAAATTTCCATGGTTGGAGCTTAATCTTCAAAACTTTTTAACATGAAATTTCCATTTTAAGTTTTAACAACAAATATGAGGCATTTGAAATATACCTAAAAATTGATTTCTTGCGCGTAACTAATATTAAAATCGCCGGTCACTATAAGCTTTGTTTCTAAAAACGTGTTTTCTTTTTCATTCATTTCACTATTGTGAAAAGACTACGCATTCTAGATAAAAACTTTCAACAGACGACTTTCTAGTAGAAAACTTTCTCTTTAAAATGAGATTTTCTAAATTAAAAATATTTTATAAACAAAAAAAATATAGCAAATTAAAACCCGAAAATTAGCATGTTTTTCAATTGTTTCTAATTATTATAATAAAAAAAATTGAAAAGCATATTTCATAATGTTTTATGTAATTAATACATTTGCGAAAGGTGGTACAATCGATCAAGTAGATTATATTTGTTTTATCCCATTTGAGAGAACAAATATCAAAATGGCCGTACAGGTACTTTGTCAATACTTAGAATGTTTTTTTGCTCTTATTCTCTTAGTCTCAAATTGTCATGTTTTTTTAAAAACTTAATTATTTTTAACTGTTTACATATAAATAATTAAAGCAGAATAAAGTACCATTACCATTATATTAGCAATATCCCTAGCTTGTGCCGCGCAGTATATATTCCAATAAAAGCCAATACAAATCTAGCATATAAAACTGACAGCTTCAAAACGTGTAACGCTGGCAACACCGCTTCTATAGGATTCGGCACATTTAGAGCGACTTAAAAACAAGCACGTTTGGAGAAAACGATGGAGTTGAACAAATTTTTAAAGAGCTCATACCAGATGGCATACGAGTTCTTACTTCCACACTAAAAAGGCGAAGGTATAAAACCAGTGGGCAATAAAGCTTTGTGAGTTGAGGTTGTTCTAGTTAAAGTTTAAATAAAATCGTACGGTTTTATTTAAAAATTTATTTTTTAAACGATGCTTACACGGAGTTTTCATAATGGAAACAAAATTTGGTGAATTCTATTCGATAAATTATAAATTTAGTTAAAATACTCGTCTTCTTGGACTTTTAATACTGGTCCAGTGAAATGAATATATCCCGTGCTTTATTATATGGAGAGAAATCGGGGTGACTCGAAAATGGCAAATAATAAAGTGGGGTCGAGTTTTTCTAAAACGAGCAGATAATAATACAGACAATAAAATACAATTTTTTTATTTCTTTATTTGGTAAATAGTTAAGTAAATAGATACACGTCAAAATATTTTTTGTGATTCCTTTGTAGGGGTTTGAAAAGTTTTTTGGTCACACAAATTACCATAAAACAATTGTAATAAAAATTCTAATAAAATCTAATACTACAATAGTCGTTTATAATTCTGTCCCTTCTAGTATAACCCAACATCTACGGTGATATTTTTATTTCAGATACCTGGATCTTCTTATCCTGGATCTTTTTTACAGGCCACTCTTCACCGCCGTACACCAACGTTGGTCTCACCGCACAATATATCTTTCCTTTCAACCCTTTCCAGATTTTTCGATCATAAAGTACCCCGCTCATTCGCTTCGAGTTTAACCAACCAGCCTGTATATTGTGGACAATTTCTCAATCTAATGTCCCATGCTCCGTTATATACGAGCTAAGTTATTTAAATTCTCTTACTTGTCATAGCTTTTCTACGCAATTCTACGTCTTCAACCATTTCTTTAATCTTATCTACTAACACGATATCATCAGCAAAGTAGTGATCGAGGAGCCCCTTCGTTACTTTTGTCTGTCAGAACATCCATAACAAGATTAACAGATAAGGACTTAGTGGAGCCTTGATGCAAACCAAGCATCACTGCAAAACTTTCGACAGCAGTCCTTCCAAGGACTGCTGGTGTACGCTTCCATATGCATATCGTTTGCTAACGTACTTCTAAGAGACATATTTCTTTCTCAAGCATCTCGATAACTTCTGTCTAGTTGTCGTACGTCTTCGCATATAAATATCAAATGTAACTTTTTTTTCTTCTTGCTGAATTTTTCTATTAACTAAATTAAATTACTAAAATTCTTAATTAGTATTTACAATAATGCTACGTAGTCATAATAAAATCTTAATTATTGATTTACTGTTGGAAGTGCATCTTTGATCTCTTAGTTTTTCTGCACATTAATTGTTTTTTAATATAAAAATTTTTTACATGAATTTTTTATATATTTGTATAAGTACCACATATCTTTTGCTGTGTTAAGCTTATGAAAATTGTTAACTATATTTAGTTTAATTTATTGTTTCTACAACATAATTTTACAATGTCCATTTTTTAAAGCTAACATACTTTTTTTAGCCCATTTCTTTTCTCTAATCTTCTGTTGCACCTCATAGTTCCATCACCAAGTTTTTTTGTCTCTAGGAGACCCTTTACTAGATGTTTTCCCAGTACTTCCTCTCTTACTCGCACCATTACTTTACTGTTGGCTTTCTACCAGTTATTTGCTGTATTCTTTTTCTTAAGCTCGTCCAGCACTTTCTCTTAAAGATTATTACCAAATCCTTATCCTTTAACTTCCACGACTTTACTTTCTGGTGTCCTACTACTTTCCCCTCCGCCCACCTTTATGAACGAACCACTATCACCGGTCGGTGTTGACTAGCTACACACTTATCTATCTGACCTATCTGACGTTTCCTTTCCCCGTTACTAAAGGTAACATATCGGTCTTCAGTCTCTTATAAATCTTCATGAATCGTTATTTAATTACAATATTTTCTTCATCACTTCTTATTTCCATCCTCAATCATCCATGAACTATTTCTATTTCCGCTCTTTTTGTACCAATATGTCCATGCAAATCACTTCTAATAAAACACTTTTCGTCTACAAGAATCTTAAGCATCTCGCAATCAAGGGCCCTCTAATATTCTTCCTTTTTCTGCTCTTCATACCCTACCTATATAATAAAAGCATTATACGATGTTCACGTAGTTATTGCCTGTATTTAGTTTGAAACACATTTTATGACGTCTTCTGGTAACCAGAAGACGTTACAACCTACTCCATTTCTGACATGACTGTTAGAACTTCTTCTTCTTGCAGTACCGTCTCCTATCGGAGGTTGGCTAACATCACAGCAATATTTACTTTGTTGGCTGCAACTCTGAACAACTGTATTAAAGTGCACCCATACCACTCCCTTAATTTTAGCAACCCGGAAATCCTCCTACGTCCCACATTTCTCTTTCCGAACATTTAGAACTACTATATATTAACTTGCATCCATCTTAAAGATATCTCGACTTATATCTTTCCAACGAGTGTACATCAATCCTTCTCCTCTGCACGACATTAGCCAGCTCCCTTCCTTTACCTGTCATGCTTTCAACGTTGAGAGTTGCAACTCTCAGCTCTAGCTTCTTTGGCTTTTTCCTTCATCTAAGGGATAGCCCTAGATAACTTTTCACAGGGTCAGGCAAAGATGCAACTGCAAGTCGCTTACGGGAAACGCCAAAGCTGTTCATCAAGTACGGAAAATACAGATAACAGAATTCGCCATCCTCTTATTGTAAGACCTGATCATGCTGCTACAACAGATGCATTAGATCACTGGCCACTTCATACCGCTGAAGGAAGATATAGATTTTGTAAAACTGTAAGATGTGACAAATATATCATGCGGATTTATTCTACAGCTAACAAAACAGTTTTGTCATTCTACTGTTAGAATTAGGCTTATATTTATAATTTTTTAGTCTTATTAGTGAAAGGTTTTTAGTCTGTATAAGTGAAAGTTTTTTTTATTAAATCAACTAAATGTCTTTACTTAAATAGTTTTTTAAATATGTTTACCAACATTTTGAAATCTTCATTGTTAGTACCAAATAGTGTTTCTCGCTTTGAAAACCGCTTACCCTTATCTCCTTCAGCTATTTTTGTAACACAAGGTAATATTGAGTGTTATATAACGATATTACGACATATATTTTTGTTGTTGCCATATAGGATAAAAGGTACTGGTAGACGAAAAAGAATATTAAAACATTTAAGAAAAAATAATTCGTAGGAATATCGAAAAGAATTGCTATGATTAGGCTAAATGTAAATGAGAACATCTCCCTGAAAATTATTCAAGTATACCCTCCAACCGCAGCACATCCCGATGAAGGGATAAACGAATTTTATGAGAAAATTGCAGAAACTAGCACGGATTATAAGCTAGTATACGATAATAATTGGAGACTTCAACGCTTAGATCGGACAACTACTTGAAAACACCAAAAACTATATAAGGCAATCGGCTCAGGAGTTAGAAATGAGAGGAAAGAAAAACTTGTTTTTTATTTCAAATCCTTTATAAAAGGTATATAATAAAATACCCAAACGGGCTCTATCACAATTACTTTACAGAACGTTTTCGCAATGTAAATTCCATCATCAGTGTAACCTGAAAGTATATAACAACTTTAATTTAAAAGAACGTAAAATTTAAAATATTTACTAAGGCTAATGCAAAACGTGGTTAATACTTACGAAGTATTGTTGTTGTTGTTTGTTTGTGTTTAAATGACTGCGGACACTAAATCCATTCGCCAATCTTACAATTTGAGGTGTAGTGTGTGTGTGTGTGTGTGTGTGTGTGTGTGTGTGTTGTGTGTGTGTGTGTGTGTGTGTAGAGTAATTTGTCTTGATACTTCGCAAAGTCGACGTCATTGTCTTTGCTAAGAGGACGCTAATTGTATCCGAACGTCTGCGTCCCTCCGGTGGTGTACCGATCACACAAGGATAGGAAATTATTTTCATTTATTAATTTTTTTAATAAACGAAAATTTCCACCCAGGTGGGATTCGAACTCACGACCTTTAGGTTTAAAGGCAGGCGCTCTTACCACTGAGCCACAGAGGGGGTACTTACGAAGTATACATGCTGTGAGCCACTAAAATATATGGATAAAAACCCGTTAAATGTTGTTAATTTAAAGTTTTGTTACATTATATATTACTTCAAATTAAGAAGTTCAAGTTACCGTTGGAATTGGTAACATGGCGATGTATGATTCTACATAGGTTACATGGTCCTGAGACAAAGTGTCTTCGAGGGCCTGTTGATAACAACTGATAAAAATGATAATATTGATGTATGAGCACGGATGTCGGAACAAAACAGTCAGTGAGACTAACAATAGTTGTCTAAATATGACAGAAGCCAGCATTATTTAAAATTGAATAAGTTAAAATTATAATAATATAGCAGCATCAACCATAAATGTTGTAGTCTGTAATGTGAATTTGTCCTATATTTATGTTGAAAACATTGAAAAAATTGTTATAACAATATAAATTAATGTAGGTAGACTGAAGTACAGTGAAATTTTGTAGGTATTAATAGGCAACCAACTATACATGTCTAAATTTATTTGTTTTTAACTACAGATTTTAACAAAAAACAAAAGACATGTTTTTGTAATGTAATGTTCATGTAGTACTTAACTTACAACTTAATCATGGAAGGCCCTCTATGTCAAAAAAGAACATTTGGTACCTGGTAAATATAAAAGATTTGTTAAGTTATAAGTTCATGAACATAAATTACTGGTTCGGTGTGAAGAATAAAGATGGTAAGTTGTTTTTGTAAATTGACAAGTATTCAAGACAAACAGAAAATTGATGGCTGAAAGGTGGTTTGGTATTATATTGTTCATACATTGCTCAAGGTATAACTTAAGAAAAAAAGAAAACGGCTCTATATGTTAAAAGGAACACTTGGTACCTGAGAAATATAAAAAAGATGAGTTATAAGCTTTGAGCTTAAGGAAGGTAGATGAATTAATAGGCTTTTGGTGTTTATTGTAAAGATATGTAAAAACTGCAAGAATAGTTGGGTTTTAGGTCGCTCTGGTAAATTTAACTAAAGATATGTGATGTTTTGCTTGTAGGAAGTTAAATCTTGTTTAACTTTCTACAAGCCCACAAATATTATGCAATTAACACATTCTATAAAAAAAAATAAGATTTCTCAAAGAAAGTGGACCTGGCTATCCCCAGGCGGAAAAACTCGGAACGAAATCGATTACATACTATGTAACAGAACAAATATCATACAGGACCTAACAGTAATAAATACGGCGTCAGTAAGTAGCAATCACCGAATGATTTAAGCCAAATTAGAGATAAAACATAATAAAAATTGAAATAAATTTAGAAACAATTTAAATATAGATACATATAAACTAAAATCTCATATAGAACAATATAAAGACAAGTTAATACCTGCCAAAGTATTAGATCTAGATAAACTTAGCTTAAATGAAATCAATGAAGTCCTAACAAAAGAACTATTAAATGCAAGCTCAGAAGTGGCAACCGCTAACAGAAAACGAAAATCTAAAATAAGTATAGAATCACAAAATATGCTGAAACAAAGAAAATCTGTTTTGAGACAAAACAAAAGCGGCACTGCTGAATTTAGGGAACTTATTCAAGTAATAAGAAAACAGATAAAAGAGGATATTAAAAAACATCAAGAAAACTGTATAGAACAAGTCATAGAGAAAAACTGATGTCTCAAATGCGCCAAATCGAAACTAGAAAATAAAAACAAAATAACCAATAAAAATAAAAAAGGAAAACTGGAAAAAAGTTAATCTGATATAGCAAACTTAATTAAAAAGTTCTACGCCAATCCGTATCGTTCCAGAAACGATCCCCCTAACTACTCAAAGCAGAACTTGAAAGGGCAGATAATAAATGTCAATTTAAAAAAATGATGCTTGAAATAAGTCACAAAGAAATAGAAAGAGCAGTAAAAAGAATAAAAAGGAATAAAGCTCCTGGAAGCGATGGAAATCATAGAAGATATGCTGAAGGAAGGTGGAGAAGAAGTCATCACATATCTAAACATACTATTTAATAAATGTCTATTCGAAGGCAACATACCCGAACAATGGAATAGTGTTTAAAACAGTACCACAGACCTGAAAAATTATCGACCAACTTCACTTCTTTTACAACTTTACAAAACCTTTACAAAGATTATGACAAACAGATTAACAATTAAATTTGACGGATGCCAACTAGTAGAACAAGCCGGATTTAGAACAGGGTACAGCATGGGTGACCATCTATATACTTTGAAAATCCTAATCATGAAAAAGCTTTTAATAGTGAAGAACTGTGGCCAATAGAAACAGTATTAGTCAACAACCGGATTGAATCCAGGTACCGAATATTAATATATAATATTTACGAACAAGCTGAAATGATGTGACGTTGGGTAATGGAATCGAAATAAGACCAATAAAAATCAACCGAGGCGTAGGACAAGGAGACACAATATCTCCAAAATTATTTATAGCTTCCTCAATAGAGTGCGAAAATAAGGGCATCCCTATAAACGGAAGATACTTGAACCATCTTAGATACGCAGATGATGTAGTACTAATAGCACACGTCGAATGCACTGAATATGATGATTGAGGAGCTACACACAGAATCCCTAAAAAAGGACTGAAAATGAATTTTCACCAAAATCAAACTAATGTCAAATAAAGATGTTAAACCTAAAATGTCAAGTTAAGCAAAAAAAATCAGACTAACGAAATAAGCAGACGTGTAAAAATGAAATGGACAGCATTCGAAAGACTTCCATACGTATTTAAAAATAAAAATATACCTCAAAGACTGCGAACTGAAGTGTTTAATTGCTACATTCTACCTATACTTATATATGGAGCTCAAACCTGGACATTCACTAAAATAAACATGGAGATCAGCAAAACTTAGAGAGCTATGAACGACATATGCTGGGTATCTGACTCAAAGACCCTAAAACCAACGAAGACATTTATAATAAAACAAACTAAAAGATGCTATTGAAAAGGCAGCTAAACTGAAATAGAAATGGGCTGGACATAACGAACGTCTTAAGGATGACCAGTGGAATAAAGAAATCGGAATTGGCGTCCATATGAAGTAAAAGATGACGACGAAGACCGCAAATGCGCTAGTGCGACGATATTAAAATAACGGCGAGAATGGCGATAATGGCGAGAATTAGGAGAGGCCTATATTCGGCAACCCAAATAGAGAGAAGGGCTAAAAAAAAACAATGCAAAAGTATTTGGTCACTTGATAAACTAAAAAGAACACACCATTGTATTGATAATAAAAAGAAATTAAAGAAAAATACACACATCGACAAACATGAAATATGATGGCTAGCATAAACCTAAAAATATTTACTTAATAAGTGGTTGAAAAAAGTAACATATATAGAATCGGGCTATTGTAAATCCATAAATCTATGATTGGTTATTAAAGTTTTTTTATCATCTGCTTACTGTAAACCTAAAACTCAATATAAATCAAGTACGAAACAAGATGCAAACAAGGCATTACATAGCACATTTTGTCTTATTCAGAAGTACGAAACTGACCCTTTGGAAACCGCATTTCAGCCATCTCCTGCATTTATTAGTGTCAGTTTACGAAAACTTTACGAAACATTGCGATTCTCCTTCTTTGAATAGATTGATCTGCAGAAGTAAAACAAATAAAACTCCCTGGAAATCTCCTTTATTTATTTATATATTCCTTCGACTAAACTTGGTATTTGAAATTTGTCTTGCGAAAAATCAAATGGTAATATATGCTTGGATGTCTTTGTGTATATTTTTCTTGTTTGCTTTTTATCTGCAACTTTTTGGGTCAGAGCTATACTGAAATCTGCACCAAATATTTTCAAAAAACTTTTTTGTGACCGTCTCTAATACAATTTCAAGTAAGGTATGCTGTATAGGGTATAAAATTAATTAAATATCCTATTTTAGTTATTTATACTTCACATGTTTTATTAACATTATTATTGGAGATAATTCTAGTGTTACATTTTACAATTTTTTCAAATTATTTTAAACCAATAAAACACTGAAAACTTTGTTTTCAAACTTCCACAAAATTTATTTTAATTCTTATCACTACAGCTGTTTCGGCTGATAGCCTTTCTCAAGTGATCTATTTTTGGCTTGGGTTTACAAATTTATAGTCTCTAATGAAATAGGTTGAGGAGGGGAGAACTGTTTGTCTCAAGTTGTCATTCAGAATTATATCTGTGTTTATTAATTTGTTGATTTTCATAGATTCTAACAAAGATAGCTTAAGGCCTTTATTTTGAATGTGAAGAATTTTAAATTTGTCATTAAAAGAATGATTATGATCTAGAAGGTGAAGTGCGTATGTCGAATCTGTTTTTCTATTCTTGAAAGCCCTTTTATGTTCTGCTATTCGTTTATCAAAGTTTCTACCAGTTTGACCGATGTAAGTTTTTGGGCAGTCGCCACATTGAAGTTTGTACACACCACTATTTAAGTGTTTTTTTATTTTGGCTCTTGTTATTTTTAATATATTTGCCTAGGTTGTTATTTGTTCGGAAAGCTGGTGTTATTCCTTTCTTTTTTATGTGTTTGGCAATTTTGTTGTTATTTGCCTGTATATGTAATCGGGCAAAAGGTACTGGGTTTTTTCTCTGGTGGTGGAATAGGTACTAATTTCAGCTTTCTGTGTAGTTTTGATTTAACTTTATTATGTTGTCGTGTATCCGTGTATCCGTGTATAGTATCGAGCAGAAGGTACTGGTTTTTTCTCTAGTGTGGAAATAATAATTTCAGGGCTTTCTTGTGTAGTTTTTGATTTAACATTTTATTAATTGTTTGTTCGTTGTATCCGTTGTTTACTGCTATTTGCTTAGTTATATTTAATTCTGTCTCAAAGTTGTCTTTTGACATCGGAATTTCTGTTAATCTATGTAACATACTATGATAAGCTGCCAGTTTATGTTGTGTTGGATGGGATGATGAATTGTGTATAGTCGTGTCAGTATGGGTAGGTTTATGAAATATGGAGAAGTCATGTTTGTTTTGAAGTCTGCTAATTTTTAAATCTAAAAAATTTATGGATTGATTTTGTTCTGTTTCTATTGTAAATTCAATATGACTATGAAGTGAATTAATATACGATAAAAATTGGTCGAGTTGCCTGTTAGTTTCTGTGAAACGGAACAAAATCAATGCATAATTTTTTTAGATTTAAAAATTAGCAGACTTTAAAACAAACATGACTTCTCCATATTTCATAAACCTACCCATACTGACACGACTATACACAATTCATCATCCCATCCAACACAACATAAACTGGCAGCTTATCATAGTATGTTACATAGATTAACAGAAATTCCGATGTCAAAAGACAACTTTGAGACATAATTAAATATAATTAAGCAAATAGCAGTAAACAACGGATACAACGAACAAACAATTATAAAATGTTAAATCAAAAACTACACAAGAAAGCCCTGAAATTAGTATTTTCCACCACCAGAGAAAAAACCCAGTACCTTCTGCTCGATTACATATACAGGCAAAATAACAACAAAAATTGCCAAACACATAAAAAAGAAAGGAATAACACCAGCTTTCCGAACAAATAACAACCTAGGCAAATATATTAAAAATAACAAGAGCCAAAATAAAAAACACTTAAATAGTGGTGTGTACAAACTTCAATGTGGCGACTGCCCAAAAACTTACATCGGTCAAACTGGTAGAAACTTTGATAAACGAATAGCAGAACATAAAAGGGCTTTCAAGAATAGAAAAACAGATTCGACATACGCACTTCACCTTCTAGATCATAATCATTCTTTTAATGACAAATTTAAAATTCTTCACATTCAAAATAAAGGCCTTAAGCTATCTTTGTTAGAATCTATGGAAATCAACAAATTAAAAAACACAGATATAATTCTGAATGACCAACTTGAGACAAACAGTTCTCCCCTCCTCAACCTATTTCATTAGAGACTATAAATTTGTAAACCCAAGCCAAAAATAGATCACTTGAGAAAGGCAATCAGCCGAAACAGCTGTAGTGATAAGATTTAAAATAAATTTTGTGGAAGTTTGAAAACAAAGTTTTCAGTGTTTTATTGTTACATAAAATGACTTTCCATCAAGTAACGGTCGAATCCATCAATTATTTTAAACCAATTTGTAACACAAGCTACTAAATATCGTCACAGTAATACACCTTCAGTTTTAGACTTGATAATCACTAACGAGGAACAACTTATCTAAGAAAGCATCATCTTTCACCAATAGGTATTTCGGACTATGTATTGCTTCAGACACACAAGCTCAATTTGATATTACTGATGCAATAAATAAAAAAATAGTTAAACAATTTAGTTAAATAGATTATAATAACTCTTTCAGTTCCACTTATATATATATATATATATATATATATATATATATATATATATATATATATTATATATATATATATATAAAGAACCCTCGTAGTATATTTGTCCCTCCACGGGGACAACTTTTTCTATAATATTAAATGAACGGATTGACAACCTTTCTAAAGCATTTAAAAGACTCCGTACCTCTATGGGTGTAGTTTAAACGATTTCCGATTGACAGAAGTCAGTTGTTTTGGGTATATTTGCTGTACTGCGAAACTTGTATATCAACAATTCCGTGGAAAGCTGGTTTTTTATTAAATAAAAACTGTAATATTGTCAAGTTAGTAAGTATCAGAGCTAGTTTTGCTATACTTATCAACAGTTTTGCATTTAAAGATAGTGTGGTATTTATAGAGGGGGTATTATGTTATGTCTCTGTGCAGAGACAAACGACTTTACGCTTAATTAAATATTGTATGAGTGCTATGAAACACCAGATGCCAAGTACCTGCAAATATTTTTGAATGTATCATTGTTTTCTTTTCCAGCGAAACATGTCGTTTAGAAATGGAATCAGATTAGAGACAGCTGTTCAAGAAGTTTAACTGCAACTAAGAAGACTAAGCAATCTAGATCTGCTTCAGTGAATGTAAAAAAATACTGTTATCATAGCCAGTTGTTGTTTAAAAAAAAATTATGGAACCAGGAGAAACATACGACAGTGTAAATAATGAAGAAAAAATCAGGATAATACAGATGTTGAGAAAGTTTAGCCGGAAATTTCTATTAACCAAAATGAAGAAATTGAAGATGACCTTCTGTTGTAAATGAAAGCTCTAGACAAGAAAATCCTACAAGTGGTGCTAAACGATTTAAGAACAGTGATGTACCAAGACAAAAGTTTAATGTAGTGGATCAAAAATGTATCTCATTTATCGATCACCAAATGAAAATACAAAACAATTCGCAAAATAAAAGCTCGTAACTAGTCTTTTTTTAAAAGCTTACTTCCAACAGTTGCCTTACTTAACGATGATCAAATACTAGAATTTTAAGCAGGTATTAAAAGTTTGCTGCAAAACATAAAAAGCCACAACAGAAGTCAACCACCATCCACTTCCAACTACTCGTATCAATCATAACAAGGTTATTTAAGATCAGAGTACGTTCAACCATCACAAGCCCGTTAACTCAAAGTTCATCATGATTTGACTACTTTCAACGCTCACCAGCTGAATCGACTCGCTCTCATTTTCCAGACTTTACTATGTTATAATTACATGCATACACGCCATCATAAACACATACATACACATAATACACATAATACACATACCCACATACAAATACACACATACACACACAAACACACTCTATAACTTTACTTAATAAATATTAATAATGATAGAAATAAATATTAATAATGATAGATGTATTTTATTCTCACCTTAAACATATTGCAAGCTTTTCTTCAGGAGTGAGGCTTTTTCCCATATTTGTATTCTATTTTTTTAAATGTTTCTCCACTTTTTTTAAAGGTTGTCAAACGTGGTCATAGACATCCTAAAGTAATTAAAAAATTTTGATTCATCCTTTCTCAAATCGTCCATGAGATTACGAAAAAATCCAATTTCGGTCGTTGTTTTAGAATCGGGTGGACCCAAAATATTCTTTTTTTACACTGCCGGCGGCGGCGGTAATAATACAACATCGCAAGCGTTTTTACGTCCATCATCTCTAAATTTTTGTTTTACTCTGGCAAATATAATATATCGCCCATTGCTCTACCGCAAAAAACGGGAAGCAAAATACTGAACACACCTGTGGTTTTTACGGGATTCAGTAAAAAACCAATCCTGCAGAACTGGACGTCCGTGTGAAAGTTCTCTTAGAGTTCGAATGACATCTTGCTACATCTTTCCTGTCCTATTGTATGGAGTGGAAGCGTGCACTCTAACTAAGGCTATCCTTAAACGCTTGACAGCCTTTGAGTTAGAAATGAGGAGGTTCTTAGACGGCTGAACCAAAAAACACAACTGGTTAATAGAATGAAGAAACACAAGCTGGAATACTTCGATCACATTATGAGAGACCCTGAAAAATATGATCTTTTATATCTGATCATTCAGGGAAAGATTAAAAGTAATCGTGGTCCTGGTAGAAGAAAAACATCATGGCTGAAAAATCTAAGGCAGTGGTAGCCTTAGTGTTATCAAAGTCACGATAGCGAATATGGTACCCAACATGATATTCAACGATCGACAACGCTCATGGAACTAGAAGAAGAAGTTTATTTTCTGTTATTTTATCGTAACAGATTTAATATTACTTGTCCATTGCGTCTGGTTAAGAGTACCTAGTGCACACAGTTCCTATATCATACTGTTGGATGTCGTTTTTCTATTATTCTACCATAAAGAATATTTGCCATAATATTATCTTTTGCAATATTGCTATTCTTTACGTCCATCCGATAGTACTGCGTATTTTAGTCTAAGTAGCAGATCCATTTAGAATTTAAAACTACTATGTCAGCCTTTTTGTTTTCTAGCCAGAATCTGAACTATTCACGACTAAGTAGATCATTCACGATAAAGTGAATGCGATTCTTCCGCCTGACCCTGTTGGCTGTCTGACCGACCTAATATACCTTGGAGTTAAATTTTTATCAGACAATATATTTTATTTGACATGTAACATGTACCAATTTTTTATTTTATAAACTTTTATTATTTATTACTAATTTATTTTATATTGTTTTAGCATCTCTTTAATAACTGTAATTGATTGAATTATATATGATGAATTTAATTTAATTTATTGTGTTCTTTTACAATTAAAATTCGCACACATATTGCGAAATGAGACTAACTGTAAATAAATGTACATATAAATATGTCCATTTATAATTAGTTAGTAGTCTTTTTGATTTTAAACAATAGTTAAAAATAATATTTTTCTTTTAGTTAATTACAATTATACTACAAAACTGATAATACTTTTTTCTAATACACAAAATGATGGACAGGCCAGTTTTTTTATTTATTTATTTTTCTTTACCGGGTTTAAAAAGAATCTAATCTAATCAAGAGCCTGAAAAACAGTCTTTGTGAAACCACATACATTTTTATTGTTGCGAAATTCTTCGGATGTGACTTTCGTTTCGTGTAACAGATTGAATAACGGTCCAAATTGTGTTTGCTTTCAATGGTGCCATTGTATACCACCAAACAATTTAGGATATTGAAAACCTGTCCAATCTTAATAAGTTGGATTAAAATATTTGCAACGTCTCAAATTTTAAATACAGTGAGGTGCCTCAATCTGGAGCGATATATAAGAAAATAAGATTAACGTAATTGAAAATAGGTATTTGTTTGATAAAATATAAAATCTAGGTTAAAAACCTACTTTTTTTATATCATTTAATTTTTTTTTTCAAGTTTAATTCTTATTTTATAAGTTTTTGGGAGAAGGAGGATTTAAGGATACTAAGCATTACTGACTGACAACAGAAAGCAATAAAATACCAAAGAAAACAATAACAAATACAAGTAGAAGATTCCACAGACAATATAAATAGTAAAACAATTGAAGGGGGTAGAATATATACGAATTGTTTAACTCATATATTGGATTGCGTTTATTTTAGTTAAACTTTATATATATATATATATATATATATATATATATTATATATATATATTATATATATATATATTATATATATATATAAGGTTCTTGAACTCCTAAGTGGAGCATAGAGCTTCAGTGAAAACGCGCCATCGGGTTCTATTTTGCGCTAAGGCCTTCACCTCATTCCAAGACTTTCCTTGTTTTCTTATCTCGTCCATGATGGATCTTCTCCAAGTTTGTACTGGGCGACCTTTTTTTCGTTTTCCTTGGGGATTCCACTCTAGGGCAGTCTTTGCAATACTGGAGTTATTTTTTCGGAGTGTGTGACCGATCCAACCCCACTTTCTGGACTTTATTTCATTTACTACCCTCTTTTGTTTGGTCAGGTGTAGTAAGTCTTCGTTTCTGATGATGTTAGGCCAGAAAATACGAACAATTCTTCGTAGACATTTATTAACAAAGACCTGCAGTTTGTCTGTAAGGGTTTTTGTCGCTTTCCAGGTTTCACATCCGTAAAGTAGTACAGACATGACATTTGACTGGAATATGCGGATCTTTGTCCTCGTAGTGTATTCTCCAGACCTCCAAACAGGGTTGAGCATGCTGAAAGCTTGTTGCGCTTTTCGTATCCTCATACGAATATCGTCTTCTGTACCTCCGCTTTCTGTTATGACACTTCCAAGATACGTAAAGTTTTCCACATTTTCAATCTGCATGTTATTAATGGTGAATAGCGTGTTGTTTCTTGCATTTATTCTCATGGATTTGGTTTTACCAATATTGATTTTCAAACCTATTTTATTGGCTTCAGTGGAAAGTGTTTCCAATTGGTCAGCCACATCTTGGAACCTTTGTCCTAACAGGCAGATATCGTCGGCGTATTCTAGATCGCTTAGGCGTGTGGTTAGCGTCCATTGTATCCCTCTTGTGTCAGAGTCTAGTTTGGAGAGAACATAGTCTAGAGCTATGTTAAAAAGAAACGGAGAAAGCACGCATCCCTGTCTGACTCCAGTAAGTACGTCAAATTCGTCACTGTTGATCCCATTGTGTGTCACGCTGCATTTCGCTTCAGTGTACAGTAACTTTATAATGGAAATTATTTTATGCGGGATGTTTCTTAGCTCTAAAATTTTCCATATTGCATCATGAGATAAGCTGTCAAAAGCACGCTCGAAATCAACAAAAACCATGTATAGGGGTGTGTTCCATTCAACCGATTGTTCCATTATTAGCCTCACAGTATTAATGTGGTCTATGCAGGAGGATTCTGGTCTAAAGCCTACTTGATTAGCTCGAAATTCAACCTTGTTTGTTAATCTTTTAAGTATGATGGTCGTGAAGATTTTATTTATGGCGGTAAGCAAGGTTATTCCTCTCCAATTTTTGCATAGTGTGAGGTTGCCCTTTTTTGGAAGCTTAGTAATGATGCCTTTTTTCCAGCCCGCTGGAATGCGGTTTGTTTCCCACACCTCTCGGATTATGGGGAGCAAAAGTTCAGCAGTTAGATGCGGATCAGTTTTAAGCATTTCGGCAGCAATGTTATCGATTCCCGGAGACTTGTTATTTTTCAGAGATTTGATAGCTGTTATTATCTCTGTTTTGGAAGGGGCGTCGCAAGATATACGCAAGTCTATATTCTGTGGATTTTCGACAATTTCATCTGCGTTATCCCTGGGCGTGCCTAGCATCTCCTGAAAATGCTCTTTCCATCTCCCTATTTGGTCATTTGTTGTAGTAAGTAGTTAAACTTTAAGTTTTGGAAAATATTTTGTTTTTTCTTGCAAAAAGAACCACTTGTAATTTTTTCCCAAACATTAGTTCAATTTGATTAACATAAAAAAAAACAAAATATTTTTATTTAAGATTAAATATTGTTACAAACATTAAACTTAATTATATAGTTTGAATCAGGGTCAAGTAAAGCCATATCCATCTCAATTCAAGAATTCATGGTATTATGATCCATATTTCATATTTAGAAGGATCATCTACAATCTGCTTTAATGTAATATGCAGCACCTCTGACATTAGTTTGCTTAAGTTTATTAATACAGGAATATTAAACACAACAGGCATACAACCATTTATAAACGAATTAAAAATTAAAAGAATACTTTAGTTACAAAATTAAAAAAGGAACACAGAAAGAAATAAAGAGAATCATCATAGGACAAAGAGAAGAGATAAACAAACTAATAAAAATGAAACATATTCAGAAGGAAACATGAGCAGACTACTTTCGATCCCTATATTGCTAAGGATGATGATACTGAACCACCAACACCAGAGGTGACAGAAAACGAAGAAAAAAAAATATTGAGGAGGAAGAGGTAAAGAAAGCAATAAAGAAATTAAACAACTGAAAATTACCAGGAATAGAATACCAAACAACCTCCTAAAGTAACGAGGATCAGATCTGACGAAACAACTACTAAAACTAATTAAAAAAATAATATAACAAAACATAATTCCCCAAGAATGGAGATCAAGCATCCTAATACCTCTTTTTAAAAAGGGAGCAAATCCGATCCAGAAAATTTCAGAGGAATTTATTTATTAAATACAACAGTTATCAACCAAAGTAATATCAAATAAACAAGTCTAAAAACAACACTAGAATACAAAAAATTGGTAAATATATGTTTCGTGAACCGCAAGAAGGCATTTGACCGGGTTAAATTAAATAACGTTATCCACTTATTGTAAGCAAAAGAGATACCTTTAGACATAATCAAAGCGATTAAAACTATCTACCAAAGCGACAATAGTATATTACATAACGAGAGTTGTAAGAAGCTATTACATGCGAGTAAAAAAGTTGCGCGCGAGCCGCGTAGCGGCGAGCGCAGTAATTTTACAAGCATGTAATAAGCTTACAACTCAAGTTGTGTACTATACTTTTTCTACCATTATTTTCGTTTATAAAAATAAAAATTAAATTACCACTATATTTACCCTGACAGATTAATAATTTTTAATCTGTCAAAATAACGTCTGTTAATTCGTTTCCATGGTAACTCGACCAACTGACTTACAAGGCTTATGTGATATTACACATTTTTATAAAACTGAAGCGTAATTTTTTTTATTACGTGCTAGTCATTACGTGTCAGTATCTGTTATGATGCATTTACTTAGCATCCAAATAGTAGGTAATATACAATTTACTAGTAAGGGAGTAGAAAAAACAAATATAAAAGTAGGAGAAGAACTAACTAAACCTATTGAAACTGGCAATGGGATAAGGCAGGGAGATTTTTTCAATAGGAGAAAAATAATAAAACTTAAAATAATATGCTATGTAGACGACGATTTACATTCTGCTATGAAGATGATTTACAACTAATTACTATTTAACTGGGAATAAGCCACAATTAAAGATAGAAATACGTTTATTGACGTTTCAATTTCCAGTTCGGAAATCGTTCTCAAAATACAAACAGTAAATTAACAGACATACATTATGCATTTTAAAGTAGACGACTTTAAAATGATATTGCTAATATGTTGAGTTGCGCTCCTGGGACGACTTTACTTATAAGATAGTTCATTCGATTACATGAAATCAACTTTAACTTGAGAATATCCGTCAGAAATAAATCATAGCATGTAATTCGTCTTTAAAAAGACGAACACATACAGACATGTATGACATTAAAATTCTCCTGTTAGTGATTCCATAGTAAATTATGAGGGAAAAACCAGGAAAAAAACCTCATAATACTATCCCGACATGGTAAGTATTTGTTCGTGCATTTAGTTTACCTTCAATAAACACCAAAATTCTGATTTTATATGTTTCGTTATTTAAAAAAAAACATAAATGATGTATCCTCTATATGTTACTGACTTACTAATACTGGTATTTTCTTATTAATAACTTCCTCTTTCAATATTGGTAACCAGATCCTACTACATTCTGCCGAGGAAATTTGCGACACAATTGGCCTCATTTAGCATAATTAGAGCCGCTTCTTTGATTTTTCTTTTTTTATCATCCGTTTCTTTTAGGACTACATTTGAATTATTCCATTGAACCCTATGTTCATTATCCCATGCGTGTTTACATATTTGAGATCTATCAATTCTCTATTTTAATATAAGATTAATGTTCACTTATTCTAACATTTAATGGCCTTGATGTTTCACCTAAATAAAACTGATCGCATTCACAAGGTATTTTATAAATGCAATTCTTTGTCATTTCTTGTTCATTATTAGGTTTGGTTTTGGACAAAATAGATCTCAACGTGTTTGTTGTTTTGAATGTTGTTGAAATGTTGAATTTATTTCCTATCCTTTTAAGTTTTTCTGATAATCCTTTTATGTACGGTATTGTTATTTTTCTCGTATTATTCCTTGTGTATGCTGTAGGATCTCGTTCTAGGTTGTTGTGTTCTATTCGATCGATTGTTGAAAATTTATTATTTATAAGCGATAAAGGATAATCATTTTTTAATAAAACAGATGTTAACAAATTGTGTTAATTGTGTTGAAAATTCCTAGGCAGAATGTAGTAGGATCTGGTTACCAATATTGAAAGAGGAAAGAAAAGTATTAGTAAGTCAGTAACATATAGAGGATATATCATTTATGTTTTTTAAATAACGAACATATAAAATCAGAATTTTGATGTTTATTGAAGGTAAACTAAATTCACGAACAAATACTTACCATGTCGGGATATTATTATGAGGTTTTTTTCCTGGTTTTTCCCTCATAATTTACTATGGAATCACTAACAGGAGAATTTTACTGTCATCATGTCATGTGTTTGTCTTTTTAAAGACGAATTACATGCTATGATTTTTTTCTGACGGATATTCTTAAGTTAAAGTTGATTTCATGTAATCGAATGAACTATCTTATAAGTAAAGTCGTCCCAGGAGCGCAACTCAACAATATTGGCAATATCATTTTAAAGTCGTCTACTTTAAAATGCATAATGTATGTCTGAATTGTCAATATAAATAAGTCAGATAAAATTAAATTATTAGAAGAATTTTTCACTATGTAACAAAAAACAAAATTTGTTTAATTTAATGTTTGTATTTTGAGAACGATTTCCGAAGTGGAAATTGAAACGTCAATAAACGTATTTTTATCTTTAATTGTGGCCTATTACCAGTTAAATAGTAATTAATTTAAAATGCCAACGTTACAAAAAGGACAAATAGCATGGTGACAAACAGCAAATTTACTAAGATTTAAATTGAGCGGGAAGGTCAGATAATAGAACAAGTGATAAAGTTTAAATATCTAGACATCACATTATCTAGCTACAGAAAGCTTGAAAAAAAAAGTGAAAAATCAGGAGAATAGAGCAAACAGAGATACAGGTTGCCTGAATAAAACAATATGGAGAAATAAAAATATCGGGAAGGAAAGGAAAGGCCGAATTTACAAAACAGTCATCAGACCAATAATGATGCGGCAGAAACATGACCTAACACAGAGAGGACAAAAAGAATGTTAGAAACAGCAGAGATGAAAACACTTAAAAAATTGATAGTAAAACACTTTGGGACATAGTTAACAGTACAGATGTACGACGAACATGCAAGCTGAAGCTGAAGAGTAGAATGGAATGAGCATAGAACCAAATGACCTGTCTACATAAAAGGAAGAAAATAAAGATAAAGAAGAAGAAGAAGTTTTTTATTCTTTTCCTGTTTTCTTTTGTTGCTATATTTTAGTTCCTTATAGAAGTTCTTATACAACGGTGATATGTATTCCATGAGGCACTGCAAAATGTTCTCTGTGCTGATGCTAAGTGACTCCTCATTTAATTCGGTGCAAAATACCTTCCGCAAATTATTGGCTAGTTTACCTTTACCCAAATAAGAGCAGGTAGATGTAATCTTCGCTTAGAGTACTTTTAAAATGAAAATAATCAATCTCCAAATTTTTGCTATATTTAAAGTGACGAATTTCTTTGAACTTTAAACTATGTCTCTAGACATCCTTTGATGATTGCTTATTGTAACATTTATATGTGCGAATGAATAGAAATACTCTTTGTTCATAAAATGTATTAATAGTACATTGTTTACCGGGTAGGAAAAGCTTAACATTCCTGGACGACTGTGAAGATTGCTAAGTCGAGGCGCAAGCCGAGACTTAGCAACACAGAGTCCAGGAATGTGCTTTTCCTACGAGGTAAACATACTATTTTTTCCGCAAATCGTTTAAAATTCGACAGATATTGATTGATTTAAAAAAAACGCAATAATTTTATTCCCAAATAAATAGTGCTTTAAAATTCCTAATAAAATTACTTGGGTTAGTATGGAAACGTATTGAGGTTGAATTGTCCAAACTTATGTAGAACACTAATAACTGTACGGAAATATCATTTCTTACAGTAAGGAAATGACATTTCCTTACAGTAAGGAAGTCCTGACTTTTTCTTCAAGAAATTTTGACAGGAATGTCAAAATTTCCTGGCGATTTGCGGAAAAATAAGTTTAGACGCTGACCATAGATATATCATCATAAAATGCCGCTTCAAGCTTTGTTTCTCCGAGAACATTTCATTTTACACAAAAAGTGCAAATAAACATTTTTGTTTAAAATTATCTTTTCTCAATTAAAACATTTTTTCTGCAGGGTATAGATTTTTGATAAATCGATGTTTTCCGTTTCTCTTCCGTCTTATGCAAGGTTATTTTATTGGGAAGCCCAGGGGTAGGAGTAGCAAACTTTTCTCATATTTCTAAGGGTTCCAAATATAACATGCTCAGCAAAATTTAACTTATTCGTCTCGTTTTAAGAGATCAAATCTCTGAAAAACTACTATTACACTTTTATTATCATCTTCTTTTGTGGACTCACGTCGTATTGGTTAAGTTCACGTAGTTTGGAGGCATGTTGAGATAACTATTACGTTGCCTTGTATTTAAACCCGATTTTTGTTGTTTCGTTTTCTTATGTTTATTCTCAGAAATACAAGCTAACATAGAATCCTTTGCAATTAAACAAGCTATGACACAACTAAAGAATAATAAGGCTCCGGGTCCAGATGGAGCGATATTATTCTCGAAGATTTGAAAACTGTTTTCAACAAATGTCTTTACAGAGGAGAAGTCCCAGATGATTGGAATGAGAGTGGCAATACTTTTCTTCAAAAAAGGAGACAGGGGTGATTTGAAGAACTATAGGCCAATCTCCTAGCTGTCCCAAATCTAAAAACTGTTTATAAGAGTACTAACTAACAGGTAAACGTCGAAGCTCGATAGCTATCAACCGGCAGAGCAGGCAGGATTAGGAAAAGGTTACAGTACAGCTAATTATTTTCTTACAGTCAAACCGCTAATAGAGAAAGCCAATGAATATCACTTTAACTTATACATTGACTTCGTTGATTATGAAAAGGCATTCGACTCCATAGAACTTTGGGAAATAGAGAGAGAGCAATGAACAACTGCAGTATAGACTTCCGATACAGAATGCTCATATATAATATTTACAAGAAAGCTACAATAGAAATACAAATAGATACGAAAACCAAAGCTATGGTAATTAATAGAGAAGCTCACCAGGGGGATGTTATCTTACTAAGGCTATTCACACTTTCACCGGAAGACGTGTTCAAAGACATTAACTGGGCAGATAAAGAAATAAATGTTAATGGACGAAAACTGAGTCATTTCAGATACGCCAATGACACTGTAATCTTCACTATACGTTTCGAAGGACTATAGACCATGATAACGCAATTATTTCAAGCTTCGGAAAAAGTAGGACTTGAAAAAAACTAGATGAACATGAAAAAAACAAAAATAATGACACCAAACATTGGATAAATGGCGTTGAACGATATAAATTTAGAAACAGTAAGCAAATACATCTACCTGGGACAGATAATGAAAATCAACAAATAAAATCAAACTGCCGAAATTACCAGAAGAATAAGATTAGCGTGGATAGAGTTTGGAAATTTAAGTTCGACCTTGAGAAGCAGTCAAAGAGAACAATATTTTAAAACCAGAATTGAAGATCAGTGTATCCTCCCTATACTCACGTATTGTTCACAGATGTGGATACTCACTTAGTCTAATATAGATGCAATATTAAAGACACAAAGAGCGATGAAAAGATCAATGCTGGGGGTAAGACTTATAGACAAAAAAAAAAAAACAAATAGATTAGAAGCAAAACCGAAGTAAAAGACGCAGGAGACAATGCTGCTAAATTAAATTGGAGCTTCACAGGACACAATACTCGACTGACAGATAAAAGATGAAACCAGGAAATACAACAATGGAGACCATGGTTAGGAAAGAGAAACAGAGGAAGCCTACAAATGAGATAGGCGGGTGATATTAAGAAGATCGGAGTACACAACTGGAAGCAAATGGCGCAAAATAGAAAAAACTGAATTAATTTGGGGGAGGCCTGTATCCAAAATTGGATTACTTGTTGGCTGATGTTGTTAGTTACTTGATTGTTTATACAATATCACCGTATAATGTCCATTTACTTGAGTTTTATTCACATTATTGTAAATACCTTTGACTGCTACATGTCTTTTTAAGGTAACAATTATTACATCGTTTCCATGATTGTGTGGTTCTCATATTGTACTTTTTAGATGAACTGATGATGCTTTTAAAATACGAAAGCGAAACGTCTTCAAAATAGTTAAAGTAGCCTATCAACTTTGTCTTTTATTTCTCCACCTTGAGACCGATATAAGAACCCACCACTCGTCTGAGTGATCCTTATATATATATATATTATATATATATATATATATATATATATATATATATATATATATTATATATATAAATATATGTATATATATATATATATATACATATATGTATATATATATATATATATATAACTGATATTAATAAAATATTTATTTACAAAGTAGTGTAAATGAAGTTACCGATCAAAGCCTTACAGCTGCCGCCGGAAAAATGGCGTTAAATGAACCAGAACGACCTAAACCCCAAAGTTGCTATATGTTGTTAGTTACTTGATTGTTTATATATATATTATATATATATATATATATATATTATATATATATATATATATATATATATATATATAATATTATATATATAAAATAGATAAATTCTTAACAGTAAACTCTTCTACTGATATTTGAAGTATATCTGACACAAGATTAGCCCTTAATTAGTTTCATAAATCGTTTAATCCGGATCTGGTCAAAGCGTGTCCTCAACTGACAACAGTGATTAACGTTGCCCCAATTTGAAATACACAACCATATGCGCTGCGTTCACGCCGAATTCGAAACGGGAATTATCCTATAGGATAGGTCGGAAGTTAAGCGTGCACGTACTCCATTACCATGTTTCAGATTTTTACTGCGAATGTACAAGTATCAGGTGATAGTATTCATTTTTAAAATGCTTTGGTCATTCACTAAAAAGGGGTAAATATCCGATTACCAAAAATGTTAAAATCATGAAATGAGTTAGTGTTTTATAAGGATCGTTAAATTATACATTAAACAAGTGCTCAAACATAATACGATGAAATGTTATAATGGATGAGTGAAATAGACGTTGCGATAAGCCACAATATGAACTCAAAAATTGCTTTAATCACAATCGGTAATATTTTGAAGCAACTTTCAAAACAAATGATTGAAAAATTAACATTCTTCTTTTTGATGTGCCTATACGTTACAAATGTTGACGATAATCATGGGAATCTTCTACTTATCTGCAGCAGCACGGAAAAGATGCACAGATGTTGTATTGAACCAGATTCTGAGGTTCTTTAACCAAGATGTTCTTTTTCTTTCTGGACCTCGTTTTCCAAATTTTTTCCTTGCAGGATGGCTTGACGGAGAGCATATCTGGATTCATTTCGTATATTACGTCCGAAGAATTGTAACTCTCGAGATTTGATGGTGGTTAGTACTTCTCGGTTTTTATTTATTCCTCTGAGGATCTCCTCATTTATGACTTAGTCAGTCCACGGGATCATAAGTATCCTCCGATATAGCCACATCTCAAATGCTTCCAGTTTTCTGTACATATCTTCGTTTAAGGTCCACGATTTAATTCCATAAAAAAAGACAGAGAAGACGTAGCATCGCAGCATTCTTTTCTAGCAAGAGAGAGGTTGTGACTCTTGCGATGCGTGCTCTAATCTCCTGGTTGATGATCCATTCTTCATTTATTATGGTGCCGATGTAGTTGTAGTGCATCACTCTTTCTATAGGAGATTGGTTGACGTAGAGTTAACCTTCTAATATTCTTTTCTTGCGAATTAGCATAAGCTTTGCCTTTAACGTTTATTTTGAGTCCATATTGATGTTGTTTAGTGGGTTACCATTTAGTAGAATAACTTTTTCAGTTTTATGCAAAGCTTCGATAAATATTCTTTCAGAGTACAGATTGAAGATTAGAGAAAACAAAATACAGCCTTGCCTCACTCTATGCATGATTTTCACGTAGTCAGTGTATTCACTTTCAACTCTGAGATTTGCTGTCTGATTCCAGTAAAGATTTTTAATGATTTTTATTATTTGGTTATTAATTCCTCTTTCTTTTAGTATTTTCATCATCTTGGCGTGCTGTGCTTGATCAAACGCTTTCTCGTAATTAATCGGACATGCGTATACGTCGCAGTTGACGTCTCTGCATCTCTGGAATAAGACTAAGTACTGAGACTAAGTAACATCGAAAAATGTCTTATCCGGGACATATAGTAAGGGGAAGTCGACATAAAATTTTACAACTGATCCTTAAAGGCAAAATAGAGGGCCGTAGAGGTGTAGCAAGAAAACAAGTTTCTTGGTTAAAAACATTCGTGAATGGACTCAGATACCAAATGCAGGACAATTATTCCATATTGCAGAAGATCGAGAAGCCTTCGCAATGGTGATCGCCAACGTCGGATAGTTCTGATATGGCACGCGAAGAAGACGAAAAACTGAGAACAAAGCCTCTCTAGTACCAACAGCATTTGTGAAGTCGAACTGGTTGGGGGAAATTTGACTTTCACACAGCTTGTAGATTCTGTTATGAATTATCTTTAGGAACAATTTTAGGAAATGACTCATGAGGATTATAGTACGATAATCTTCGCACTTTTTGGCTCTTGGTTTTTTTGGAAGTGGAATAAACTCAGATTTCAGCCATTCTGTTGGTATTTCTCCAGAGTTGTATATGTTGTTGAATATCTTTGCGATTATTGCTATTGATTCGTTGTCCATTAGTTTAAGTAGTTCTCCTTGTATATGATCGAGGGCTACCTCTTTGCCATCCTTTAATTGTGATATTGCGGAATAAACGTTTTTGCTTTAATATTCTTGGTCCTGAGGTCCTTGATATTGAAGTAATTAAAAATTACCTCATTAATACTTTGTTTGGACTGACATATATCCAAAGATTTTAAAAAGTAGCAAAAAATGAGGTAATACCAAATCGAAAAAACTACAAAATAAGGTATCATAATTTTATAAACCCATATTATTATTACCAGTGATATATAAAATAAACGAAAAATTGTTAAAATCAATGCACCAATTTGAATTTAGAAAAATCGTCTCAACCAAAATAAATGTTCCTACTGTTTAGTGATCTCAACACTAAGGGTTAGAATTTCAAATTTCAACAAAGAAAAAAAAAATAGATACAAAGAAATGGAATGTACAGAAGCTGAGAGATGCAACTGCTGCAAAACAGTACTGGGAAAATATTACCAATAGGTTAAGAAATCAAAGTCCAAGCGAAGAAGACCAGAGAGATATAGACTCCTACTGGAACACGATAAAGGACGCTATTGAGTCAGCAGCACAAGATGAAATAGGAACAGAAACTTGTATTCAAAAAAAATTACTGGTTTGACGTTGAATGCAAAGACGCAACACAAAAAAAATGAAGCTTATGCAAAAATGCTTACCCGCCGAACTAGCACAAGTGTAGAGAATTACCAGACAAAGAGAAGAGAAGAAAAGAAAATACACAGAATGAAGAAACAAAACCACTTAAAAAAGGAACTTCAATATATAGAAAACCTCAACAGAGAGAAAGAATTCAGGACATTCTATAAAAAGTTAACATCAACAGAAAAGAATTTAAGGCAAACACAAATCAATGTTGAAGTTTGAATGGCGATCTATTAACAACAAGAACAGACGTACTCAATCGATGGACGGAATATTTTAACCAGATACTTAATATAGAGGAAGAAGAAGAAAACCCGGAAGACGAAAGCTGTGAGGTAAGCGGAGCAGACGAGAGGGAGGAGAATCCACCAACGATCCTGGAAGTTAAAGACGCTGTAAACAAACTAGCCAGAAACAAATCACCCGGAATAGATAATATCCCATCAGAATTATATAAAAAAGGTGGCCACGATATCATAATAGCGCTACAGCAGCTTATAAAAGAAATATGGATACAAAAGTCCCTTCCCAGTGATTGGAATATTGGAATACTTTGCACCATACACAAAAAGGGAGATATCTTTGAATGCTCTAACTATCGAGGAATTACGCTTCTAAATGCAGCGTATAAAATATTCTCCAATATACTATGCCATCGTATGGCACCGTATGCAGAGCGAATAATAGGACAATACCAGGCTGGTTTTAGAGGTGGTAAATCAACAATTCATCAAATTTCAACCCTGAGACAAATTCTAGAGAAAACACTGGAATACGGTTTAGAAACGTACCACATATTTATAGACTACAAAGCAGCCTACGACTCTGTAAATAGAAGATAATTATTTAGAGCGATGATAGACCTAGGAGTACCAAATCAGTTGGTAAGTCTCAAACTACCTTGAAAAAGTTGAATGCAGAGTACGAATCCAGGGGGAACTCTTGAACCTTTTAATACAAATAACGGACTACGTCAGGGAGACCCACTCTCCTGTGTACTATTCAATCTAGTCCTGAAAAAAGTAATACGTACGTCACAAATCACAACTACCGGTTCAATATATAATAAATCTGTGCAAATCCTAGCATATGCTGATGATATCAATATTGCTGGGAGAACAGAAAACGCAGCACGAGAGGTGTATGTAGCACTAAAGGAAGCAGCTATAAAAATGGGTTTAATAATAAAAATTTGTATACCTGGGAACGATCGTCAATACTGAAAATGACACTACCGCAGAGATAAACCGCAGAATTTGCACGGCTAATAGATGCTATTTTGGGCTTAATCTCCTTTTTAAATCTACAGTTATATCAATAAATACAAAAGTAAAACTCTACAAAACAATAATACGCCCAGTTCTAACATATGGTTCAGAATCCTGGACTTTAACAAACAGCAATGAAAACATGTTAGGATGTTTCGAAAAAAAAATACTGAGGCGAATCTACGGAGCAGTAAATGAAAATGGTGTCTGGAGAAGACGATACAACTTCGAACTCTATAGAATATACCAGGAACCAGATATCGTAAAACACATTAAGATAGGCCGTCTGAGGTGGGTAGGCCATGTAATGCGGATGGAACAAACCGACCCAGCTAGAAAAACGCTCATTGATAGACCTATTGGTCAAAGAAGAAGAGGAAGACCCAGAACAAGGTTTCTAGATAACATAGACCAAGATATGAGAAATATGGAAATACGTGCTTGGCGGAGGAAGGCGAAGGATAGGGACGACTGGAAGAGAATTCTTGGGGAGGCTAGGACCCACACGGGGTTGTAAATCCAAAATGATGACGTGAAAAAAATATTTTACAGTACAATATTTCTAAAGACAGGTCATATCTCATTGACTATTTACCACGCCAAAAGCACCAAAATTCTGGTCATGCAAATGCTTTCAGATGTAGAAATTGCATCCACTGAGAAAAGGAAACCTAAAACTATCGTATTAAATAATGAGACAAAATACGATGTTGATGTAGTGAACAAAATGGAACGGAAGTATTTATTGAAGGCATCGTCTAGGCGTTGGTCATTTCACAAACTTTACAATTTACTTTACTTAGCTCTAATAAATGCCTAAATCTTAATATAAGATAAATTCTTAAATAATTTGCAAATAAGTCACAAAATTATATTCTGAAGATGGGAGAAGAACTTTTAGAAAAACGCAAGAACTAGAGCTGCTGTCAATCGAGCTGCCATCCCAGATAAAATCAATAGACCTTAAAAAAGCGAACACGTTGTGAAGTCAAATCACAGTGCTCTGGAAAGAAATTATTTGTGAAATGCCACGGGTGTAAAAAAAGACTGCACTTCCTAAATGCACTTCCATGCAATATTTTGTATGTCCATTAACTAGGTAAGAGCACTATATAGTAATGTTTTATATTAGTTTTTTATTTTGTTTAATACCATCATTTATTTTAAAATAAATATTTAATATTCTGTTTACAGTTTCCTTTTACATTTTCGACATAGATTATACGAATAAAAAATAACCCGTTTGCGGTTATAGGACGGCAGAAATGTCGGCGCTTCCATTGTTGAACAAAAATATTATTTAACATCAGAAATATGTAAAAACAATTTACCATGGTTCAAAACGAACTTTTACTTTTTATCTTTTTGCTTGCATATCTAAACATTAAATATAAAGAACTAAAAGAGTGGCGCTCTACTTTGAAAACGTAAAAACACTCTATTTTTAGTTTTAAGGAAACCTAATCTTTTGCTTCACAAAAGGGCGAACTGCGGCTATGCGATGTTAATATTGAAATATTAACTCTTAGCAAAGATAAATACCTTTCTCCAGAATACACATTTTACTTGTTCCTTTACCTCATAAATAGTCTGCGGTTGAAATGTGGTATACTGTCGGTACACCGAATGCACGTTGCACTTTTTATAATGGAAGATTAACTCCATTTATTTTAGAATGTGCTTTCGAGTTTTTACTGAATTTTTCCTATTATGTGATTTATATTAATCTATATTATGTTGTAGACTTCAAAGACAATGTGTTCATCTGATTTTTGTTGAACTAAACTCAAAACAAATAAATAAAAAATAAAAACTAAAAAAACTGTTTTTAGCAGTTAAAAGATGATTGCTTAAATAAATTTGTTATATACGTTTATTTTATAGCTAATATAAAATTTTTCCTCTTTCCTTAGGGCCATTTATTCCGAATGAGATTTTTAAGCCATGAAATTCTGCGCCATGTACATATCACAATATCCTGAATCACAATTCTCATGATATGACGGAAATATTATAACTTTTGTTTTTAGTCTTCTCAATCATTCATATCGTCGCCTCAAAGCAACAGTAGCATATGTAAAAAATAACCTTTTTTGATATCCGTTTCAAATGATTGGAAATAAAGCCTTCTGTTGGGTGTAACACTAAGATAAATAAAAAGTGAAATACTTTTTGATAATAATACATATCCTTGTGTAGCTTAATTCTCTTTAACTCATATGTTATAATGCAACACTAAGACAACATACATATTCTACTGTTGTATTTTGTCGTTGACTCATTTTGGTCACAAAATATTAATGCAAAACTAAGTTATCTTACCCACATTCCACTGAATGTAGTTATTGCCGAATTGCGAATATTTGTCTTTGATTATATTATACGGCTTGCAGTCACAATATTTATTATCTTCAAAAATCTTTTCACATTTCTACTATTACATTCATATTAAAAGTTGTATGGTGAGAATAAAAATGAATAATTCAACCTCAGCCAATTTAAGTTATAAAAAATATGAAATATTTAGTAGGAGTCATTATTTAGTATATCTGGCCAAGAAAAATAATACCGAATTGCCAACAGGAATTTATCAAGAACAGGAAATAGGTTAGTTAAATTAAAAAGTTGGTTATTTAAATAAAGGATCTATTCATGATAAATTTCACTATAGAAATTTAAAAACTGATTTAAGGAAATGCAATAAGCTTTTAATTTAATTGAAATAGTTTTAATAGGACAAAGCACACGTACTGTTTACTGTACTAATTAGTACTGTATTAATTCGTACTATATATATATATATATATATATCATATATATATATATATATTATATATATATATATATATATATATATATATAATATATATATATATATATATATTATGTATTAATCTAGTTGCTAATATTGAAGCTAATCCATCTACATCGAAAAATTCAAATGTAGCACAGTGGTTGGGAAGCCAAAACTTTGACGAAGAAATAGAGACGTTCATTTCATCTTGTGTAACACCTGTTTCTAGTAGAGGTAAGCAAAAAGAAATTTTCTTGAATGTGCTGAAAAGCAACGAATTGACTGAACTTTCACCAATGGAGTTTTTTGTCTTTTTGAATTGCCTAAAATTTTACCAAATATTGTTTTCCAAAATCAGGATCTTCTTCTTAGGGTGCCTGTCCGTTCCGAACGTTGGCGATCATTCTGGCTATGATGATTTTGTTGGTTGCTATACGAAATAGCTGTGTTGAGGTCTTTCTATACCATGCTTTTAGGTTAGCAAGCCAGGATATTCTTATTCGTTCTGGGGCTCTTGTTCCTTGAATTTTACCCTGCAAAATGCATTATAGTAGCTCGTATCTGCCTTGATTTCTCATTATAATATGTCCCAAGTACTCCAGCTTACGGCTCTTCACAATGTAGACCAAATCCGCGGTTGTGTTTATCCTCCGCAGTACTTCTTCATTGGTGACTCTGTCTGTCCATGGTATCTTCTGGATTCTTCTGTATAACCATAATTCAAACGCCTGAAGTTTTGATAGAGTTTCCGCCTTCAATGTCCACGTTTCTACTTCATACAGAAGCACTGAGTACACGTAACATTTAAGGAGCCTTATTTTTGTTTTCAGGGTGAGATCATGGCTTTTGAACACAGAGCTCATAGCCAAGAATGCACTTTTGGCCTTTCCGATGCTACACGTAATCTTTTGGATATTGGGATACCCAAAATAGTCTTGGATCAGGATCAGTCAAAACAAAACTGTTCGAAATGACGTGAGATACAGATTTCGAGAGAGTGGAAGTGAAATTTCCTGATGGGGAAATGAGACTCCAATGAGTCCTAATTTAACACAAGTACAATTAGTCGATCCACAAATAAATATTCAAAGAACCGTGAACGAATATGAAAAAATCGTGGAGAAGACAGTAGAAATGAATCAGCTTTCCAAAAGTAGAAAATGGTTTAAAAAATATGGCGTCATGAAAGAAAAATATAAAATAGCAAAACATCAATTCCGGCAAGGAATATATTTCCAGATTAGGTAAAATGCATAAAGCGAAATCTCTACAGCTATCTTGTGGTAAGACATGTTTCTTTAAATGCTATGAGAAGTTTTCCGAATTAATAGACAAGAGTTATGTAACGCCTACTACCATCTAGCTGATAAGCATATTTAAAGAGAATTTGTAGAGACACTGTAGAAAAGTATAAAATAGAGGAAGTAGATTATAAATACCTTAGTGTTGGTAACACAGAAAATGAAGGTGACTCAATGTACTCACGTATTGAAAAGGAAAGAACAAGAAAACTTAAAAATGGTCCAATTTATGTTCCATCTAAATTGGTCACCATTGCAAAGTTAGCTAAAAAGAAAGTTAAGCTATATGAGGTTACCGAGACGTCAACTGAGGTTTTCTTTGATTGGAAAAAAATAGCTAAGGTAGCGAATTTTAATGTTAATGAAAATGGCCAAAAAGTTTAAATAAACGCATTTAAATAGATTATAGTCAAGAAAGGCAAACCTGGAAAATTTTCTATAAGACTTCATTCAAACAGGTAGTTTTTGATGTTATCAATATTAACACAAAGTTAAGAAGCCAGAGAGGAGAGTCAACTTTACGTCTTGCCAGTAAACACCACCAATTCCGATTAAAAAAAAGAAAGATTTAATGAGTTTATGCAACGATAATTTAATACCAGAGAGACACCATGGCTTTTTCAGATTGTTATCAGAATCCGATGTGACCACAACTGAATATGAATAATTTTTCATTTTTTTTGTTTGTCATTTTCGTTGTCAAGTTTTAAAATTGTCGGAAAACATGTATGTTGAGTTTGTAATTTTTCTAATAAAATGATTGAACAACAAAATTGTTTTGTTTTTTTAATAAAATGTGTAAAATTTTAAACAAAACTTTAATACAATATAAATTTATATAACACACATTTACGTAGATCGTTAAAAACAGATTAACTTTTAGGGCAACAGTAGGACAAGTAACTTTGTTTCCAATTATTTTTCACTTTTTATGAATTACTGTATATATTTATGTCTGTAAAGTTATATAGTACTCAAATAAAAGTTCCATGTAAATCCATTCAAATATAAAAAACTTAATAAGTAATAAAGTTTCGTAAAAATTTCAATTGCGTTTTTCTCGAAACTACATTATTTGACATATCCTACTGTTTCTTTGAGGCGACGATATTTTGTACATCTTGATTTACCAGATTCTTGAATTTGGTGGATGCGCCCATAGAGTCGTAATCCAAAAGTAGGGATGGCTGTTTTTGACAAAACACCGGTTTTGGGTTATACTGGTTTTTTTTGCTTACGGTTTAACCTGGCGGTTAAAACCGGCCAAAAAAACCGGTTTTTCTAAAAACCGGTTTTTAGTTTTTTTAATCCAATAGGTTACAAAGTTACGTTTACAATGCACTTCGGTTTGCGATACTTCATTCGACTCGATATCAATATGATCAAAATTAATGCTATCGAAAGAACATCAATATCAATATAAATAAAACACAATTTTTAATAAAACCATTTTATTCTAATAATTATTATATTTATTTATTATTTTATTATTATTATATATTTATCAATTATTATTAAATATAATATTATACCACTGCTCAATAGAGAGCGCTGAAATAATTCAGCTTCTATTGTCATTAAATATATATAGAATAATATGCAATTATTGTATTCAACTAATGATGCAAATTTAATTTACCATTTACAAATATAATCCTCTAAAATACCCACCAATTTTCCTCTCGTCCCAAGCCCAAAAAATTCCCCAACCATTTCAACTTAATAAAAAATTTCCCAGACTCTTTCAAATGGGATTTCAAAAAAAATAATATCAACATAAATATTTTACTTAAAAATAAATTGGATAATGCAATTCATCTTTTATTTTTTACTACTATCAAAAAAAATATCATGTTATTACTTTTAACACGTTTGTATATTTGTATAATACGTACATTTTAACTCATTTAATACTTCCTGTTGGGATGTATCGTTTTAAAAACGTAGGGAAATCCTTGGAGATTCGTATTCGTATCGTAATCGGTAATTCGATATTCATAGTCAGAACATTATTTTTGGTAATCAGAAAAAGCCATTCACCCACTTTCGATGTCAAGAGTCAAGTGTGAAAAATAGATGATGTACCAGGTCACTTCCTATGTAAATATTATGATTACAAATACCTTGTCAACGAAATTTTATAATAAAACTTAATTGTTTCTGGCTGATGTAAGTTTGCACTTTCAAGTTTGCTTCTGTATTTATAAAATAAAATACAATTTAAATTATGGTTTTGTTTGGAATAATTAATTGAGAATAATAATTATGATTGGGATTAAAAATAATACCTGATCTACACCTAATAACCGGTTTTTACTTTAAAAATGAAAAACCGGTTATAACCGGGACAAAAAAAAACAACCGATAAAACCGGTTATTGCGAAGTAAAATACGGGTTCGGTTAAACCGGTAGGCTTTTTCCATCCCCTATTCAAAAGCTTTCATCTTCTTGCAGATAGTCTTGGTGAGAGCCCAATATGCTAATCCTTACAATGTGAATAGAAATCATATTTTAAAAAGACCAAATTTTTGATTATGTCTAGGATCGGGGCACCTTAATAGATTGGATATTTTTTAAAATGTCCTTGATTTTTCTATCGAGAATTTAATTTTCTTATAATGGTTACAATCTTCGTTGCTAATTGTTTAAAAATACAAATATGTCTTTACGTTAACTGTTCACATATTATATATCTTTTCAGTTTGGTTTTTTTTGTTTAAGACTATCATATATTTGGTCTTTTTAATATTTTAACATTAGAGAAATAACGTTGAACGACATAAATTTAGAAACAGTAAGTAAATACATCTATCTAAGAAAGATAATGAAAGTTATCAAAGAAAATCAAACTGCCGAAATTGCCAGAAGAATAAGGTTAGCGTTTGAAGGATTTGGAAAACTGAGTTATATCTTGAAAAGCACTAAAATAGAACAATATTTGAAAACCAAAATTAACGATCAGTGTATCCTCCCTATACTCATGTATGATTCAGACGTTGACACTCACCAAGTCTAATATGGATAAAATAGAAAAAGCACAAAGAGCGATGGAAAGATATTTAGTGGCTCAATACATGTACACCTAGACACTGATGATGCAACATCGATTCCAAAAACGTTTTGTGATATATCCCGATTGGCTTTTTAAATTATATACTTTTTATTGGTTAAGGATTTTTAATATTTTTTTTTTAACCAAGAATATTTTAATTGTGTAGAAACGTAAGACTTTCAGTTGAACCAATAATGAGCATCCAAAATACCTTAATATTGCTCTGAAAGAAATTTTCATCTGGCATTTTAAAGGAAATATACTATTTTAATTATTGTTTGTGGACAATAACATTTAAAGGAAATATACTATTTTAATTATTGTTTGTGTTTTGATAACAATTTTCGAAGTGAAAATTGAAACGTCAATAAACTTATTTTACCCTTTAATTGTGGCTTATTTCCATTAAAATAGTTCCTACTCCAAAATACCTGTTTCAAAAGAATATCTTTTTAAAACTCTTACTTTAAACTTTGATATTTTAGCTTAAACCATGTATTACATTATAACCTTCTTGACTGATTTTTGCTCATATTTTTTAGGAATTATTTGAAGTTCTGCGTCACCTTCATCTTCATTACCACATTTATATTTGTTTCTTGTAAACTTATCTTACTTCTCTTGCTATAAATAAAAAATAAAGAATTTATCTTGGCATACTTACACAAATAGCAATATAAATAAACTACTATCAGCAACAAAGTGGAGCAGTTTGCAAATGCATATTAGTAAAGTAATAGCTTGAGATATAGGGCTTATGGGAATATTGTATAACTCTAATACTATGTAATTAGAAATATATGTTTAACTGAAGGACAGTTACAAGAGTAAACTTGTAATTGGAAATCAAATTTCAATGTAAATTCTATTATAGTCATTACATTTTCTAACGTAAATATTGTTTAAATATACTCGGTTCGCTATTCCCAGTCCGAACTGTTTAGTGAATTTAGTAAATATTTTTTTGCGAAGTTAGTTACTTTTTTACAGACTAAAAATAGCTGGAAATTACACATTAGGCACACGTACTAATAGCCAATATTAATACTAAACTAACTATAGTAACCATTTTCTCACATACAGAAAAATCAACGATATTAAACTATCAGATACAACTTTTGTTGAAAATTAAAAAATGATAAATTCTTTAAGAGCTGATTGGGATCTTTTTTATGATGAAATATTAAATAAGCTAGTAAATTTCTCAATCAATTAAATAAATTACAAACAATTCATGTTAGTTATCAATAAAGCAGCAAATGTTTTAATTTCTTATAAAAATTGTAATATCTAGGGTAAACCATTCAATCCTTGGTGGGATAAGACGGTACATTATGGTAAAGAAACGTAAGGAAGCTTTGCATATATTTGACTCATAACTCATCACCATGACTAGAAACTTATTTGTACATTAAACATATAATTGCACAAACTAAGCGTAACCTTAGATTAGAAAGAAAAAAAAATTTAAACAATTTTGTGAAACAATAAATAAAGGATCCAATATTATATACGTATGAAATAAAGTAAAAAAATTTTCAAACCATAATAATTGCAAAAATTTCAGATAACGTTAAAAGAGAAATATTATATATGTCATCAATTTCTATTGATCCTGAGTTCCGGTTACTTCATGCTAACCAAGAATTTGAACTTATCTCAATTTCAGAACTTGACACTGCATTGTTCAATAAAAAAAATTCTGCCCCGGGAATTAATGATATTTCTTACTGAATGATAAAACATATTCCTTTAAGAGCCAAACAAATTCTCCTAAATGTATACAATTAATGTCTTAAAGGAAAATCCTTACCTAGCGATTGGAAAAAATTTAATATTCTTAACATCCTAAAACGTTTAAAGGACCAACTTCTTCCGAATAGTTTTAGACCAATTGTTTTATCCTCTTGCATACTAAAAACTTAAGAAATCATTATACAAAAAAGATTAATTGGTTTTTAGAACATAATCTCGTTTACAAACATACTCAGTAAGGTTTCAAAAGAGTACAGGAACTGCCAACAGTTTAGCCCTCCTTCATACCTTCACTTCAGAAGCCTTTGAATCTTCTCAGTCAGTCCTTGCCATATGCATTGATATTAAATCAGCATATGATAATGTAAATATATATATATATATATATATATATATATATATATATATAAATATATATATATATATTATATATATATATATATATATATATATATATATATATATATATTATAAGAGTAAGAAAAAGAAGTACTTGTGACTCGTTTGGAAAATATAACACTTTTTGATGGTTGGAGTCATAAAAGGGCTATTTGTTGACTATTTTTTACTCGAGCTTTCAATTGTGATTACAATTTTTATCAAGAGCTTCTAAAAAATACAAAATATCTTACAAAGTTGAACTAGAAATAAAAATTTTTTGTTAACTCACCAAATAAAATTAGTTTTTTATGTAAAACTACTGCTTACATATGTAACATGTTTTATAAAGATATAAATATTAATAGGTATGCTGTCGATTTGGTTTTATATGTTAAATGATCAGTTGTCCAACAAATGGTTATAAAAGTTATGTATGCTAAAAAAGGTTAGTATGGCATTGTACAATGTACAAGAATGATTGTTAGAACATGACCTATCTGTTTCTCTAAACAAATGTGAAGATTTATGGTTTTCGAAGGGTAAAACGCAAAATTATTACCCCAGAAATCAAACTTAATAACACAATTATACCATTAAAAGATCAAGTTAAATTTTTGGGCATAATTTTTCAAAATCATCTTAGTGAGACAAATATCTTGATAATATTTTAGTTAAAACAAAGAAAAATATTAATATTTTACATACAATTTGCAGAGTATGGCGAGGTGCAGACCCTAGGACGCTTTTAATTGTCTTTAATACTTAAATAAGATCTCACTTAGACTATGGTTCATTCTTATTCAGACCTGTATCTCCGAAATGTATTAATAAACTTAACACAGTATTTTTTTAATGCTTAAGAATTTTTTTAGGTTTTATGAAATCTAACCCTCACTTGGCTTTGCTTGCAGAATCGGCACAATATGATTTAAAACATAGAAGTTTAATATTAGCTACTAAATTTTTAAGTAAGATCGTTAATATCAAAAACCATCCTTTGATTTTATCCCTTATTAACTTACGGAATAAACTTATAATCAAACCTAATTTTTATAATAAAGATAACTTTCCTTACTTAGTTTTAACACTAGAATATTTTTTTCCATATTTTAACAAAATATAATGAGGGTAATAATTTCCCCTGTTATGAGTTGGATTTTGATTTATTATTTAGTCCAGTAAAAATACTAAATTGCGAAATACCAAAAAATAAATATATGGTTAGATAAAATTTTCAATATTTACTGAAAAATATATCAACGATTTTACTTTCATTTATACAGATGCCCCAAAAAATTGTACCAAAGTAGGTTTTGGCTTTTATATTACTAGTATCAATTACAAATTTTTATCCAGACTACCTGATGAACTGTGCATATGCAAAGCAGAAAAAACATGGCTATGTCAGATCAATAAAGATATTATCTTTTCTGATTCTCATAATGCAATTTCCAAAATTAATAATAATATTATTTCTGCTTTGGTAGATTATTGGTGCCTTAAAACAAAAAATCTTATTTCATCTGAAAATAGAAACGAGTTTGAAATACTTATCCCATAGATACCGGGTCATTCTGGTATACCGGGCAACCTACAAGCTAAATCACTGGTTAAAATAATTAAGAGTCAAATTAAAAACAAATTTAAAAACACTTGGAAAACTTTAATTAGAAAAAAATCGTATCAGAATTACAGAGTACAAAATGTTTTCGTTAATAATATATGGTTTCAACACTTTTCATTTAAAGATAGGAGATACATTACAACGATTATAAGAATGCAAACCGGTCATTGTTTAACAAGTCAACATATTTTCAAACTGAATGTAGTGGACAACCCTCAGAACTCTTGTTAACGAACGTTTTTTTCAACCGGTAATGGTTGAGCCGATGCTAAACGGGTACCTGTGTTGACGGTTCATAATTTTCAAGGGATATGCGTCCGTTGAAAATATGGAATCTCCGAAATATCGTCAGTTTTTAAGTAACAAGTGCATGCAATACATGTTATATCATGTTGCCGTCAAAGAAAAAAATTATACTAGCCTATTATTTGTATAAAAAATGCAAAAGCAACGGGAGAAGCGTAAAAGAAAAATATGGATACATCCTATTTTGTTAGAAAGAGAAAAGTATGGTGCTTTTCATACACTTTACGAAGAATTGAAAAAAGACGAAACAAAATTCTTCAATTACTTCCGAATAGGTCAAAAAACTTTCCGCAGATTGTTAGGAATAGTACGTGATAAATTAAAACGTGCTGACAATAATATGAGGCTATTCCTTGCACCTGCTGATTGACTCGCTGTTACCTATGTATAAATTATGCTATTAGTATAACAGAATAAAAACTTTCGGTTATAAAAAAAACTTAAAAAAAATACAAACATAATAGATTTTTTATCATTTAAAAATATACAATCTATATATAAAATAAAAATTATTGGTGAAATAACTTATTAAAATCTCCATATCAAAATCCAGATTTTAGCGGCAACAAAGAAAGAAATTTATTGAAACAACGGATGCTCGCCCAACACCGCTAACACACTTCCATAAACTAAAAAGGTTCACTGAGGGTTCACGGTACCGTCCCGTCGAACGTCTTGCTGAGGGGGACTGGATACGTAGACGGTGAAAAGTTAACCAACGGGTTGGTTGCCGTTGCGTGAACATACATTCATAAGAACTTGAAAGACACTGAGCAACGTGCAACGGGACGGTGTCAAAAACGTCCCGTTGAACGTTGTCGTTAACAAGAGCTCTTACTGTGAATGTGGCCTAATAGAGAACCTAAATCATATATTTTTTGAATGCCCATCCCATAAGGATCATCTCGAGTTTTGATCATTTCCTATACACAAAATTCATTTATATGAATTATAATTCACCCATAACTATGTATTCCATATTAAATATACTTTCTGAAGAATCAGTCAGCATTTTGATAAAATTCCATTCAATTACTAAATTCAATTTTAATCGACAATGCTCAATACTTTTTGTAATGTTTACTAACATAACATTAATTATTAATGAATGTTTTTTTACAAAATTATTTGGCACAAGTAAGTGGCCTTGGTTAGAACGAGACTTTTTCGGGGTCACCACCAAATTGAGCTGACGTATGCCACCATGACGTGGAAGCCATAGAAGCAAAAGAAGAAAAAAAACGTCAACTTTTGAATAAGTAACCAGAGGCGGAGGTTTTAATATTTAAAAATTTAATTAAAAACCTTTGTAAAAGGCATATATTTAAAACCCAAACGGGCTAATTAGACAAAACGTTTTCGGAATCCATACTCCATCATCAGTTTCCTAGAAAATATATAACCACGTAATTAAAATGAACATGAGATTGAAATTTTGACTAAGGTTAATGCAAAGTGTGGTTACTACTTACTAGTAGTACATGAATGTAGCCACTAAATATATGGGTAAAAACCCGTTAACAAATAATTAGTTACATTTATTTTACAGTATTTCTTATAATATGTTAAGATGTTAAAGTTACCGTTGGATTAGGTAACATGGCGACATATGACTCCACTTTGCAGTTGCTAGTCCTGAGACGGTGTGTCTACGATGACTTACTTACTTACTTACTCCGTGGCGTTACAACCCTTTGTGGGTTTTAGCCGACTCGACAACATGCCTCCACTGTTTTCTATCTTGAGCAACCTCCATCCAATTCTCCACGCCCATAGTGCTTAGGTCTCCTGCTATATTATCTCGCCACCGGAGACGAGGGCGTCCGCGTGGTCTCCTTCCAGTTGGGATTTCCTCCCACACCAGTCTTACTGTTCGTTCGTCAGAATGTCTTCTGAGGTGTCCTGCCCATTGGAGTCTTCTGGACTTTATTTCTTTTATGATGTTGGCGTCTGGGTAAAGTTCTTCAAGCTCTTTATTAGTTCTTATCCTATATTGTCCTGATGCTTCATCAAGCACCGGACCAAAGATCTTCCTTAGGATTTTTCTTTCCCAAACACGTAGTCTCTCTTCATTTGCCTTTGTCATCGTCCACGTTTCGCTTCCATACATCACAACGGGTCGTATGATTGTTTTATAGACCTGTATCTTCGTACCTCGTGTTAGTTGTTTTGATTTTATAAGGTTTTGGAGGGCAAAAATACATCTGTTGCCGGCCTGAATCCTGTTGTTTATTTCTTGTGATCCGTTATTGTCTTCAGTTATTGTTGTTCCAAGATACTTGAATTCTCTAACGCGCTCAAAGTTAAAGTCATCGATTAAGGTCTACGATGACTGTATGGAAGTAACTGGTTGGAATGACAATGTTGACAAGTTAAGACGGACGTAGTAATAGAGCAGTTAATATAACTGTATGTGTCTACTTAAGACAAAAGCCAACGTTATTTAAAATTGTTAAAGTAAAGTAAATTAATGTAACAGTATCTACCATCATTGTTGTTGTTTTAAAATTATGTATATAAGATGAGATGTGGAAAGAAAAATATGTGGTTATAGTTGGGCAACCAACTATACATGTGTGCAGTAGTGTGGTAAAATAGAGATTTTGATATAAGTCCCTTTATATTTCTTCTATAGTCTATTTATATTTGGTACCTGGAAACTATAAACTAGACACATGTGGAAGTTGAGTTCTTAAAATTTTATTGTTATTGGTATGATATGAATAAATATATTTAAAATATGAAAGTGTTCTTGAATGAATAAAAATAAAACTATTGTAGTATAATGTTCATGTAATATTTAACTTATAACTCAATTATACAGGGTGGTGAATCGTCAAACGGTCCATAGAAAACTCAATGGGAAATTCTAAATTGTTGAATTCCTGCTTCCCTAATTATTTTACACCCAAAGTCATGGAAAACTATTTGTAGAGGACTCAAATATGTATCGAAAACAACTGTTAAAATTATTCTACGACTTAAAGGTATTCCAAAATTTTGCTAAAATATAATACATTTTTCTGTGAAAAAATGTGTATTACGTGTTGCGTTTTGTCATATTATTGTTTCTGATATTTGACAATATTTAAATCAATTATATTACATTTTTCTATGATTTAAATGGCCAAAATTTTGTGATTTATTGTTAAAAAAAAATTAAGTTGATTAAAAAATGTACTCAGTTGAGGAGAAAAAAGCAATAATAAAAATTTTTTATTCATGTTTTATTATAACACTTGTTATAGTTTTATGTTTATAAATTATCATATATTATTATTAGAAATAAAGATCACAGTAAACAGTATATTGGAATTCATTGAATTGTTGTATAACTTAACATGGAATTAAATTTTAGTGAATTAGAATATCTTACGTTAAATAAAGATCCGGTAGTGGCAGGAAAAGGTTCGCGCTATTGCCTGAGTACAACATTATGCGATTTTTCGTCAACTGAGTACATTTATATTGATCGATTTGTAAACAATATAATTAATTGTTCACAAAGTAATAATGTTCATTAGTAGTAGTATTTAGTAAAACTCATTGTTTATAATTTAATCATAAAATAAAAAAATTGACAATTCAAATTGTCAAACATCTGACATAAATATGATAAAACACAAACGTAATAATATATATTCTTGCATTACGTGTGGCCTAACTTTTAGGGGTGGCCTGAAAAATGTATTATATTTTAGCAAAATTTTGGAATACGTTTAAGTCGTAGAATAATTTTAACAGTTGTTTTCGATACATATTTGAGTCCTCTACAAATAGTTTCCCATGACTTTTGGTGTAAAATAATTAGGGAAGCAGGAATTCAACAATTTAGAATTTACCATTGAGTTTCCTATGGTCCGTTTGACGATTCACCACCCGGTAGAAGGCCCTCTATGTCAAAAACAACATTTGGTACCTGGTAAATGTAAAACTTTTTAAGTTCATGAACATAAATATCTGATTAGGTGTTAACGGACTAAGTGGTGTGGAAGTTTTAGTGTATTAACTATTATATGAATTGAACAAAATTTGATGGTTGGCACATGGTTTTGTAGTATGTTGATAGTGTAGTAATCTACTAGTATAAGTATGGTTAAATAGGTATATTCAAATATCTTTTAAACGAGGTATCACTTGCCATAAGGTCCGATTTAAAATTATCTGTCACATTGTGTATTACGTCACTTATTATGACTAGTTAAGAAGTCTACGTCTGTTTTATTACTGTAGTACTGGATATAGGTTAAATCTAATAATTTTTTGATTTAAAAAATGTTTGAAAACGATTTCCCGATTGGAAATCGGACGTCAAAACAAATGTAAAATGTTATTTCAATTACAATCAATTGTGATTTAATTCCATCAAAACGAGAACTTAACTTATACATGCCATAAAAAAACAGTTTCAGAACGTCTTCGTGCTAAAATTAGATTCATAAAAAATCTATCAAATATTCTGTGCTCTTGTTTAATCAGTTTTTAAATAGTACAGCACTGCCGTTTAGTGTAATATATTTTAGGTTATACTTGTGCAGGATACTTTGAAACCATAATTGCTATGTAATTATATTTATGTTCGTCCCGTTGTTTACAGTATCGGTTTACTCTAATGCTTGAATAAACCACCAGCATAGTAGGGCTAAATATCCCTGTTTTAAAATTAAGATTATCTACCCATTTTCAATCCATTAATGCTATTGAATATTCAATGCCATTATCATCCGAAAGCCATTTCCACCCAGTCTCGATTATTTTCACTTGATGTCAAACCGATAACCTTAATAATTCTCATAAAACTATTTTAATTTTCCGTTAGACTCAAGATAAAGTTTTAAATGCATTTTAATGACATCTGAGGAATACGGATTTTTTGATATTTTCATAAAACTTTTTCGATTAGTAAAAAATTTAATTAACAAGAAATTCTAAAGTTTTACCTTAGAACTAAATTCTACTTTATGAGCTCTTATTTAGTTCGTTCTGTGATGAAATTTTTTGTTAAAGCTAATAAAAGTATGATTGAATTATCTGTGGCACACCATGCATAGAGATTTTAGAGATTTAAGTTAAATTCTATATCAAAAACGATTGCAAGAAAAGTTTGAAGAAAACGGCATATTAGAAATAAATCGAGCAGATCAAAGATGGTAAACAATAAGAAAGAACATAATAACTGGTGCTAAAGTAAGCATGGGAACACGAAAGGTTAATGTAAATGGTGAAATAAAGATTAAACCATGATTCACCAAGGAAATTAAAACTTTAGCCTATGAAAAACGGAAAGTAGTAGTCCTCTATCAAAGTAATAAGACGTCCACAAATTACTAGCACTATCTAACCACACAGAATAATGTTGTAACGAACCATTTTGCTTACCTCAGGGTAAGAACATGGGGGAGAAGATTGGGCAAACAAAATAGTCGAAACTAGTGCGTACGACACTCAGAGGGTTGTTGGAGAGCTGGGTCGTGGATAAGTTGAAATAAATTTGGGTCAGATTGGGGTATCTACTAAATGAAAACAAAAGGATACTTACATAAATCTCCTGGTCATAAACGAATAAGATATTGCAGACAAATTTACCTCTAGCTATTTATGTTAATTGGACGCCGCTTTGAAGAAAACTTCCTGCTGGGAGAAAGAAAAAATTCTTCTTCCCTACAATCAAAATTACATACAAGGATTAGGAGACTTTTCTAAATTAAAACACAAAATGGATCAGACAAACAAATCGAACGTTTATTTTTGTCTCAAACAAACAGTTTTTAAAAATACATATTATACAAGAGCATACTATATAACAAATTAACAAAAACTTACGTGTTATTTGTTTACAAAAGAAATGGCTACAAAAATTCTTGAAATGGTTCCTAGGTTATAATATGGCCAAATTAGATTATCAAAAAACTTATGGATATCCTTTTTATAAAAATACTGTAGAATTTAACCTTATATATGAAATATCTTTTATATATAATAATCAAATTGAAATTGTTTTACAACAACAATGCATTAGAGCAAATGTCATATGTCAACATAACATTTTAAATCAGAATAAAATATGACATTTTTTAGCTACGATTCATAACATAATATAAAACTTTAATTATTACAAATTGTTTTATTTTAATGAAAGCAATTATTAAAAATGTCTATATAACTTGGAAAACATAATATATTGAATTGTTACCTTAATTCACAAAATTTTGAACTTAACTTTGAAAAAGAAAAAACTTGCTAAATCCCTGGGATTGGAGCTGCAAGGACAAATTCTCAAACTGCAACACAGGGAACCATTTCCATACTCAGGAACGACGATCAAATCAGTTTTAGTGGAGGAATCAAGCTAGCAACCGATAACACTGCTGATAGGACATCCTATATACTAATCTTTTCAAAAATTCCACCTGTCTCCGGTACACTGTACAAATCCTCTGATTACTACTCTGTCAAAACGGCATTTAATGCAAAGTGTATTAATATATCATATTCACTGGTCTTAAGACATAACCAAAAAATTGAACCGACTTTGTTTCCAAGTCGACAGACACGACTTCTTAGCTTGACTGCATCGTTCGGTTGATTTAACTTGACTGCCTCGTTCGGTTGATTAAGCTTGATTGCATCGTTCGGTTTATTTAGCTTGACTCACTTACTGCGTTACATTCTATTCTATTACATTCTATTCTGACTTGCAATAATTTTTTCTAAGAACCTCTTTCTACAAAACCTAAACAAACAATATTCCCTTTGATATTCGATCTTAACGACAAAAGACAATAAAACCTCTTTTTTTTTACAACAACAATATTAGGGGACTTCATGTAATATAATCGTTTTCGGTGACAAAAAAATGTTGAAATAGTTACCTTCCAATTGGGTAAAGAATACGCATGTACGCAGTTTAAACCGGAGTTTTTACTTAGCATTGTCTCAAAGATAAAAACATATATATTTTTGCCTTATCTCGTCAAAAAAACTTAAAATATCCTAGCTCGAATATCAATACATTTAAAACATACAGTTAACTTCCCAGAAACAACCAGGGGCGTACTACATAGATTTAAAACCGAAACTATATTAAATATAAAACGCTACAATGTCAACTTGCAAATACGAAATCTAAAGAGCGAGTACTGGTCTTAATTAACAAAATAAATAGACCGTGATTTATAAGGTGCACAGCAAAAAGTGTGAAAGTTGTGAAGGGAAAGAAAAAAGCTATTAACGAATATAACAACATAAAAAGTATATAAAGAGAACGATGGAAAAAGTAAATAGAATAGAAGAGATATATGCTTCCAAAGACAGAAGAGATTTATTTTTACGTTCAGGGTGACTGTAAATTGCCGTCGTTCTGAAGAGGCCTAATAGGCCGAAGTACGTAGAAGCGGATACACAGACGCACTATGCGTGAAAGCAAATCTTAAAGTCTTTTCCTTTTAAATAGAACAGCTTTATAAGGACGAAGATAGAGAGCTCGTTGAAGAAGCTGTAAAGGCAGAAAACGAGCTGGTAACAATAAGGGAAGAAAATATGATAAAGAATATAGAAGTAGAGTAGAGTATTTATTTAACTACATAACAGATACAAATATTGTTTGTAGCAAGTCAAAACAATACATAGTATTTTAAAAGAAATATAAAACGTAACTTAAATATATACAAACAAGAACACATATTAAACAGAAAAACATTTATGGCAAAGTTACGGTAAGCAATCAGTTCAGTGGATGTTCTGTAATGAGTGTATGCTTCTGAGCAGTAAAAACAATGTTTTAGAAGAGAGTTTTTTTATAACTTTATCAAATTTATTACAGCTTAGTTGTTTAATACTTTTTGGTAAAATATTGTAATATTTATAATTAAGACAATTTTTTTTCTGAAAGACTTTATCTACAGCAATTTGTTCGTAGGTAGTGACCGTTTCGCGTAATATGAACATGGACATCAGACTGCTTTATTAAATGGGCACATTTTCTGCGAATTTTAGTTAGAACTTGAAATATCAATAGAGTAGGTAGCGGCATAATTTTAAATTTTATAAAGAAAGGTCGACAGTTTTCTAGATAACTAACCCCTGCTAAAATCCTGACAGCTTTCTTTTGCATTCTAAAAATTTAAAGTGCATTTGTTGAATTGTCCCATATGATTACACCATAGTTTAGGTGAGAGTAAAATAAAGAAAAATTTGTCATTTCTAATATTTTAAAGTTGACAACCCTTGCTAGTTGACGAATAATAACTAATAAACTTGATAGCTTTGTCTTAAGTTGTGAGATATGAGCCGACCAGTTGAGTCGATTATCTATGGTTATTCACAATTGTTTAACAGTCTCTTTGTTATCTGGATCATTGTGTAAATTACTTGCAGATATACCTAAATTTTGCATTTTATCAAAGATAAATTTTAGTTTGTTTGCAGCAAACCATGAGCTAGATTTAGTAGAAACTCCTCATAAGACATTTTTAAATCATCAATATTTTTTCGTGATATAATGTATGTCGTATTATTAGCGAATTGTATGGTTTTGTACATATATCTGAATTTAGGCAAATCGTTGACATAAATAATAAACAAAAGAGGTCCTAAGACTGAACCTTATGGCATTCCATGTTTTACGGATAGAAAATCGAAGGGATGACCTTTAGAGACTACCACCTGGTGTCTGCCACATTAATAGGAAGTTTAAGCTTAGAATGGGTACCTCTGAGTCCATAGTAATTTAATTTGTGGAGCAAAAATATCATGTGAAACGCAATCAAAAGCCTTTAACAAGTCGCAAAGAGAAATTGGTATGCGATTGCCGCGGTCAAGCCCCTCAATCAACTCGCTCACAACAATAAATACCTCGTTTGTAGTAGCACGTTCACTTCTGATTTCATATTGTGAATTGCTAAAGTAATTATTTGACTCAAAATAGGAATATAATTGTTGTTTTATAACCTTTTTAATTACTTTCCCAAAAGTAGAAATAATGCGTTTGAGTCTGTAATTTTAAGGAATCACTTTTTTTAAGAATCACCGCGTACCTCAAACGAAGAAGTGCTGCATAGAATAGGCAAGGAAAGAGAACTTTTAACACAGTAAAAGTTAGAAAAACATCATACCTAGGCCACATACTGAAAAATAATAAATACCAATATGCCCAACTTATAGTGAAAGGAAAAATAGAGGGAAAGAGAGGCCTAGGAAGGAAAAGACTATCGTGGCTTAGAAACATCCGACAATGGACAGTGCTAAATTTTGAACAAATAATAAGAACAGCTGAAGATAGAGAAGAGTTTAAAATTGTAGTAGCCAACCTACATTGACAAGAGGGCACTTTAAGAAGAAGAAGAAGGAATCACCTTTTTTGTAGATTGGTAGTACTTTTAAGTATTTTAGTACTTCTGAAAATACTCCAGTTATTAGAAGCAAGTAAATAAGATACGTCAAAGGTGTAAAAGCTGCTTGGTAAGTTTCTTTTGAAATTTTGCTATTAATTTCGTGAACGTCCCTACAATTAAAATTATCAAGAGACTTTTTTATTTGAGAGATCTCTTCTTCCACAACGGGATGAAAAAAAGGACTTGCTTGGAGAAGGAAAATTTCTATAATTGAAGAGAACATGACATCGACATTAATAGTGGAAAGAGATGTTAGTATATTCTTTGCAATTGTAGTAAAAAATTGGAAAATACCGAACTGGATTTTATGTTGTTTCTTTCAAAATTTACCATTTTCCAGAAGTATCTAGGTTAATTATTGGAAGTAGTAATAAAATTACAGTAAGCTGACTTTTAACTAATTTGTAATTGCCGATTATATTTAAATTTTTGTTGTTTATATATTTTGAACAAATCGAGATCCTTAATGACATCTGCAATGTGTTTAATAACAGAACGATTAAATCTGTAAGAATTAAATTCATTATTAAACCATTGCACGGGTGTTTTTTAGCAGTTTGTCGTACTTTTTTTAGTGAAAACACCTTGATATTAAATTATTATAATTTTCGACAAAGAAAGACTTAAAAAGTATCAAAGAAAAAGTCCCTCTTAGTAAGAGCTAGCGCACGTTTAAGCTTCTGTAAACCAGATGAAGTAATAAACAATTAAAATATTTGATTAGCGTCAACAACTTTATGCTCAGAGTCAATAAATAAAAATTGAGTTCGCTGATCAGAAAAACAAGGTTTAAATACGCCCACTCTAGTTATTTTCAAAAAAATTGTCATAATTTTGTCGATACAACTACTGAACTGGGATGTGACTTTCGTATAATCGTTTATAGTTACTTTTAAACCAAAAGATTAAGACTTAATAGATTTTGAGTATAAAAAAAGGTCAGATTCAATTTTGAAATTTATATTAAAATCACCAAGTATGATTAATTTGTCTGCTTTACTAAGCAAGGACGTTATGATATTTTCAAAATTTACCAAAAACAAGTTTAAGCCACCCTTACCCGATCTGTATACAGTTAAAATTTTGGTTTTTATTAAAGGTACATAAACTTCACAAAACTCAGAACTTTGCTGTACAATATATTCATTTAGATTAGAATACATAACATTTTATTTTACATAAATTGCAACTCTATTTTGTTTATTTTTTATCCTACAAAAGAAATTAGCTAATGAAATGCCGAAGATGATAATTAATTTTAAATTTTCTTCACTTTGCCAGTGCTCTGAAAAACATATGTCGTCATATAATTTTTGATCCGCAAGAAAAGCATTGATCATATCAACTTTATTTGAAATACACTTCAAATCAACATAAAACATGCTTACCATACCTTGTCCAATTAGCTCATTTTAATAAAAGTTTGTAGAAGCTTGTACATAGGTTTCTTCCTCCGTCTGCTTTATGTGCTGAAAATTTCTTTTAAAGTTAAAATCTCCTTTGGGCCAAATATTAGGCCTGTAGACTTCATCAATTTTATCGAAAGGAAAAAGACACCTTATGGGTGAAGGATTTATCAGTTCTATGAAATTCCACGCAGTTAAAAGTAATATAGGGTTCGGTTTTGTGTTTGGAGAGTGATAATCCTAGTTAGTTAGATCTATCGTGATGAAGATTTACTCCACTTTGTAGAAGTTTACATGTGGTGGAAACAGATTTATAATGGCAGTAAATAGTTAGATCATCAGCACATAAAACATATTTTATGGGGACAGAAACGGACCAGCATACATCACTGATTGCAAGAATAAATACGGTTAAACTTAATACAGAACCTTACGGGACACCCTGATTCTGACGAAGATATTAAGAAAGTTCACCATTGTCAAGGACTTTAAAGCCTTTTGCAGTTTTTTAAAGTTCCAGAAAATTTTTTTCAAATGAAACAATTATACTTGCTAAATTTTAATAGGAGAGTTTGTTAATAATTGCGTTTTAAGAGATTTAATCCAAAGCATATTCAATGTCAAATATAGTTGCTGCGAGATCTTGTTTATTGTTTATTGCTTGAATAATGTGTGTTTGAAGAAGAACAATGTTGTCAAGAGTAGACAGGTTACGTTGGAATTCGGACTGAACTTCGGGAAGAATATTATGCTTTTCGAGGAAGCAATTGAATCGTTTATTTATAGTTTTTTCAAGAAGTTTTCAGGTGGTTTAAGTGAGGGAAATAGGATGAAAATATTTGTAGGAGTTGTGGAGGATTGATCAAATTTTTTAATTAGATTGAATATAGAATATTTCTATAATTAATATTATTATAATTATGGAATATCTACAGATGTCTGGAAATGTATGTTTGTTCCAGATAAGGTTATATATTTCTTGGGGTTTGTTAGGGAGAAATCCATAAAAGCAAATGATAAACTAGTCTTTCCCCTCTGAGATATCTTTATTGATAACCAGCATAAAAAGAAGTAAGATTTTATTTGCGAACCCAGAGATAACAGGCGTCCGAATTAAATATATGTATATTAAACCTTTTTAGCAATAAACACACGCTAATAGTATTTGTTAATAGGACAGACGTGCACAATCGTGACACTTCTTCAAAAATTTGGACATCTGATTCCTTATTGATTGTGTTCCGTAATAGTTGACAGTACACTAAAGAATCAAAAGTTGCAAACCAGTTTTGTAAACCAGAAACGTGTGGTGTACCTCCAATTATTCGCAGAAGGAATTTATTGACTAGCTTACAAAATAACCAGTCGATATGAAAAATAGGTAACAAAAGTTTAACGTATATCTCGACGAGTTTAAAAAGCAAATTATCTTTTTAAGTAATTCTGCAAACATATGGTTTTTCGGACAGGACATATACCAACAGACTGGCTACTATCAACATTTGTAATAATGCCGAAAAAAATAAATGCCAAACAGTGTAGCGATCATCGCACTATCAGTCTGATGAGTCATGTACTAAAAATTTTTTAAGAATACTGCACTCGAGAATTTACAACAAAATAGAAGTACAACTAAGTGAAACACAATTTGGTTCCAGAAACAACCTTGGAACCAGAGAAGCACTCTTCAGTTTGCAGGTCATGGTTCAAAGATGTAGGGATATAAAACAACATGTGTTTTGTCGACTTCGAAAAGGCCTTTGACCGAGTAAACCATGACAAACTTATAGGTGTTTTGCAACAGGTGGGAATTGATGACCGAGACCTCCGTATTATCAAAAATTTGTATTATCATCAATGTGCAAACATAGGAGCTGGACACAATACGACGGAAGCAGTGGAAATACGACGTGGAGTGAGGCAAGGATGTATTCTATCGCCACTGCTTTTTAATATCTACTCCGAATTTATTTTCAAAGAAGCCTTAGTTGAAGAGACAGGCATTAAAATCAACGGAATTAATGTCAACAATCTCAGATATGCAGACAACATGGTACTTATTACCTCCAATGAAGAAGACCTGCAACGACTTATAAATAGGGTAACTGAAGCATGTGATGAATATGGGCTAAAACTTAATACTTCTAAGACAAAATTTATGGTTGTCAGCAAAACGCAGTTACAACCAACGAACATCAGAGCGTATGGAATAGAGTTAGAAAGAGTTCACAATATTACCTACTTGGGTGCAAACGTTAACGACAACTGGGATATAAATAAAGAAATAAGAGTACGCATTGAAAAAGTCAGAGCCGCCTTTTATAAATTAAAGAAAATTCTAATTAATAGAGATATTACGTTAGACGTAGACCTTAAAATCAGATTAATACGCCGCTACATATTCTCCACATTGATGTATGGTATGGAGAGCTGGACCCTTACAGAGACATTAATGAAAAAATTAGAGGCCTTTGAGATGTGGATTTATCGACGAGTATTGCAGATAAGTTGGGTTGATCAAATAATAAATGAAATAGTTTTACATCGAATGAAAAAGAGCACTGAAATAACAAAAACGATAAAAATTTGAAAGTTACAATATTTCGGTCATGTAATGAGACATCCAGAGAGGTATAACCTTCTACACCTCATAATACAGGGTAAGATCGATGGAAGGAGAGGACCCAGGCCGACGAAGAATATCCTGGCTACGAAATCTCTGAGAATGGTATCAAGAAACCACCACTAATTTATTTAGAGCCGCCGTGAATAAGGGTATTATTACCAATATGATCGCCAACGTTCGATAATCGGACAGGGCACTGAGAGAAGAAGAAGAAGAATGGTTTATGGAGAATACAGTCTATATTGACTAGCACTATGTCGACAGTACTATATCGATAATAGAGATCGAATATTAGTTTAAATATGTTTATCTATTGTTTGATATCGGTAAAGGAAAAATGTTTCTTGAGACAAACTATTTTCTAATTGCCATGTAGGATCAGGTAACACTACTCCTAAATATTTTAAGGTAAGATTTAAAACGAAAAATGCAGATAATGGATGTAACTTCCATATTACCAGGGGCTGCCAGGCAAAACTAGTTATAAAGAATGTCATGATTCAGTAGGAAAGATACTACATCAAAAACTAGCCAAGAAACTTTTGCTAGACCCAACCCCTCCAATGTGTTTTGAATGCTCGTAATATTTAAAGTATAATTGGTATGAATACCGTTGGATGACACCTAATTTAACGAAAAAACAATATTTGTGTTAAATTACACTTATGCTAAGCTATTTAAATCATGGAAAACCTCCATTGCCGAGCAGGTCTGAAACTCTATTAGCTTTCTCATCACCCCATCAACGACAGACACAGTTTTTTAACAATAAAAACTTTTCATTATGTATGCAGATGCTCGAAAGTTTGTTTAAAAGGCTTTGGAAAAGCCAGACAATGTCATTTTAATTAAAACGGTTCGAGGAGTGTTCTGCCTGCCTATTTTGCATAAATAGTGGAATCGAGGCGATGCCGATCCATTGAATTTGAATATTGTGATTTTGGATTTCGTTTCGCACCGCAGCCAACGTTCGTGGATAGCGATACTGACGTCACCGATGGACAGGGATGTCCGGGGAAACGGAAAAGGAAGCACAAACAACTTTGGTTTATTTTAGAAAATATTTCTTTGTTAGAAAGTTTTATCTATCGGTGAGGCTTTGGCAAAATTCAAAATAAAGATTTGATAGTTACTAGGTTAAAATTATTTTTTAAGCGCTACCATGAACGGCATAATTCCATTTTTTATTTCTTTTAAAATAACTAAAAATAACAACTTTAGAAATAACAAAAATGAAATTAAATGGAAATAGATGGGCGTAAATAAATTTTAAATACAACAAAGACGCAATCGAATTCACTCTGTATAAAACTAACTGCTGTTCTACTGAATAGTCTGATGTAATCCATTTTGATCCATTGTCTTATATTTTTATCTTATTTACTACAGGGATTAGGCTTTGGTGTCTTTTGTCTTCCTAAGGTTTTTCTACATATATTTTGCCTTTTAGACTGTAATTCATCATTTTTTTCGATAGTCTTGAGTTTTCTATCTTTTTGAATAGTCTTACATGTTCTACCTTGTAAATATGTTATCTCCATTAATCTTTATAACCAGCTATTTTGCCGTTTATAGCAAATACACGTATCTCTTTACAATAAAACACTGAAAACTTTTGTTTTCAATACTTCCATAAAATTTATTTTATACCACTACAGCAGTTTCGGTCAGAGTGCCTTTCTTAAGTGATCTATTTTTTGTATTTATTTACACTTTATAGTCTTTAACTGAATACGTTGAAAAGGAGAAAACGGTTTGTCTCAACTTGGTCATTCAGAATTATGTCTCTATCATTTTATTTGTTGATTTTCATAGATTCCAATAAAGATACCTTAAGGCCTTTATTTTAAAAGTAAAGAGTTTAAAAATCGTCATTAAAAAATGATTATGATCTGGAAGGTGAAGTGCGTACGTAGACTTTGTTTTTATTATATCCTATATTTTTATAAAGCTCTTTTTTGTTCTGGTATACGTTTGATAAAAGTTCTACCAGTTTGACCGATGTAAGTTTTTGGGCAGTTCCCACATTTAAATTTGTATACATCGCTATGTAATTGCTTTTTCTTTTGGCTCTTGTTGTTCTTAATATATTTGCCCAAGTTGTTGTTTGTTCTAAAAGCTGGTGTTATTTTTTTTTTATGTGTTTTGCTATTTTTGTTGATATCTTGCCTGTATATGTAATCGAGCAGAAAATTTTTTCTCTGGTGATGGAAATACTAATTTCAGGGATTTCTTATGCAGTTTTTAATTTAAAATTTTATTTATTATGTATTCGTTGTACCTATTGTTAACTTCTATTTGCTTAATGATATTCAGTTTTGTCTCGAAGTTATTTTTTACCATGGGAATTTCTATGTAACATGTTATGGTAGGCAGCCAATTTATGTGCTGTGGGATCGAATGATGAATTATATATAGCCGTGTGAGTATTATGATGTTTATGAAATAAGGAGAAGTCATGTTTGTTTTTAAATCTAATTATTTTTAAATATAGAAAATTTATGGATTGATTCTGTTCTGTTTTTATTGTGAATTCAATATAATAATATAGTGAATTATTATATAATATAATTGGTTAAGTTGTCTGTTATGTCCTGTAAAACATACCAGTACATTGCCTACGTATCTCCTCCAATAAAAAATTATGTGAATATGGTATGTTTTAAAATCTTTGTTTGTAGATGGTCCATAAAAATACCTGATACTACTGGACTTAGATGATAGCCCATTATAAGTCCTGCACTGTTATTTGTTAATTCTCTAAGCCCATTGCTAATGGGCCATCTAGAAACAAACAAATATTTCAAAACATCCAATACTCAAACAGTTTTTGTATTTGTGGAGATACGTAGACGATGTACTGGTGTTTTACAGGAACTTAGAGAGAACGGCCAATTTTTATTATATATTAATTAACTAGATAGTCATGTTGAATTCGCAATAAAAACAAAACAGAATCAATCTTTATTATCAATGTTAAAGAGTAGATTAAAGATAATAGATTAAGATAATAGATTAAAGATATCAATGTTTAAAGAAATTAAACAGAACATAATCAATTAATCAATATTTAAATACACTTCATCTAATTTATATAACGATGCACGTCATCGGCGTCATAGCCTGTGTCGTCACATGATACCAACAAAATATTTAGGGTGTAGGTGTGTTCTTTTTTAGAATCACTTTACCGAGTACACTGACATTACAGCCACTAGACATATTTTATTATATACGCGTAGAAATCATATTTTAAAATTTCTATTAATGTTAACTTGAAGAAATACACAATAATATGTTTCATTTAATTTGTATAAATGCATTATAAAGCGTTTTTATCAAGAACATTTGTTCGGAACACACTGTAACTGTCATCGAACGAAGGTAAAATTTTGGCATAAATTGGTAACACTTATTTGACAGTTGCGGTGTTGACACTTTTTGTACTTCATTATTTTGAATTTTAAAGTGAATATCTCTTGTTTTATATTTTTAACTATCTAATAAAATCTGTTCTTTTTAGAACAAAATTAGTGTTTTTATTTCAAAAATGTCACGTAAGAATTTAAATAGTCGTTGTAAAGAGATGGTAATGCTTTTGCAATAATTATGTAATCTATTTGATTTAAAATGGAGTCAGGATTTTTTTATACTTTGGCAACTATGCCAACTTCGATCTCTGACGTAGATAATGACGTAAGTCGTTATCTAAATTAGATGAAGTATAGTTTAAATAGGTCACCTATTGATATACTGATTGATATATTAATAACAAAGGTTTTCACGATGACAATTGGCGAGACAATTGTCATTGGACAATTATCATCACGTTGTTGCGGATTGTCGGTGGCCAGTCCAGTTGAACGAGAAGATGTTTATACGGGGCCAACTATTGCCATGCCAGTAGACAGCTACAAATAACACAAACCACGTGTATGTTTTGACTGACACCAGAGAACTAGAGAGAACTGGCAAAAGACAAGACAACACTACTGGCTTACACCGTTCACACGGCGCCAATTGTCGCGACAATTGAGATTTCGAGTGGTGGGGGCTCACTTGGCGCAGCTCATTGTCCTCAGTCTACTCCCGGAGACAACTGAATTTTAGGCCAATTGTGAGGGCAGTTGGCAAGGCAATTGGCCTGAAGTGTTTAGACGAAGACAATAATTTCATACCAGTAAGTTGTCTTCTGACAATTGTCTCGCTAATTGTCATCGTGAAAACGCGGCTTTACACCCGCTCGACCATTTAGATCCCCTAGTGCTATAGTATTGCTTTCTAAACTGTCTATTATTTCTGAGGCCTTATCCCAGAATAGGTCTTTGCTAGCTGCTCTTTCGTCATCAGCTATAATTATATTCTTATAATAATATTGATCTTGGTTTTATACTTATTGGTATTTATGGTTATTACTTGTAGTAATTGATTTGTTGTTAAATATATTCACTGTTTCTCCAATTCCTCAACCAGGAGCGGTTTTTCTGTCCCAACATTTCTGTGGTTTCATCCCATATAAAATATGATTGATTGATTTTTATTAATTATATGTTACCTACACTTTTGTTACCCCAAATAATTAAAAATTATTTTTTGTTTCAGGTAAGCCATACACAGAAATGTACTCCCCAGTAAGTATAAAAATACCGTTGTTATGGAAAAAACTTAAAAGTCTTAAATGTCTTAAAAAGGACGTATAAAAATATAAATAAATGTATAAACTACTACTGTATTATTGTTTTAACTAAAGATTATATTTTAATTTTGATTAGAGATAAAGGTAATACGATAAAGAAATATTAACTATCGTAAGATATTTAATCAATGTCAAATATGAATTAGTGAAGAAAAATAGTGAAAAAATACAACTACAAGTTTTATAAAAGAAAGAATATGCTTATCTTCTTCTTGTGGTGCCTATCCGTTACGGATGTTTGCAACTAGCATGGCAATTCTAACTTTATTGATCGCAGCTCGAAATAGTCCTGAAGTGGTCAAGGAAAATCATTTTCGTAAATTCTGGAGCCAAGATATTCTTCTTCTTCCTGGTCCACTCTTTCCGTAGACCTTTCCCTGTATTATAAGTTGTAGCATGTCTTATCTATCCGACGTAGAACCTCAATGTTTGTTACTCGGTCCACCCAGGAGATCCTCAGTATCCGTCTATAAGACCACATCTCAAACGCCTCGAGTTTTCCCATGGATGCCTCGGTTAGTGTCCATGATTTAACCCCATAGAGCAGCACTGTAAACACGCAGCATCTCAATAAACGGATTTTTGTTTTTAAGGGTAGGTCGTGGCTCTTAAATATCTTGCTCATTCGGACAAACGCTGACCTGGCTTTTTCAATTCTCTGTTTTATCTCAACTGAGTGGTCCCATTGGTCATTTATGGTGGTTCCTAAATAGTAGTAACGGGGCACTTGTAGTATTTGTTGCTGATCTACCAGTAATTGTCTGGGTGGAATATGCTGCTTACTGATGACCATGTACTTTGTTTTCTTGATGTTAAAATCAATCCCGTACTCCTGACTGATTCTCCACAACTGCGTTACTAGTGTCCGTAAACCTTCTAGACTGTCTGCGTCTAGAGTCTATATAACGATTCGTTTCTACAATACAATTGAGGAAATAATAACATAAGTCAAATATTGTTTGTTTGTATTTGGGTTAAAACAACCTTAGTGACATAAGAACTAATTCGCTTATGAAATTTTGAGCAAAAGTTCCTATGACAATTTAGGAAGTTATACCCGGTTATAAAAATTGCTGGCAACCTTGAATTAGCATCACATAGAATCAATTTCTTACTGTGATTGACCGTTTATGTTTTAGAAGCTTGTTTATCACTGTGTTCTGTGTTACAAAAGTTTGTATTTTATCTAAACTATAATAGTTTATAACGAAATGGATAGTTTTTCAAGAGGAAAGAAACTAGCCCTAATGGGTTTATCTAAACAATATAGCTGTAAGTATTACATAATATAATTATTATTACTATGTAAAATGCTAGTGAGATTATGATTATATTTTATTAGTTTACAAAATTGCAACGTTTTTAACACGTACATTATTTTAAATTTGTTGCTAGTAAACTTATGATTTGTATTGATTTCATATAAATATAATTTGGTTTTGATTTTGACATATTTGTTTTATTTATCAGATAAAAACCAGGCAACCACATGCACATCAGACAACAGTCAAACAACAGCCAGTACATTGGGTGATAGTATACAGAGTGCCTCAAAAAATAAATGTAAGTAGAACTGAGTTTAACAAACATATTTTACTAGCTGCAGTTTGTTTTTTCATGTTTTCTTTTAATACCACTTCACATTTTTTCAGGGCAAACCGTAAATGAGTTTGAGGATCCTTTTCATAATAGTGATGATGAATACAAAGACCCAGAGGATATGACCCAGACATGTATATCAGGCAACAGTCAAGCATCAAGCAGTACATGGGGTGATGATATACAGAGTGTCTCAAAAGATAAATGTAAGTGGAAACAGAGTTTAACAAAACTATTTTTCTAGCTGCAGTTTGTTTTTTCGTGTTTTCTTTTAATAGCGTTTCATATTTTTTTAGGGCAAATTTTAAATGAGTTTGAGGATCCTTTTCATAATAGTGATGATGAAGACAAGGACCCAGATTACATTCCAGATTTAGACGAATCAAATTTAGACATTTCAATGAACAATTTAGATAACAATGTTGCAGGACAGAAGAAAATTGAACTTACCACACCACAAGCTACTAGTGCCCCAAATGGAGACACAGGAGGAAGTACTACAGCAGTAAAAACAAAGAGAACCACAGACATAGTTCAAACAGTCCCTTCTAAACGATCAAGGATTGTTAGAGAAACAAGGAAGATTTGCAGAAATACTGGTCAACTATATGTCACAGAGAGTGGTAAAGAAGTACGGGGTAAATTTTGTCAAGATTGATTACCATGTCGATTGAATTGTAGTATTAGATTTGAGACAGCTAAACGACAAGAGCTGTTTTCTGGTTTTTGATCTTTAGGAAGTCACGATCGTCGAGCAGACTATATTGTTAGCTTGATTACGTCCAAGCTTAAGGCAACAACTCGTATACGCTCAGATACTAACAACCGCAAAAGAGAGTTGACATATACCTACAATATTAAAATTGATGGAGAATTCCATAAAATATGTAAAGTATGTTTTATGAAAACTTTTGATATCACAGAAGGGTTCATCAAAGTTCAACTTAACAAAATACTGAAAAATTCCGATGGAGCAACTATAAGTACTGACAATCGAGGAAGACATTCACCAGTAACAAAAACTACACAGAAAGAAAAGATAAAATCATCAATCATATAAATTCGTTCCCAAGATATGAAAGCCATTACAGCAGAAGACATACTGAAAAAAAGTATCTTCCATCTCATTTAAATATTTCTGTAATGTATTTACTTTACAAAGAATTAGTAACGGATCACCCAGTATCCTACAATGTGTATAGAAATATTTTTAAGGAAATGAATTTAAGTTTCAAAGTGCCCCATAATGATACATGCAATACGTGCGATACATTCAAACTAAAAGTGAAATTATGTAAAGATGAACTAGAAAAACAAGATCTCGTAATTGAATGGAACAGACATAAAACTGCAGCTGACAAACATTTTGAAGCAAAATCAAAGGATAAAGCTGACGCAATAAAAAATCCTTCAATTAAAATGGTAACTTTTGATTTGCAACAAGTCTTACAAACTCCTTATCTACGTTCATCTATAATATTTTATAAACGTCAATTGGCTGTATATAATTTAACAGTCCATGAAGGTGACACAGGAGTAGCTTGGAATTTTATCTGGAATGAAACAATCGCAGGACGAGGTGGTAACCAGATTGGTTCATGCGTATATAGATATATTTCTCAACTTTCACCAGATATAACTGATTTGATCATGTATTCTGACACATGTACAGGTCAAAATAGAAATTCACATATAGCTGCAATGTGTTTTTCAGCGTTACAAAACTCTTCTACTTTGCAGTCTATAGATCACAAATTTATGGTAAGTGGACATTCACATATGGAGTGTGACACAGTGCATGCAAATATAGAAAAGAATAAAAAGAAGACATCCATGGATATTCATCATCCACGTGATTGGTCTCAGTTAATCCGATCAATGGGACCGAAATATGTTGTAGTAGATATGGACCAACCAGATTTCTTAGATTTTAAGCAATTATATGCCAAAGAACTGCAATTAAAAACAAAAGATAACGAGAATAATAAATTTGTGTGGCATGATATACAATGGATGCGATTTTTAAAAGAAGAAAATAGGTGTACTTTGTTATATAAAAGGTCTCTAGAATTAGATGAGCCTTTTAAAAAAATTTCTTTTCTAAGAAGAGGACAAAATACTACAGATTTAAGGCCTGCAATTCAGTATACTGAGTATTTACCTATAAGTAAAGAGAAAAAAGCAGACTTGGTCAGCATTTTACATTTAATAAATCCAGTGTTCCATGACTATTATAAAAACCTAAAAATCTCTGGGTCTAGAACAAAGGATAGCGTCACCTCTGATGATGAGTAATATTAATTTATTTTTTAAGATTTTTTTCCTTAGTGATCAAAAAATGTTTAGTTTGTATGATTTTATTAAATATTTACTATATAATACGTTTTTGTTATTTATTTTTAATATGTAAGACAATAAATAACGACTACAGATGCCATTTTTTCATAAAACATGTATTGAGATCAGTGAACTAAAAAACTTAAGTCATATAACCCATTGGGACATAACTACTTAAGTCATTTTTTTTATGAATTAAAAAAAATTGAACTAGTTAGCTATGCAACTCCTAGATAAACAATAAACTAAAACTGATATACAGTTAAACTCTTACATTTAGTAACGATTTTAAAGTTATGATTCTGGAGAAATGTCTAAATAGTTCAACCTCGTATATCTCGATACACTGATTTCTGACTTAAGAACTTTTACCCTGCGACCACAGATTTATGAGAATAACCTATTCGGTATGCTCTAAGGCCTGGCTCATGACGTGTTCCGAATAGACGTTAAATAATAGAGGAGAGAGTATGCAGCCCTGTCGTACTCCTCTCCTTATTGCAACTTCCTCTGTTAGTTGGTCTTTCACCCGAATGGTTGCTGATTGGTTGTAGTATATGTTCTTGATTATTCGAAGAAGGTCTTTGTTATTAAGTTCAGTTGCCTTTAGTATATACATGGGCTTATCGTGCTTGATTGTGTCGAAAGCTTTCTGGTAGTCGATAAAGCATACACAAATATCGCAGTTGACGTCTCTGCACCTTTGGAATAATACCTGAACCGCGAACAAGGCTTCTCTTGTACCTAACGCATCCCTGAATCCAAACTGCGTTCGTGAGATCTGTGACTCGCATTTCTGATAAATTCTGTGTATTATCTTTAAGAAGGTCTTAAGAATGTGGCTCATTAGACTGATAATATGATGCTCTTGCTGCATTTTTTTGCATTAGGTTTTTTAGGTATAGCAATAAATGTAGATTTTAACCACCTCTCTGGGATTTTTCCGGAGTCATAGATTTAATTGAACGTTGTCATAAGCCATATTGCTTTTAAATATGCTTATAAAAAACAAAATTTCAAGTAAATTAAAAAGGTACAGATTTCATATAAGCGTATAACTTTTATATATACCTACACATAAATATGCAGCATAATATATTTTTCTAGTATTTTGTTGAATAATATTATTAAAAATATTACTTTCCTCTGGATTTGTTCAAATAAAATCATCGTATAACTTACTGCTTGCGACGCCATTGTTTTAGATTACATTCAAAGGTCTCTTAACCCTTTCGGGAAATCACATTTGCATAAAGACAGAATACTAACGAACCTCTCTTTACTTCTATCGGTAGTGTAATTTTATTCTTTACAATGGTATTTTCTGATTATCAGTAATCTTATTCCTAATTTACATACATTTCTTTTGTTAAAGGTAGAAATCGATATTAGCAAATTTTTTTTTCTCAGAGATATTTAACTCAATAATGTTCTAAAAAAGGTTATGCAACCGTACAGTTTACTATAATAATTTTGACGATAATAGACTTAATCTTTATTAATTAAGATTCGTGTGTTTTCGCTCCGTTTTTCCTTTTTCAATTACAAGAAATGGAAATCAGCAGTAAAAGTGAAGCCGAAATGATTCCAGATGAGATTAGGAAAACTGCTAAAGCTGTTATTTATGAATTATTGCCGGTAAAGTCACGCAAAAGGTATGAATTGGTCTACGATTTATTTCAAAAATGGAGCACTGATAAAAATGTACATACTATAAATGGAGAGGTCATTCTTGCATATCTATCAAATGGCCTCCACGGCTTTGCTGCACATGCACATACGCAGTCTTTTGTCGAAATTTCCCATGATTATTTTGCTTAAACGTGACTGAACTTCATTGGTATAGCTTTGAATTTTCTCCTTCAATGCACAGTTGTAGGGTTGTTGGCATTGGTACCTTTGACTTCAAATAACCCTACAAAAAAATTAAGTAGTATTCAATCACACAATCTTTGGGGCCAACTTTTATCACAAAAACAAGATAGTATACGACCATGAAATGTCTTATCTTCTTCTTTCTTTTTTTAGTATCCCGTCCGATTATCGAACATGGCGATCATATTGGCAACATTAACTTTGTTTAAGGCAACTTAAAACAAATTAGAGGATTGATTCTCTTGATACCACTCTCGGAGCCAGGATGTTCTTCTTCGGCCTGGGTCTTTTCTTATATCGATCTTGCGAAAAAAAATATGTAAGCAAAATTTGAAAAATTGGATTTATGCGTATTACGAATAATACCATAACCGAATACGGTACATAAACGATAGCTAGCGAATGAAAATATTTATTAAAAGAACACTTGACACATTTGACACGTACTCAGAAGTCATAATTACAATGTAAAAATAAAATATTTTGTACATTCTTTCCCAGACGAAGAAGACGACTTCTTCTCTCTAAATTAATTGTCCAGATTTTAAGAACAGACACTAATACTGCAGGTAATATCGATTTAAAACTTTTTAAAAATATGTCACCTTACCTGATAAACAATATAATAAGGCCAGCATACCTACTCATACTGTTAAGGAATAATTCATTTTTTTTCCGTAATATAATTTAGTTCCGAGGAATCTAAATACCACAAATCTTATCGGTCCTAGGACAAAACATCGTTTCTGCTGAGTTCGATAAAATCATTTTATTAAACAAAATTTGCTGAAAGAGCGCGGCTAATATTCAAAAGTAACGAGACAAATTAATAACAGATAATGCCGGAAGTAACGAAGTGAGCTTATTAAATGCAAACATTTATTAAGAAAGATGGACTACCGTAGGAATGGTAGATAGCTCAATTAGTTAGAGCATAGGCACGGATTGTTTATATCGTGGGTTCAAACCACACCCGGTGTCAGTTGTTAAGATATTTTATTAATTTGGTTAGTCTTTATGACTATGTTAATTCAAGCTTAAAATGTACCTACTCTGTTACGTTGTAACAGATCTAAGATCTAAAGTTGTAAGATCTAAAGTAACGTTTAATAAATAGCAATAGGCTAACGGGTAACTGCAAGACTTGCAAGACTCTTGCTGCAAGACCAAGACCAGAACCAAGACAGGAGCGCAATAGCAAGACCAAGACCAAGACCAGGTGTGTTAGCGCAACACCAAGACCAAGACTATCTAAGTCTCGTCTTGTTCTTGCATTTGGTCAACACTAAGATATATCAATCGAGGGACAACGATTAGAATAACTATGGTATGAACTGCTTTTGCAAGTTCAGCGCATATAATACGTGAATCTTGCGTATCAGCGATCGCAGATTTTTAATGAATGTTTTCTTCCGATACTCACATACGGAGCCCAAACTTAAATACCAATGAAGAAAATAACAGCAGGACACCAGGACAGATATATTCAGCGATGCTGGATATAGTTTTATGAGGAAAAAGAAGAAATATACAAAGTACAAAGAAAAGTAATATACATAACAAAATTATGGTGAAAGTTTGCCCAACATCGTATGGCAGATGACATTCTTTTGGAAAAATAAAACACATACTGAAAAATAAACAAATTTCTTTAAACTTCGAAATTAAAGTATTTTTATGGTTTTTACTATAAAAATATAACAATTTTTACCTTCTGAACAAACATGATTTGTATACGTATTTGTTTATGAACTAATATCGCAATAGTTTTTTTACTATACATATATAGTAGAGTACAGTGAGTTAAAAACATTTATTTAGTACATAAGCAAAAGTAATAAATTAATAGAAGGACTACAACATCTTTCGCCCGCCCGGTTACTTTGTGCAAGGCACTTTATACACATTTTAGAATATATATACTACATGAAAAATCCATCATGTACTTTGAACTTTCTTCAGCCCATCACCTGCCGTCAATTTACAAAATTGAAAATTTGTCGAACACTTAATGCCAGCTCGTCGGTTGGATATAAAAACGTCCTTCGGTACCGGAAGTGCCAGTGACATGAACAGGAAATAAACTGCGGATGACTCTAGCTGTACGAGACGACCGATGACTGGAAAATGATTAATGATGGAACTACGTAAAAACAACGCTAAAGCTGTTTTGCATACGTGGCCGCATATTTTTAAAGTTTTTGCTGAATTGGATTGCAGGTTTTGTTAAGTGATCGGAAATATAAAGAAAAAAGTTTTTAAACCCTTAAGTATTAAAAAATTATAACATATATAATAAACTATACAAGGTGTTCTGTTCTTTCTCTTTATATGCCTTTTTATTTATAAGTCGACAATAACCATATCAATTTGAATTTAAGAAGTAGCTGTTTTAAATCAATCAACGATCAACAATCAATCAATCTTTACATAAAAATATTTAAAATAAATGAAGAACAAAACAAAAACTAGTTCAAAAAGAGAAATCATACGATTTCTACCTGCGAAATCGAATTCAAATTTTAACCACTGTGCTTTCTAAAACTTGCAAAGCAAACAGCTTGATAAATTACTCGGCAAGGGAATCTAAGGTTGCATTCCACATGCCGTTCATCATGGTTAAAATTCGTAGTAAATTCAATTTCTGGTACTCCAAACGAAGTAAAGAAATAAAACATAATAACGGTACTAGATTTTGGTTCGATACAGAGCAGCGACAAGCCGCTTATACGTATTTCGACCTCTTGAGGTCTCCTCAGAGCGGTATAGCCATTACTCCGTATCGAAATAAAATCTATTCCCGTCGTAGACAATAGTCATCAAAATAACTATAGCTTGATAAATTACTCGGCAAGGGAATTTAAGATTGCATTCCACAAGTTGTTCATCATGGTCAAAATTCGTAGTGAATTCAATAGAAATAAAACATAATGACGGTACTAGATTTTGGTTTTGGATATAGTTATTTTGATAACTATTGTCTACGACGGAAATAGATTTTGTTTCAATACGGAGTAGTGGCTATACCGCTCTGAGGAGACCTAAATAGGTCGAAATACTGTAACCTCGGAAATCTTTTTTGGGTGGTGCTAGAAAGATAACCAATGGAGACACTGCGGACGGCAGCCAGATGGTTGGTGGAGAGCGAGTCGTGGGTTCGAAACTAGCTTTTGGAACCGGGAATGGATCCAACGGAAGAAATAGGTAAAGATAGGATAAGAGATATTAGAAAAGATACAGAAATAAACAAAAAGATAGATGGGTAAAATTACCAAAGATAAGAGAAGATAGAAACAGGGCGCCACTCAATTTTTTGGGGTTAAGGAGAAAATTAAGAAAACCTTAGAAAAGAAAAGAGATAAGAAAAGATATTTAGGTTCAGAGATCAAACCCAAGGAAAGATACCAACAGTAAATTATCAAATAAATCTGGTCAACGCAATATATAAACAAATAATAAATATATTAAGTATTACACTTACTTACCTACGAAACTTAATCAGCCTGATCTTTCTACAGTTCAAAAGCATAGTAATATTTAAAGATAGTAATTGTTCAGAGCTATTATTTTATCAGGGAACTTGTTAGGAGCCGACAAATAAAATACATGCATAAAACAATAACAATATATTAAACACAAAATTATGATGCTGCTAAATGCAACACAGGTAATAAAAATACACAACTATGAAATGGTGTTATATATGTATAAAATTAAGCAATAATGTAATAAAAAAATACCTTTACCAAGATATATAAGGCAATCATATACAAATATAGTTTGGCGTATCTCGAGATATCATAGGAAAGATAATGAACAAAAATTATAGGAAATACAAAAGATAGCAAAAATTACTTAACTCTAAATTTACAAAAAAAAAACAAAAAGGTTACAGGAATGAAAACATAAACCAAACCGCACTTGGTTAAGTCAATTAACTATCTCGCACTATTATTTAATAAAAAACTGAGACTTGTATGTTCATAGGTAATATTTATAGAAATTTCTTGAATGGTTCAATTACATTCAAAAATCGGCAATCTACAGGTGAAGATATAGATGATACGTCCAGATAATGGCAGGTGATATGGTACCATACCATATTACTCGCCCAGATAATTGTAGATAAAGATTACTTACAGTAGATCTTGACGAAGGCAGCTTAATTCACTGAATTTAATACTTTTCTGGTACTAAACACTGAATTTAATAACCATTAAAGGTAGTGTAGAACTATATATAATTTAATATAGTCTAAGGAAAGAAAACTCAAATATAAAGTGTATACACACTTAGAAAATAATTCACAAAGACGATACGATAAGAAATAAAGTGAGCAAAGCGTAACACGAGATATTGGCCTTAACTCAACAACGGCCCACCAACAAGTCTCACGAGATATTACCTCACTCAACAACTGCCACCAACAAGTAAATTGGTTCCACTAAAAATTTCACCAACTGTCCCTGAAAAAGGAAGAAGAAAATATTCCCCCACTCAAGAATGATAGGACAGTTGTATGTGTTTCTCAGAAGGTAAGGCCTTAACGACTATTGGAAAGTTTGAGGTAAAATAATCGGTATTAACAATTGGACATAAGAAACAGACAATACTTGGGATTAAGTTATTGTCAAAAGATATGGGCCTTCGACGAAAATTACCAATTTATGAAAAGGAAACTGCATACCGGAAAGCATTTGTTCTTTTCATATAAAGTATTAAGACGAAAGGATTAAAAACCTTTCTTAATTAGGGAATTCCATTTTAGCTTGGTATCTACAATATTATTTTCCTCGTCGTAAACACGGGGATTCATAATCATTCCCATTCATTTTATCACAAATGTTTTGGAATTATTGTCAAATTTTTTTTATTTCGAAATATGTGTCTAGACTGATGTGGTCATTATTGGTGGTACAATATATGCTTATATTTAAAAGTTTAATACTTTACTACATCCAAACTAAGTCGTCAAAATTTTTAACCAGAAAATACGCCTCTTACTCTATGTGTATGTACGTGTATCTGTAGTTAGTAAAAATACTTCGGGCATCTGCTAGATTAAACTAGATGTTCATAATTACAAATTATATATCTTGGTAGAATTAAGCTAGCCTTTCTCCTCTTTGGTTTTGCAATAAAATTCAATTTTAACTTCCTCTAAATTTTTGCCAACTCATACAGACCAATCTCTCTTACATGTACATTATGTTAACTTTAGAAAAAACAGTAAGTAAAAGATTACTTTGGTACTTTGAACAAAATAATATTTTCGACCAATTTTAATCAGACTTTAGAACAAATCGATGCACTATAGTCAATATTCTACTTCTTTCAATTTACAACTGTGCATGTGCTCATCCAACAAAAATGAAGTAATTAAAATCTCCCTTGACATCGGAAACGATTTTGTCTCTATACCGATTTCTGTGATGACTAAGTAAACTAAGTCAGAATCAAAATACCTGGTCATATAATGTCAAAAACACTTTCTCACAAAATCGATCCTGTTCTAAGCTAACACTACTATTATTCCTGAGAAAAACATTTAAGTTCTTCATAATGAATTTATAAATAACAATACAACAAGGTGTCATACAAGGGTCCTCCGTTCTAAGCAACCACCCAATCTATCTTCTGCCTTAGAATCAGACGATTTAAGTTCCCATCCATAAATGATCCTGGTATAATACATATAAATACATACCCACGACATAATATTATTTGTAATGGAAAGGTCACATCCACTACAAACAACACTTTACTACAGACCACGGTAAATACGATAAACAACTGGGCCAGTCAACCCGATCCTAATGTTTTACCATCCAAATACAAAGTAATTAATTTTACCAAAAGACAAAACACGCAATCTCCAACAATTTATTTAAATGGAAATTTTCTCCAAATTAGTAGATCAAATAAAGCTTCTTAGCATTAAAAATAGGTCAAAGAAATAATGAATATAGACTTACTCACAATCAATTTAATTTAACTATCCAGACGACCAGTTCGCTTTTCTACAGTATGCACAGCATCTTTCAGGTCTCTATACAAAAATAAATAAATGATGCCGGTACTCTATTAATTGATGGTTGGAAGAACATGGTTCAAACTATCCTGTATTGTTGAATGGATAACTTAAGTCTGCTATTGTAATTGTTTAACAATAAAAGGGAAGTTCTTGAGGAGATAGAGATCTCTAAAATCTAATAGATAACATAAAAACTCATTGTCTCCAAGTCTGAGATGTAGTGCATTTAACTCCTTCCCCTTTTTAAATTTAATGTTAGTTTCGTCCCTTTTAAGTGTTTTCTGTATGTTTTAAATTGTCCTTATGTGTTTTAACTTTAATAATTTTATATACTTGACTTTGCAATCATTTGCCATATATGCCAATAGAACTTTATCAAAGTAATTTGATAATTACAAGTTGAAAGAATTGCACACCACACATTTGTACATCTAATCTCATTTATTGTCATACAACTGTCACCTTCATACAATAAAATCTCAATAAATAGCACACATTTCGTAAATATATCTCTTGAATAAATATAAATATCTTTTAAATAATTCAATGGTATAGAACATCACTTTCATCTAACAAACAATCACATTACACCTATCCCTACTTCATTGGATAAAATCTATCTCCTCAAGAACTTTCCCGTTTATTGTTAAACAATTACAATAGCAGACTTAAGTTCTCCATTCAACAATACAGGATAGTTTGAACCATGTTCTTCCAACCATCAATTAATAGAGTACCGGAATCATTTATTTAACTTTGTATCGAGACCTGAAGATGCTTTGCATATTGTAGAAAGCGAAACCAGTCGTCTGGATAATTAAATTAAATTGATTGTGAGTAAGTCTTATTTATTATTTCTTTTACCTATTTGAAATGGACTAACACAAGCAACACATTCATTACTTCTCAGCATTATTATCCATAAAAAACTTTTCTGGAGACCACACATTGAAGAACGTAAGGGCGTGTGCTTTTCAAAAAATGAATCTCTTTAAATGACTAGCTCATTGTAGTTGGAAGCCGATGAGAAAACGCTACTAAAACTATAACGAGCTCTTATCCGCTCCCAACTTGACTATGGTAGTGTTTTTTACATATCCTCAAGTAAATCACTACTACGTTCACTAAATATAGTCCTAAATACTTCTCTTTGACTCTGTCTAGGAGCATTCATATCCTGTCTGGTGGAAAGTATTTACGATGAATATTTCGAACTTCCACCTCATCAAAATTACAACAACTTCTACTGCTGTTTTTCGCTAGAGTTTTAGCAAAGCCCACACACCTCGCAAGAAATCTTATCTATAATGGACAATTACCAGTTACTAATTTATCTAGACTGGTACCGTTCACTATACGAATGTTAATTCCTTATTTAGATAACATCTATCTGTTGTCTACCACCCCATTTAGGCTCCCTCAAACTCCTTTATGGATATGAAAACTTCCGAATCTTAATATCGAAGTATCTAAATATAATAAGAATTAAATGCCTCCTTCCATAATCAAACAAAGATTCAATGAAGTACTACATCAATGCAACTTCAATAAGATTCCTTAATTAGTCGCCCTACCAAAGTAAAGAACGTGTTAACTGTGTTATTACAACAGCTACAACTACTGTCACCTGATTATGACTGTCTTGCAATTGCCGTATTTATACTGCTGAACTATAAAGATATGGAATACTACAAGCTATGTAATATCCACTCAAAACAATAAAACTATAGCAATCTGTACTTCCTCTCCATCACCGATGCACTCCCTAAGAGACTTACAATCTATTCACATAATAGTTTAAGAAATCCAGAGTATATGTAATCATCTCCAAGCTAATGAAATTACAGTAATAGTCTTGTGGGTCCAGGTAATGCAAAAGCCGATCTAGCAGCAAAACAAGCCTGTTCTCTAAACTTTAATAACAAAGATTCAAACATCATCAGATCTAAAAAGGGAACACTCAGACAAAAAATAACAGATTGAAAATTGAAAAAAGACTGTAAGACTTGTACACACTTCTAAATAGGTCTAACTGGTAAGCTGGTTTTGTATGTTTTCAATAAAATTGATAGTGTGTAAAATAATTTAATAATTAAGCTAAGTATACTTTCGACATAATAAATGTCATCATCAGAGCTATCCTAAAATAACGTTAAGTTAAGTAAATTTTTTATATAAAATACAATGATAGAAAAAACTTACGTCAATTAGGCAATAAATACTTCATAGAAGGACAATTGTGCACAAACGACATATTAAAATTCAAAGATCGGGCTCTGTAGGCCACAGATCTTGGGTCTAACCCTTATACATATGTATAATTCACATTTAAAAAGTTTTTATAAAAACATGGTTACCACATACAGTAACGACAACAGCTGTCTTTGACTTACATTTTTGAAGTAAAATGAAAATGAAATAGGAAGCTCGGATATACGGAAATAAATCCTAGAGCGACCTCTGTATTTAAATTATTAATTAAAAATTGAAAATGTCTAAAATGACGTCTGAAGGTTATTGATTATTAATTTTAGCTACTGTAGAATTTTAAATTTAAATATTTTAAATTGATTAGTTAACGTGAAGATTTAAATATACATTTATCAAAATTATCAAAAAACAAAACTTTAAAGTTTGACCAAATAGAAGAAAGTAGATGAAAACCAACCAAGGAGAAGTATCATTTGCTAAGTTAAGAGTTCAACAGCTATTATTGATTATCGATATTATTAATAAAATAAATAATGAAGAAGAAAATATCAAACATTCTCTATGTAGATGAAATCAATGAAAGAAAGTATAAGAAATTCTCTCTTTTAAATCTCTTTTTTAAAAATAAAGGTCAAAGCTTGATCAAATGATGGTTAATTTTATACTAAGTGTATTATTAAAGAAACTTCTTAAAGATTGGATCCTTCTTTTATTGCTATATCCATCGTTTACTTAGCTTACAAATCTGTCAGATTCAAATTTTAAATCGAATTAGAATTATTAAACAACTTGCTTATAGTAACGGTTACACCCCTACTTTGGTTGATAACATACTCAACAAATTAAGGAATAAAAGGAATAGATCACTAGCATACAACACTGTCCATAACATTTCTAACTCGACAGTTATTTATCGATCAATATCGTACTTAGGTTATCCCTCAGACAATATAGCCAGAATCTTAAAAAACATCCCTAATCTAAAACTTTCTTTCAAAGTTAAAGAAAATATCAAATCTATTTTTTCCCACACTAAAGACAAAATCAACAAATCGTCAAAAAGTGGTATTTATAAATTATCCTGTGGTGAATGCCCGGTGACCTATGTGGGTAGAACAATGCGACCTTTGGATATACGCATCAAAGAACATCTGTCTAAGATTGATAAATCTAGTTTTGGGAATCATATACATGCTTCAAAGCATGGCTTTAGTCCTCATAGAGATAGTAAGATCCTACACAGTATACCCAATAATAATTATATAAAAATGAATTTACTAGAAGATCTTGAAATCAGTAGAGAAATGAAAAGGAATCCTCAGAATTGTGTCAACACTCAAATTAACTTAAATTGTAAGTTTGATCCAATCTTTAAGAAGTTTCTTTAATAATACACTTAGTATAAAATTAACCATCATTTGATCAAGCTTTGACCTTTATTTTTAAAAAAGAGATTTAAAAGAGAGAATTTCTTATACTTTCTTTCATTGATTTCATCTACATAGAGAATGTTTGATATTTTCTTCTTCATTATTTATTTTATTAATAATATCGATAATCAATAATAGCTGTTGAACTCTTAACTTAGCAAATGATACTTCTCCTTGGTTGGTTTTTCATCTACTTTCTTCTATTTGGTCAAACTTTAAAGTTTTGTTTTTTGATAATTTTGATAAATGTATATTTAAATCTTCACGTTAACTAATCAATTTAAAATATTTAAATTTAAAATTCTACAGTAGCTAAAATTAATAATCAATAACCTTCAGACGTCATTTTAGACATTTTCAATTTTTAATTAATAATTTAAATACAGAGGTCGCTCTAGGATTTATTTCCGTATATCCGAGCTTCCTATTTCATTTTCATTTTACTTCAAAAATGTAAGTCAAAGACAGCTGTTGTCGTTACTGTATGTGGTAACCATGTTTTTATAAAAACTTTTTAAATGTGAATTATACATATGTATAAGGGTTAGACCCAAGATCTGTGGCCTACAGAGCCCGATCTTTGAATTTTAATATGTCGTTTGTGCACAATTGTCCTTCTATGAAGTATTTATTGCCTAATTGACGTAAGTTTTTTCTATCATTGTATTTTATATAAAAAATTTACTTAACTTAACGTTATTTTAGGATAGCTCTGATGATGACATTTATTATGTCGAAAGTATACTTAGCTTAATTATTAAATTATTTTACACACTATCAATTTTATTGAAAACATACAAAACCAGCTTACCAGTTTTTGACCAAAAAATAATAGGCCTTTGGAACGATCATTTGAAAAAAAAAAGCAATACCAAGTTCTCCAACTAAATATTTTCTATCACCAGCTTCCATCTATGAAAAAAAAAAAGAAAAAATCCATTACTCGGAGATTAATAAAAGAACACATTTCTTACACATGTACACCTAATGAATTCCAAGAATCAGACTTTGTGCCACTACGAAAGACACTTTTGTAGTGGAAAATCGTGTACAGATGCAATATTCGTTCTAAAGCAAATGACTGAAAAATCACTAGAGTATAATAGACCAGCATTTTTGTGTCTGGTTGACCTAGAGAGAGCGTTTGACAGAGTAAGATGTTTAACAGAGTAAAAAGTTCCCCTAAATATTATAAAAAACTATCAAAAAACATCTACCACAACAACAAAATGAAAGTCAGAATAGATGGACAACTTACAGAACCTATAGAAATAGGCAGCGGAATAAGACAAGGGGATTCATTGAGCCCCATGCTCTTCAATTTGATCAAAAATGAAACCATTAAAAGCGTTAACAGAGGAAGAGGATACAAAATGGAAACACAGAAATAGAAATACTCTGTTACGCAGGCGACTCAATATTGATAGCCTAATATAAAATTAGTCTGCAAAGACTCGTCTACAGATTTAACATAGAGCAAAAGAATTTAATATGACAATCTCATCTCAGAAAACAAAAACAATAGTAGTCAGCAAAGAATCAACCCGATGTAAAACAGAAATTATTGGCATCAGTATTGAACAAGTAATGGAAATAAAATATCTAGGAATTACACTGTCTAGCTGTGGAGACCTGTACAAAAAAGTGAAAGATCAAGTACAAAAAGCAAATAAACTGACAGGATGCCTTAATAACACTATATGGTGAAACAGACACAATAACACTAAGATGAAGTTACGAATTTATAGAGCCAGTAGAAGACCAATGTTGACAGATGTCTTAGAAACAAGATTCGACACAGCCACAACGCAAAGGCTACTGGAAACGGCAGTGATGAGAGTACTGAGAAGAATTACAGGAAATACGCTGAGAGATTGATAGAGAAGTGAAGACATTAGAAGAAAATGTAACGTACAGTGTATAAATGAATGAACACAAAATAGAAAAAAAAAAAAGAAACGAAATAACCACATAAGCAGAATGAAAGAGACCTATGTCGTCAAAATAGCTAGAAATAAGTCACCAATCGGCAGAAGAAGTATCGGACGACCGCGCAAAAGATGGAGTGACAACCTTCCACAGAGGTAATAATCCGCCGATGAACAAGCAGAATAGCTTATAAAGAGGAAGAAGAAGAAGACTTTATGGCAGTACTGCAACACCACGACTTCTATAAAATACCTACTACTTGGCTACCTGTAGTGTTGACAGGTCAGAAGTAAATATAATCTTGTTAACAACCTAAAAGACATTCTTATCTCAAGCAGAAGCAATTTTTTAAGAAACACAAAGCTATACAATCTAATTTAAAAAAAAACATGTATTCAAAGAAGTGTAGTGTAGCTAATATTGTCCCGAAAAAAAAAATTGACAATAATTTCAAAACATTTGTGATACAATGTACTTTTATATTTCTTTACTTGAGAGCAATGGACTGGTTTTTGTTTTGTTCTTCGTTTATGTAAATATTAGGTTTATATAAGGACTAGGCCATTGATTGATAGAAAAATTCTGCAGAAATGTATACCTGTTCCGTGTTTGTGTGGATGCGTATGTGATAAACTTCTTTACCACGGAAACAATAATAAAATTAGTAAAATTGAATAAAACATAGAAAAAGCTGTTAATAATATTTATTTTGTAATACGAAATTAATTCTGGAAGGGACGGTATTTTTTGTATATATATCGCGGACCGAAGCAAACGGTGTCTCGAAAGATTACTGAAAACTCCTACTAAAAATAGAACACGCGTTCTTTGATTTTAAAAGCCAGACGATAAACTTTTGTTATAGGGCTGGACGCTATATTATATTTCGTTTCTCATAAAAAATGCAACGCCCTCAAAATGTATAATTAAAGTGTCGAGCATATCTAATATCTGTAGTAATTAAATAAATATATTGAGATCACATTTATATTTCTTATGTGTATAACCAAATGCAAAAATGTAAATTTTAATATGAGATTGTTTTATTTAATATTTGAATACAAAAGTTTAATTATTCGTAATTAGCTTGTCGCTACATTCCTAATAAGTTGTTAGTGGGTTATATTTTTTCAAAATTGATGGTTGACTTACTTGAACTTGATCTTGTTCTTGCTAATCAGTAATCTTTTAGCGATTTTTAAAAAATATAGAATATAACTAAATATATTTAAATATTAAAATAAATTTAATGATTCTTGAAGTTAAAGGTGCAGTTAAAAACTAGCCAAAAACAAATCATCTAGAATAGATAATCTCCCAACTGAACTATATAAAGAAGGTGCCATGAAACCATAATGGCATTATAGCAGATTATAAAAGAAATATGGACACAGAAATCCCTCCCCAATGATTGGAATACTTTGCACCATACACAAAAAAGGATATATCTTTGAATGGTATAACCACAGAGGAATTATGCTTCTAAATGCAGCGCATAAAATATTTTTCACAGTACTATTTCACCGTATGGTACCATATGCAGAAAGGATAGTCAAAAAATACCAGGCTGGTTTCAGATGTGGTAAATCGACAATTCATCAGATTGCAAACCTAAACAATTTGGGAAAAACACTGGAATATGGCATTGATACTCATCACATAATTATAAACTACAAAGCAGCCTATGACCATGTAAATAGAAGAGAAATGTTCAAAGCAACGAAAGAGCTATAATTAATGAATCAGATAGTAAATTTAACAAAACTAACCCCTTGAACAAGTTCTGTATTTCTGATATAGTTTTGACATCTCGAGTAAAAAATTAGCCTTTAAAGATTTGAAAAAAGCTCGGTCAACGGCTGCAGAAAATGCGTGGTATGACTGGTAAGCACAACATTAAAACTTCGTTGTTTTTGGCGCATTCTAATACTTCCACTGCTGCTGTATGGGACGTATGTCCATCTAATATCAGCAAAACTTTGCCCTGATGCTTTCGAGGAAATAAACAGATTTTTTAGCCAATGTAAAAAAATATCTGCAATACGTAGGCCGATTTTTCGGACATTACAAACATTGCTCCAAGTGGCATTCCATTTCGCGTATTCTTCTTTTCCTATTTTTTCCTTTAAAAATAGAATACGAAGGTAAAAATGCGCCCTCAGCATTGCAGCAGCTTATCACAGAAATCGTTTCTTCTTTCTCTCCTGATTGTAATAACAGGGATATTATTGGATCCTTTAGACGCGAGTACAAGTCCAGGCCTGCTATTTAACTGCAAACCTGTCTCGTCTACGTTGAAAATATGCCCCGGCTTATTTATTAGTTGACTATAAGTTAAAATACCTAGCAACAGATCGAAGTACTGCATAACTACCTCGTGGTTTAATCCTTTTGCCCTGTCCAAAGAAACTCCTTGACCTTTTCGCACTGATATATCTGGATGGCGACGTAAAAAAGACTGCAACCAGTCAAAACCAGCTTTATTGTGTGTTTTTTATTGAATTTTGTGACTTACATTAAATTTTTCTGCTAACTCAAACGCCACAGTTCGTATATGGTCACGAGTGGGTGCAAAACCCATACTTTTGCAATTTTCTTAATATGCAGCACTAATTTCATCTCGATCTCATCCCCAAGAGTTGAAAAAGGTCCAAGACGATTGTGTTTTTTTAGATCCTTATTTTTCATTCTTCTCTGTAATGCTACTTCGAGTATGCCATAAAGCTAATGCAGCTCGATTTAGTCCCAAGCGATTTTCTCTGATAGCTGCAACTGCATTTTGTAGTGCTTCTTCGCTCCATTTACCTCTTTCAACAGTAGATTTCCGCTTATAATATAAAGCATATTGTAACCTGTAACAATATAGAAATTAATTAATAATACATAATATTAAAAAATATTGTTGAATAATACAAACCCAATAGTTATTATTAGCCCATATATACCGATACACTGTGTGCCCATCTATCCCAAAGGTTCGGTAGAGATGGGCCACGCCATCGAACACACAGTTTTAAATTTTATAAGGGTATTTAGGTTAGGTTCAGTTGTTTTAATCTCAATAATAACAGTTGAATACATAATTATTAAAAAAAAAAAACTTACCTTTTGTCAAAACTTACACAACTTGAAAATTCACCAAGGAAAAATTTCACCAACAAAATATAATTAAGTAAAAAAATCTCTCTTGTTTATGCATACACGTCCGCAATGACCACGTTCACAAGGTCTGTCGTTGACTAAAATGTTACAAATCAACGTTGCCGCACTGCACAATAAATAGAGGAATCTTCAATATGACGAATGATCTTCAACATCCCTCCCGGACTTCCCTATATTGGAAGCGCTCCTTAACACTGAAAATACTACCGCACAGATAAACTGCAGAATTTACACCGGTAACAGATGCTATTTTGGGCTTAATCTCTTTCTTAAATTTACAATTATATCGAGAAATATAAAAATAAAACTCTACAAAACAATAATACGCCCAGTCCTAACATATGGTTCAGACACCTGGACTCTAACAAAAAATAATGAAAACATGTTAGGATATTTCGAAAGAAAAGTACTAAGGTAAATCTATGGAGCAGTGAATGACAATGGAGTGTGGAGAAGACAATACAACTTCGAACTTTATAGAATATATCAGGAACCTGATATCGTAAAACATATTAAGATAGGAGGTCTGAAGTGGATGGGGCATGTAATGCGGATGGAACAAAATGACCCATCTAGAAAAACGTTCTATGATAGACTCATTGGTCAGAGAAGAAGAGGAAGACCCAGAACAAGGTTCCTTGATATCATCCATAAAGACATGAAAAATATGGGAATACGTGCTTGGCGGAGAAAGGCAATGGATAGGAACGGCTGGAAAGAATTTCTTGGGGAGGCTAGCACTCACGCAGGGTTATAAAGCCAGAAAGATGATAAATATAACTCTCGTTTGCTTTTATAGACAAATTAATCCTTTTTTATATATAGTAGTGAGAATTAGCACTGTGATTTATCAAAGAAATAATTATCACGTTATATTAGGCACCGAAGAAAAAAGGAAAATAAAGGAATCGATAAGAATGGACATAAAAAACAAATAATGAAAATAATTTTAACATAAGTTTATATAACAATTTATAAAATAAATTCAAGACAAAGTCTTGAATATCAGCAAATTGATTTGCATTAATTTCGTCCACTTAACATTTTAGTAGGAGTTTATAGATGGAAATAATTATTCAAATATACATTATACAACGTCAACATCCGTGAGCTTATCCTTACATTTAACCAGGTCACAGTACTGTATTATTAAATTAGCCGACAACAGTGTGATTTCTAATCTGCGCGCTACCGTTAATCGAACTTATAATTAGTTTAACTAAACTTAGCCAAACTATTCGGAAAATTAGCCGCACTACCTGCCACATTGACAAAGTATACCGAATTTGTAATCATCAATTATACTTGTATCGTGTATTATGAATGTTTCACTATATCAAGACAAAAGATTGAATAGTGCAGGTAAATTATCGGTTAAAAAGACATTTATGTTTGTTGCTTGTTCGTTGTATCCGCTGTTTACTGCTATTTGCTTAATGATATTTAATTCTCTCCCAAAGTTGTATTTTGACATCGGAATTTCTGTTAATCTATGTAACATACTATGATATTCTGCCAGTTTATGTTGTGTGGGATGGGATGATGAATTGTGTATAGTCGTGTCAGTATGGGTAGGTTTATGAAATATGGAGAAGTCATGTTTGTTTTAAGTTTTATAATTTTTAAATCTAAATAATTTATGGATTGATTTTGTTCTGTTTCTATTGTAAATTCAATATTACTATGAAATGAATTAGTAAACGATACAAATTGGTCGAGTTGTCTGTTAGTTCCTGGGTGAAATCGGTTAGAATGAGTGAAAGACTAATAAAGTAATAAAACTACTCTAAGTAGCTATGTCATGGATGATGTTATTAGTGATTGTATCAACAATTGCACTTTTTTATTCCTTTTATTAAAATATATGTAGATGATTTAGTTTTGGCACTTCCTAAACACAAAATTCATGACACAGTCAAGATTTTCAACAATCATAATCAACATATACAATGTTACAGTTAAGGAAGAGGTAGATAATTCTCTACCATTCTTTGACATGAGAATTGTAAGAAATAAAGGCAATGTGTTGAAAACCAGATGGTTCAGAAAACCCAATTGCATATAAACATAAGTGCCCAAGAATGTCTCAACTGAGACACCCGTAGGGCAAAAGTCTTTATTTTATTAGACAGCCAAGCCGCCTTAAAGGCTCTTAAGTCATTTACATGTGAGTCAAAGTTGGTTTAGGACTGTAAACAATCTCTCAAGAAGCTGTCGGAACGCAACAATGTAACTGTGATGTGGGTGCCAGGTCACAAGGGAATTGCAGGAAATGAGGAAGCTAACAACCTTGCAAAAGAAGGAGCTAATACCCTATTCCAGGGTCCGGAACCCTTCTGTGGACTATCGAAAAGCCACATCAGAGAGGAACTCCGTACCTGGGAACTCAATCAACTAACATCATATTGGTCTAACACACCAGCAAAAAGGCAAGCAAAAAGGCTCATAAAAGTGTCGCCTACTGCAACAAACCGCCTTCTCGAAATGAGTAAGAAAGATATCAAAATGGTCACTGGCCTTCTCACTGGTCACTGCCCTCTGAGATATCATCTTAAGAAGATGGGCAAATCAGATAGTGAGAACTGTCGTTTCTGTCACAATAAAAAAGAAACGACAGAACGTATACTATGCAACTACGTAGCACTGTTCTGCAAACGACTAAAATTCCTAGGAGAGGTCAGTCTGGTGTCCTCTGACATAAAAAACGAGTAACCTAGGAAGCTAATCAACTTCATCAGAAGTATTGGCATTCTAGAGTTTAACTAGATTAAAGTATGCACAAAAGATCTCTATAGGTCGAAGTGCGGTGAGGCCGCATGGCCTTAACGACCTAACATAATCTAATCTAAAACCCAATTGTAGTAATAGATTTACAAGCTATTACTCTAATCATCCAAATAAAATGAAAATGAACCTTATAACAGGATTAAAAAACTTATTTTAAGGCTTTCTCATCCAGATTATCTACAAGATCTTCAATTGTTGAAAAATATTTTAATTGAAAACTCTTATCCTCCAGATATGCTACATACGATACTTTTTTCTAATATTGTTAATATAAATAACTACTATAACACTATTTTTTGCTAAATCTAAGAATATTTTTATTCAACAATCAGAACATCTATTATCATTCACTATCTTTTATACTATCATTAACACCTAAATTAATACAAACACTAAAGGTCATAATCAAAATATACAATATTACAGTTAAGGAAGAGGTAGATAATTCTCTACCATTCTTTGACATGAGAATTGTAAGAACTAAAGACAATGTGTTGAAAACCAGATGGTTCAGAAAACACAATTGTATATAAACATAAGTGCCCAAGAATGTCTCAACTGAGACACCCGTAGGGCAAAAGTCTTTATTTTATTAGACAGCCAAGCCCCCTTAAAGGCTCTTAAGTCATTTACATGTGAGTCAAAGTTGGTTTAGGACTGTAAACAATCTCTCAAGAAGCTGTCGGAACGCAACAATGTAACTGTGATGTGGGTGCCAGGTCACAAGGGAATTGCAGAAAATGAGGAAGCTAACAGCCTTGCAAAAGAAGGAGCTAATACCCTATTCCAGGGTCCGGAACCCTTCTGTGGACTATCGAAAAGCCACATCAGAGAGGAACTCCGTACCTGGGAACTCAATCAACTAACATCATATTGGTCTAACACACCAGCAAAAAGGCAAGCAAAAAGGCTCATAAAAGTGTCGCCTACTGCAACAAACCGCCTTCTCGAAATGAGTAAGAAAGATATCAAAATGGTCACTGGCCTTCTCACTGGTCACTGCCCTCTGAGATATCATCTTAAGAAGATGGGCAAATCAGATAGTGAGAACTGTCGTTTCTGTCACAATAAAAAAGAAACGACAGAACGTATACTATGCAACTACGTAGCACTGTTCTGCAAACGACTAAATTCCTAGGAGAGGTCAGTCTGGTGTCCTCTGACATAAAAAACAAGTAACCTAGGAAGCTAATCAACTTCATCAGAAGTATTGGCATTCTAGAGTTTAACTAGATTAAAGTATGCACAAAAGATCTCTATAGGTCGAAGTGCGGTGAGGCCGCATGGCCTTAACGACCTCACATAATCTAATCTAAAACCCAATTGTAGTAATAGATTTACAAGCTATTACTCTAATCATCCAAATAAAATGAAAATGAACCTTATAACAGGATTAAAATAACTTATTTTAAGGCTTTCTCATCCAGATTATCTACAAGATCTTCAATTGTTGAAAAATATTTTAATTGAAAACTCTTATCCTCCAGATATGCTACATACGATGCTTTTTTCTAATATTGTTAATATAAATAACCTTAACACTATTTTTTGCTAAATCTTAGAACATTGTATTCAACAATCAGAACATCTATTATCATTCACTATCTTTATACTATCATTAACACCTAAATTAATACAAACACTAAAGGTTATTGACAATATAAAAATAGCAACAAAGAACATCAAAACTATTTCATCTTTATATTCCAAAACTAAGTATCTTATAGACCAATTAGAGAAAACAAATGTAGTGTACAGCATTAGTTGTACTCAGTGTGAAGCTAAGTATGTTGGTAAGGTCGGAAGAAATCTTTCAAATCGCATTATTTCTCACAAAAGTGATTGTAGAATTAAAAAACCATCTTGTTTTAGTAGAGCATGTAATCGACAAAGACCATTATTATGGATTTTGATAACATTAAAATTTTATGTAGTGAAAGTAGTAAATTCCAAAGGACTTTTTTGGAAATGGTTTGTATTAGCAAAAGTGATAATAATTTAAACAAAAGATCAGAAATTCAAAATCTAAGCAAAATTTATAATTATATTATATCTTTGTAGTTTATTTATAAAACCAGTAAAATATCACATTTTGATTTAATTTTCCATATATTTGTTACATTTTTTTAGGCATCTATCAGTGATGAATAAATCTTCTTCTTTTTTGTTACTAAATAAAAAAGGATTTTTAAACAATACAAAATAAAAATTTTAAGTTGGCATTTGTGACATTGAGCTTATTTGTAATTGGTCGCTATTCTAACTTATTTATAAATTACAATTGTTTTTGTGAAGTTTATCAAAATTATATTAGAAAATTTCAGAAAAACATTTATTAGATAAGAACATTTTTATAATAGTTTTTTGAAATATGTTAGTAGCAATTTTATCAACCAAACAAATTTTATTTGGTGAGTTAATAAAAATTTCTTTTCTAGTTCCACTTTGTAAGATATTTTGTATTTTTTAGCAGCTCTTGAAAATAATTGTAAACACAATTGAAAGCTCGAGATAAAAAATAGTTAACCAATAGCCCCTTTTATTGACTCCAACCCATCCAAAACATATTTATTATACGATATATTTTTTTTCTATATATGTATATGATATTTGTTTTATTCATTTACAGTATTTTTTCTAAATTCAACAAAACCTTAATTTAAATTTTTAATCTAAAATTGTTTATTATAAAATATTAGAGGAGCCTCCATTATATATATTTCCATTCTCTAAGATTTTCTATCTAGAACTCTCATCTTGTATAGGCCCTAATAGAAAGCAACAATTTTTCTCGTAATCTTTTGTTTGTACAAATTCCCGACATCAATTTATAAACTCCGAAAAACAAAGGTTAATATTGGCTGAGGCTCGTATGTGGTATTTTCCGGCTTGACATTAATAAATACAGGATATATTTCTTCGTACGCAGAACTACCAGAAGGTCTTTGGTTGTCTAATAAATAAGTAAATAGTCTTGGGAAATGATTAAATTGTGAGCGCTTAGTTTGTGTAGGTCTTAAAATTACCAGAAACTGTCTATTTCTCTCTCTCTCTCTCTCTCTCTCTCTCTCTCTCTCCCTGTGTATCTATATGTATATATATATATATATATATATATATATATATATTTATATAGACATGTATAATATATATATATATGTATATATATATATATATATATATATATATATATATGTATATATATATATATATATATATATATATATATATATATATATATGTATATATAGTGTTATGATAGGTAAAATCGAGAAATATTGGCGTGCTTAAAATATTTCAATGTTAAAAAAAAATTAAAATAATTCAGATAATTCGAATAATAAACTACAAACATTTCGAAGAATGAAAGTCCATTATTTTTAGATTAATTGTATTAAAAAGAGCGTGAAGATATGCATAAATTATTTTCTTTGTAAAATATATTTGAGTGACGTGAGGAGCTTAAGTGAAATCTTAGACAATGGAAGCAGGTTTTCCAAATAAATTTATGCAGTAATTAGGACATTAGAGTAGATTTTAGAAAGATATGTTTTTGTTAGTTCATAAGAATTGGTAGAAAAAGATTAGTTTGTAAATAATGTTCGGAAATTTTATAATTGTAGGTAAAAATTTGTTTGTGTTATCGAAATGAAGAAATGGGAGATGTATGACGCGTTTTGATTGGATGAGATTGAAAAAGGTGGGATGGTTGGTTTGAGAATGAGACTTTAGTTAGTTTAAATATATATATATATATATATATCTATATATATATATATATTATATATTTATATATAATATATATAATATATATATGATATATATATATATATAATATTATATAGTCAGTTGGGTTTCTAAGGGTGCAAGGCGAACGGCTGTTGTTCTCGGGTAGTTTCCCAGAGGTAGGAAGCAGTAGCAGTGACAGTTTGTGAGTTTTCGTGTAGTTAGTGTATCTGACAGAAGCTGATCCAGTAAAAGATTGTAAGTCATATTTTTCTACTTATATCCAAGAGTCCACTTCTCAGGCTAACGAGAGATTCAGTTTATCGTAAAGAGAAGATACTCCAAGGGTCATTTTTCGCTCAGGCCAACGAGAGATTCAGTTTATGGAGAGGAGAAGAGGCTAGCATAATTTGAACAATTCGTGCATTTGAAGGAGATCATTAAGGACGATAAACTTGCAACAATTTGTTGTAAGATTGCTGATTACCTAGGGAGCTGCTAAGAATAGATAGTATAGGCTACAAGGAACAAGGATTTGGACCACTCATCATCAGAGAGAGAGATAGTTTTGATTTTCTGCAGTTTTTCTTTTATTAATAACACAATTTTTACAATTACTTTAGAAAAGACTATAAATATTTTGATTAGGAGATTTAGAATAATAATTGGGATTTTGAGATTTTAACTATTATTGTCTGTACCATTAATTTTGAAGGTTCACGTACGTAGAACAAAATTTTGAGAATCATTATATGAGATATTGTTTATTGAAAACATTTGAGTGTGAATTTTATAACATTATTTTTATTTCAATATATATTGTTATATCATATATGTTTTTTATTATTCCGGTATTCTTTGGACTTTACCTTTCACATGTAAAGCATAGATATTGAAGCACGAATAAAACCCTGAGATCAGAGAATTATAAAGTGTGATAGAATCGTAATCATATCATTTAAATAATTTTAATTAATTAATTAATTAATTAGCTAATTAATTGCTTGGCGCACTAAGGCTTTATAATTATATTATAAAGTCTAATATATTATTTATATTATTTCTATGTAATATACTAATTATATTATTTCTATGTAATTTATATATGCAATCAGTAAAATATCACATTTTGAATTTTCCATGTATTTGTTACATTTTTTCAGGCATCTATCAATGGTGAATAAATCTTCTTCTTTTTGTTACTAAACAAAAAAAAAAATTTTTAAACAAAAATATTATTTTTGACAATATGTCAAAAATAAAAATTTTTAAGTTGGCATTTACGACATTTAGGCTGAATTGTAGCTATTCAATTTTTGTTTACAAATTCAATTGTTTTTGTTAAGAAACTTTATCAAAAAATTTATTTCAAAGAAACATTTATTAGAATAGAGCATTTTTTTAATATATATTTTTTGTAATAATGTTAGCAGCAGTTTTATATAAAAAAACTAATTTTATTTGGTGAGTTAACAACAACATTTTTTATTTCTATTTCAACTTTGTAAGATATTTTGTATTTTTTAGAAGCTCTTGATAAAAATTGTAATCACAATTGAAAGCTCGAGTAAAAAATAGTCAACAAATAGCCCCTTTTATTGACTCCAACCATCCAAAATAGTTTATATATTATATATATATATATATATATATATATAATATATATAAATGAATTTTATCGCTAAATTTTTTTTAGTTTATCGCTCCAAAATTAATAAAACAATTTATTGTTGTTCAAATATTTCAGCGCTTTGCCATTACCAACAAAAACTTCTAACTATTTAGAACTTTTACTGAATAATAAGTCTGAGCTGTAATAAATAAGTAAATAAAAATGAAAAATTTAATAGTATATTACATAACGAGAGTTGTAAGAAGCTTATTACATGCGAGTAAAAAAGTTGCGCGCGAGCCGCGTAGCGGCGAGCGCAGTAATTTTACAAGCATGTAATAAGCTTACAACTCAAGTTGTGTACTATACTTTTTCTACGATTATTTTCGTTTATAAAAATAAAAATTAAATTACCACTATATTTATACTGACAGATTAATAATTTTTAATCTGTCAAAATAACGTCTTTTAATTCGTTTCCATGGTAACTCGACCAACTGACTTACGAGGCTTATGTGATATTACACATTTTTATAAAACTGAAGCGTAATTTTTTATTACGTGCTAGTCATTACGTGTCAGTATCTGTAATGATGCATTTACTTAGCATCCAAATAGTAGGTAATATACAATTTACCAGTAAGAGAGTAGAAAAACATATTTATAAAATATAAAAAATGAATAAAACTATACGTATACAGGGTGAGTGTTAAGCATGGAACGACTTAATTATCTCGGAAACAGCTTGCACAATTTTTATAGACTTTGGTTTGTAAGGCCTTGTGATGCGGCCGACATTATGGTGGTGTTTACATTATTTAACTTTCTTATTTCAAATCGAACACCTCGTATATTTTTGCCTTTTGTTTTTAAGAAATACTGAGTATTTTTCGTGCAATATTTCCTGTACCTAAATGCCATAATTCGGATTTAGTGCTACATGTATGTACATTATCTTCGCCGAAACTAAAATAATACATTCATAAATAATCTTCAATACAATTTAAACTTAGAGTTTAAAAAAGTAAATGCCTGAGATTATGACTAGGTTATTTAAAATCCATTCCAGTCCAAATAATGGAAAATGAAGATGTGGAACCTCCATTGCATTTACGTCGCTAATTCCTTAGCGACAAATATTCAGTCCGAATTATGTCCAAAAATTGTAAATACCTTTAAGGTCTTCATGAGCTATTAGTTTTAGACCTTATCCATAGGTACTGGAGAACTAAAAGATCTATACCTTTGGTAGAAAGCTATCTAAGTACGGTACAATATAACGATATTCTCTATAAAAGCCAAATTCCTCCATACTACGGTGAAATGACAAAAACACTATTTTCTAGAAAGGTTGAAATATGTTACTTAAACTCATATTTACTCCCAAATGTGTTTAATATAATTATTAAAGAAAAATAGACAAATTATCAGTACATTTTTACTGATGGGTCCAAAAATGCAAATGGAAAGGTGCAATGTTAAAAGAAAATAAAAATTACCGTCACTAGTGTAGCTTACCCAGTGAATGCTTAATATACACAGCAGAATTGATGGCAATAATGTTTGCTCTGCAGTATGTAGTACTGAATCCGACTAGCAACTATGTTATATTTACTGACAGTAAAAGCGTGGTCGACAGATTTAACAACATTCAAACAGTCAAACACATAAGCCACATTTAACTGAAAATTCTTAAAATTCTGTATGAAACTATACAATTAGGATTAAATGTAACAATTACATGGATCAAGAGCCATTCGGGAATGGAAGGTAATGAAATCGTTGACAATTTGGCTAAATCAGTAAATATGATGAAGAAAAAGTAAACAAAAATTTAAATCCACGACAGATTATTATTGGCACCTTTAATAGAAAAAAAACTTAAAAATAATTGGCATTTACATGACAGAGAATGTAAAACTGGCTTAAACTTCTATCATTGTACCCTAGGATACCTTCAAGAAGATAGTTTTACAACTCTAATCGAAATTTTATAGACCATTAATCGGTTGAGAGCAAATCATGCTCTTAATACTCCCAATTATACTTCTAGCAAAATACTGCTATAAATATATATAAAAATATACAAGGCATGCCATAAGCTAATGCAGCTCGATTTAGTCCCATGCTATTTTCTCTGATAGCTGCAACCGCATTTTGTAGTGCTTCTTCTGTCCATTTACCTTTTTCAACAGTAGATTTCCGCTTATAATATGAAGGCATACTGTAACCTGTAACAATATAGATATTAATTAATAATACTTATTATTGAAAAAAATTGTTGAATAATGCAAACCCAGTACTTATTATTAGCCCATCTATACCGATCCACTGTGACCCGTCTATCCCAAAGGTTCGGTAGAGACAGGCCACGCCATCGAACACACAGTTTAAATTTTATAAGGGCATTTTAGGTTAGGTTCAGTTGTTTAATCTCAATATAATAGGTAAACACATAATAATCAAAATTTAATAAATAATCAAAAAAAACTTACCTTTTGTCAAAACTTACACAACTTAAAAATTCACCAAGAAAAAATCTTACCAACAGCATATACTTAAGTAAAAAAATCTCCGTTTTTTATGCATACACTTTGCAATGACCACGTTCATAAGGTCTGTCGTTGACTAAATGTTATAAATGAACGTTGTCGCGCTGCACATTAAACTAAGAATCTGCAATATGAGAAATAGCCCTTCTATACCGATGGCCCATCTCTTACCCTAGTATTAACATTGATAACTGATAACAAGACAATTTTGACTATGAATCTGTAATCAATAATAATTAAAATTCAGTCTACTGCCAAAGCCATGTTTAGAAAAAAAAATCTTAAATAATTTATATCCTAATGATATTATATCACGGTCTACTGTCAAAAAATTTATGTTAGAAGTATCTCAATGTTTGGGTAGTAGAAAAAATAGAAAGTTAGAAAGCCGGTATAGGCAACTACAGCAGATTCTCAAAACGTGGTCCGTCTACTTCAATACAACAACCAATCAAATTTTTAAAACTTACCCTAGTAACACACGACGTCCTATGGACGTCCAATATACGTCCAGTTTTGGTCCGGACGTTCCTGGACGTAAAATGGACGTACTATGGACGTACGAAGTGGGACCTACTTTGGCTGGACTAAATATGGACGTTCTCTGGACGTCCGTACTCGGACGTTCGAGGGACAACCCTTAAGTCCGCGAGGGACGTACTATGGACGTCCACTGGACGTACGTGTGCTATTAGGGTATTTTTGTGTTAATCCTATCTTTTAATTCCTAAATATTGGTAGGTTTTTATAAGCGACGTTTTTTAAGTGACCTAAAATAGTCCAAAAAATTTATGTCGTGTGATCGCAGGGGCCATTTGCTAAAACTACGCCTTTTAATCTATTTTCTGGAAAACACATTATTTAGGTATGCCACAACATGCGGTTAGTAAGATGAAGCACCATCTTGTTGCAGCCAAATATTGTCGTTTTGAATATTGTTATTGTCTAAAAGATTCAAATAATGAAATTTCTACAATAAAATGTAATTGAAAATATTTACTTGGTTTTGGGAATAACCGAGCCAACTCAGGTACAATACTATTTTCCCATAAACATAAATATATAAAGTAGGACCATTTAATTTTCCCTCAATAAAATAGGGACAAATTATTTGGCACCTATTAGTCCCACCCATACATTAAGTTTTTCTGGATAATGCGTGTGGTACTGAAGCATCCAAAGAGGATTGTTACATGACCAGTATCTACAATTATGCAGATTTAGGTCTCCTATAATGAAAAAGTGGCGTCGTTGCAAAACATAACATAACTTAAAAAGTTTGGATCATCATGATTAAAACATTTTTCCACCATTATGTCCGCAAACTATTCACGTCTATCTAAATCATCATCTAACAACTCTTGAATTTATCTTACTTTGTATAGATGGAATTTATTTTCACGTACAATTTTCATTACGGATGCTTGCGAAATCTCGGAGAAAACCAATGAATACAACCTTCCGCTGTACTTAGCATTCGTAGATTATGAAAAGGCTTTCGACAGCATTGAACACTGGGCGGTTGAAGAAGCTCTGGACAATAGTAGAATAGATTCAAGATACCGACAATTGATACATGATATTTACCAAAACGCAACCATGACCGTAATTCTGGACGACAAATTAATAACGGATAATATAAAAGTTAAACGAGGAGTCCGACAAGGCGATATAATTTCACCTAAACTGTTTACCTTGACCCTCGAAGACATAATAAAATCAACAGATTGGGAAAACAGAGGAATATGTATTAACGGAAAATACCTAAATCACCTTAGATATGCGGATGATATACTCCTGATCTCCTCGGAACGACAAGAACTGGAATTAATGCTGAATGAACTTCATGGAAAATCACTGCAAAAAGGCCTAAAAATTAACTTCAACAAAACAAAAGTAATGACAAACACGGAAGACCAAGAGGCAATAAAAATAAAAACAGAAAAACTAGAACAGGTAAATGAGTATATCTATCTAGGACAAGCAATCATAGCTAACAGAGAAAATCAAACAGCCGAAATATCGAGACGAGTAAGAATGGGATGGGCAGCGTTCGGCAAACTTTCTTACGTTCTAAAAAATCAAACAATCCCTCTATACTTACGAAGCAAGGTATATAACTCCTGCATAATACCGGTACTCACCTACGGAGCACAGACATGGACATTTACACAGGCCAATTTGGATAGGATAAGGAAGGCACAAAGAGCGATGGAGAGACAAATGTTGGGTGTATCACTTAGAGATAGAAAACGTAACCAGTGGATCAGAACCAGAACAAAGACAGTAGACGCGATAGAACAAGCAGCAAAACTGAAATGGAAATGGTCTGGACACAATGAACGTCTCCAAGACGGACGATGGAACAATGCCATCGGAAAGTGTCGTCCATACAATGCAAAGAGATCAAGAGGCAGACCACATATGAGGTGGAAAGATGACATCAGGAAACAAGGAGGTCCCACATGACAGAGAACAGCTCAAGATAGGGAAAGATGGAGAGAACTGGGGAGACCTATATCCAACAATGGAAAGATAGAGAATAGGTTCAAAAAAAAAGAATTTTTAAAATATATTCATTCTTGTACTACTTATAATTTATTTTAACAGCTATTATAATACAATATAAAACAGAATATGCTGAATTATTAAAACTAAGCTGCAGGCTAGCTTATTCCTTTTTAAGTACAACTTACAAAATCAATTTTAAGTATTAATTTAACCTGTAAAGATTCTTCTACATGGCTTGACGATGGGGTATATATATATATATTATATATATATATATATATATATATAATATATATATATATATATATATATATATATATATATATATATATATATATATATATATAAACGGTCGCTCCCTTTTAAGCAACAATAAAAAATTAATTTGGTGTACTTGTCACTACTTATACTTTTCAATATAATAGATAAGTTGCATACCATTATTATATTGTATTTCAATTTCTATTTGTGTCTAAAATGATAAAAGCTGTCAATACAATGTTTAACAGCAAAACACTAAAATAGCTTAGATAAATGATTTATGTAAGAGATTTAAAAAGATCCAAACAATCATGTGATGAATCACATCATGGGCTATTATTCACTCCTTATCTGAATATGACCAGGACCATTAATTTTTTTTCCAATATCGACTCGCTCACAGGCATAGATATACTTGAAATATGGAAAAAGATATTAAATCCCGATTTACTAGTATAAAACGTATCTTTTTAAATATATCCATTACAGAAAAGTCAAACAAATAGTGTTTACAAAAATGTATTTAAATTAATAGTTATAGTAATAAAATATAAAGTTGTTATTACATAGATCGGCTTAAAATATGAATAGTAAACGATTGGGAATGTTTATGATGTCGCTATCCATCTGTGAAACAGTTTTCATTTAATTTTAAACTAAAGACTGGATTCTATTTTTCGCACAGTTGCTACCATAAAATCTATTTAAACAAAAAAGTATATACATATACAGAGCGCTCCATATTTTTTTGGAGCATATTAATCAAACAGCGATCGAAGAGAAATAAAATCTGTCTGGAAAACCTATTTTTAAAACTTGAAGAAAATCAAAAGCATATGGATAAACTGCAATTAAGGTAAATCAAAGGTAAATCAAGCAATACTAACAGAAAGAAAAAACAAGACTCCAGATATTGTCAATATCACTATTGAATGATATAAATTAGGTGGCGAACACCTAATAGGACAAATGTATGCTTCCATAAACTATATTTGGAATAATAAAAAGATCCCTAGCGATTGGAAAACCGTGACTATATACCCAGTCTATAAAAAGGGAATAAATTACAGAGTTCTGCCTCTTGTGCACAGCGTACAACGTTTTTACTTATATTTTCAACAAACAAGTCAAACAATTAACTAAAATATTTTCGGGGTTTTCGACAAGAAAGATCTACAACTTGATGTGTACAACTGTGTCCAACAACTCTGATCCAGGAGGCCATGTTAAAAATACAGTATCTATATATCTTCCCCATATTGTGGGTTTTAAATTTTGTTCAGAAATAATATTTGTTTCAAAATCTTCTATAAATGTATCGGCTAATAAAGGAGCTAAACTAGAGCCCATTGCTAGTCCAAAATTTTGTTTATATCATTTATTATTTAGTTGAAAATACATAATGTCAATAACTCTATTATAGCTGATATATTTAGTCTTGTTCTAGTTGCCAATGTATCATTACTCTCTAATTTTGTCTTGATTATATATTCAAAGTCTTATTTATGTTCAAGCTTACCAAAGTATTATTTGAATTAAATTCAATATTTGATAATTTATTTAAAAAATGTTGTGTATTTTTTATAAATGTGGCATGTTTATTTGAAAATGGTTGTATAATATTTAATAAAAATTTTGACAGTTCAGTACAAGGAGAACTTATGGTACTACAAATAGGTCTAAGTTGTATATTCGTTTTATGAACTTTTAGTACTCCATAAAAAGGAGGGGTCTTACTGTAATGAGTTATAATTAATCATTTGATAATTTGTCAAACATTCTTTAAACTTAAATAAAGTTGTATATATTCTGCTTTCCAAAGGCTATTGGTGGTCTCATTCAAGTTTACGTGATACTCTGTATTCTTCTTTTTCGTGGATTGGTAAATATTGAGATATATTCTCCACTGAGCTAATTATGTTTAATTTTGCAATATATGGATAAGCAACTGTAAAGTTTAAACCCTTTGACAGTATTAAACTTTCCATTGCATTTAAATGTCTATTTGATACATTGACAACTGTCGCTAATATGTCATTATTTCTATTGAGGTTGTTTAAAGTATGTATACGGTTTTGTTCTAAAAGAATATTAAATTTATTTAAATGTATATTTCTCTGTTTCTTATATGATTTTTCATATACTTTATGTAACTAGAAATAATTCGATCAAAATCAGAATTTGATATCAGATCGGAAAGCAAATCTTCAATACTTACATCTTGTTCAACACCAAATAAATTGGATCTATGAAATTGCAGCCTTTCCCGGATTATGGATAAAATGGCTCTGTGTTAAATTTGAATATTTACAAAAAGCATAATGACTGAAAATCGCGAGCCTAATTATCACTATCCTTGCAAGCGTGCCACTAGTTAAATATTTCAAAAGTTAGTGCTGAATACTGATCCCAAACTATAACTTTTTTAAAGGACACATTTTTTACCAAAATGTTAATAAAACATTCTTAATAGTTAATTATATATAATAAATTGCTTTTAACTTTAATTCCCCCCTTTATAAACAACTAAGCAACTAAGCACTGCCTGTTAATGTGCATATATATATATATATATATAATATATATATATATATATATATATATATATATTATGTATATATATATATATATATATATTTATATATATATATATATATATATATATATATATATATAATATATATATATATATATATATATCAAATTTCATCAATTCATTTGTGTTGTATACGGTAACGGTTACATAGGTTAAATATAGAAACAGCTTATGTAAGGCAATCATATTTGGTAAATGATTGATTAGTTATGTAAAAAAAATATCATATTTAATAAATACACCTAATGGTTTTTTATAAAAATGCTCAACTTTGATTGAAAATAATCTTATTTGGTTACCAGATTTCAAACAAAACAGATACATATTTTTTTTAATTTCACAAGTAATTATCACAGTAATTAATCTAGCATACGTGGTTCGAGATCAAAAGATTTAAGCCTCTTTGATAGACCGAAATGAACGTTCAGTAAAAATCAATCTAGCTTTTCAATTGCAATATTTCCCTTCTTTTATGTACAAAATGTAAGCTGAGGTTTCGTGTTCAAATATATACATATTTTCAATAAAGTATATCTTCAAATTTTACAAGATGAATAAAACCTTAAAAAATTTCAAAAAGAGATATTTTTAAAAAAAAAAGCTAAAAGTTAATTAGTTATAAGAATCAAAAAATGTAAACTTAGTGTAAACTGCTGTTCTAATCTCTGCTATTGTTGGTGGACTCTTTTCTCTGTTGTCTGCTTGGTCTAATGGTATATCAGGGTTCATCTCCGTCCTATTCACCCCAAGCTTTTCCTTAAAATGTTCTGTCCATCTTCTAAGTATCTCTTGCTGTTCTGTCAATATATTACCCTCCTTATCTTTACACATCGTTGTTCTCGGTTTGAACTCTTTTCTGCTTTTGTTGAGTTTCTGGTAAAATTTTCTTGTCTCTGTTGGTTTACTTAGTTCTTGTAGTTCTTGAAGTTCTTTGTTGATATATTCTCTCTTCTTTCTTCGGTGAATTTTCTTTTCTTCTTTACGTAGTTGTTTATATTCTTCCTCTGCTTGTCGGGTTCTGTGCCTCTGTTGCATCTGTAGATATGCTCTGTTTTTTCTTTCTGTTATAGTTTGACATTCTTCGTCAAACCAGTGATTCGTTCTTGTTCTTCTTTCTTTACCTTCCATGCCCAACACCTCTTTAGCTGTTTCTTTTATGATTTCTCTGCACTCTTCCCACTCCTCATTTAGGTTTTCATGTTTTGGTCTGTTTTCTAGTTTGATGCTTATATTTTCTTTGTACTCTCTATTTTTGTTTGTTTCTTTGAGTCCTTCTATATTGTATCGTTCATGTTTAGAGCCTCTTTCCTTTTTGATGTTTGAAATTCTAGCCCTTATCCTACTTTCGACCAGGTAGTGATCAGAATCCGCATTTGCCCCTCTTCTGGTACGGACGTTTATTATATTCGATTGGTGTCTTGAGTCTACAATAACATGATCTATCATATTCACTGTAAGTCCGTCTGGTGATTTCCAGGTGCCTTTGTGTATATCTTTTCGAGCGAAGTATGTGCTGGCAATCACCATGTTAAGTGATCTTGCTAGGTTTACCAACCTATTGCCATTGTCATTTGATTGCTCATGGAGACTGTGCTTACCTATTGTGGGTTGGAATTGCTGCTCTCTTCCAACTTTTGCGTTTAAGTCTCCATAAATTATTTTTATATCACTTTTTGGGCATGACTGGTATGCGGACTCTAATTCATCATAAAACTCTTCTTTGACTTCCTCTTCTTTTTCTTCTGTGGGGGCATGCGCATTAATTAGGCTGTAGTTGAAGAAACGTCCTTTAATTCTTAAAATACACATTCTGGGACTGATGGCTCTGAAGTCTTTTATTATATGTCTTACTCTCTTGTTAACTATGAATCCAGTGCCCAAAATGTGATCTTTAGGAGCGCAGCTGTAGAAAATGGTATGGCTCTTTTTTTCCATAATATTGTTTCCAATCCACCTCATTTCTTGTATGGCAGTTATGTCAATTTTGTATCTACTTAGTTCGTTTAAGAGATTTTGGAGAGCCCCTAATCTGTACAATGTTCGAACATTCCATGTCGCAACCCTCAAATCGTGTTCCTTTTTCTCGCACAGTCGTCGTCGTTTAATCAGTCCGGCTTTTCTTCCTTGAACGTTCATAACTCATGGTTTTTCTAGGAGAAGGTAGTTAACCTTCAGCCCAACCCCCTATTCGTCGGAGGACCAAGACTCCCTTCTTCGTCAGCCCTGACCCCACCTTCCATTGGGGGTTGGTTACCCAATCTCCAGTGGGGTTGCTCAGGTTACCGGTGTGTACCAGCTTGGAGGTGAAGATAGGAATTGAGTAGGAGAGGCTAAGTGACGCCAACAGGATACGGCATCATATGTTGCGCTTCACTACCCCTTCACACACCACCTGTTGATTACTTTAACCAAAAGAAAGAGTATATGCATAAAAAACATTTCAAAATCTCATGTGCTTACGTCTGATGATGAAAAAATATTTACCAAATTTTTGTCCCCAAACACGACAGCGTTAGTTCAACCTATGGATCAAGGCGTCATTACGTCTATGAAGAGAAACTACAGACAAAGGTACTTCGCTTAAAAATTGAAGAAGGATATCATTAAAAGAGTTTTGCAAGTCATTTACTATTCTCTTCTTCTTCTTCTTCTTCTTCTTCTTTTTTATAAGCAAAATGCTTGTTCAATGTCTATTAATGCATCTATTGGAGTTATCACTCCATCTTTTGCGTGGTCGCCCGATACTTCTTCTACCTTTTGGTGATTTGTCCCTCGCTATTCTGACTAATCGGGTCTCTTCCATTCTGTTTATGTGTTCGTTTCATTCCTTTTTTCTGTTCAGTGTCCACTCATTTATTTCTGGTATATTGCATTTTCTTTCTGATCACTCCTCATTCGATCCCTCAGTGTGTTTCCTGTAATTCTCCTCAGTAAACGCATCTCCGCTGTTTCTAGTAGTTGCTGAGTTTTGGAGGTATCCGGTCTTGTCTCTGAAGTGTATGTCATTATTGGTCTTATTGTTGCTTTGTAGATTCTTGATTTCACGTCGGTATTAATGTGGGGATTGCGCCATTGTTATTGATTATAATCATTGCCATTATGATTGTTATTAAGACAACCTGCTATTTTATTAGCCTTTTGTACTTGATTTTTCACTTCCTTCTCCACATCTCCGTAGCTAGACAGTGTAATTCCTAGGTAATTTGTCTCCATTACTTGCTCAATGCTGATACCGTCGATTTCCAGTTTACATCTAATTGGTTCTTTACTGATTACAATTGTTTTAGTTTTCTGTGTAGAGATCACCATATTAAAGTCCTTTGCCCTTGAGTTGAATCTATGGGTTTAGTCTTTGTAGATCGTCTTCATTGGATGCAATTAGGGCCGCATCATCTGCATAGCAGAGTATTCTGATTTATTTGTTCCCCATTTTGTATTCTCTTCCTTTATTAATAGTATTGATGATTTCATCCATGATTAGATTAAATAGCCTTGGACTAAGCGAGTCTCCTTGTCTTATTCCATTGCCCATATCTATTGGATCTGTAAGGTGGTCATCTATTCTGACTTCCATATTGTTGTTCTGGTAAATGTTCTCTATTGTTTTTATAACATTATGTGGAATTTCTCTATCGTAAAGAAGGTGAATTACATCTTTAAGCTTTACTTTATCGAACGCTTTCTTCAGGTCTATTAGACATATGAATGCTGGTCTGTTATACTCTAGTGCTTTCTCGGTAATCTGTTTTATGACGAATACTGCATCTGTGCACGATTTTCCTGTGCGAAAACCCTGCTGTTCATCCGCTAAGGTAATTCTCTGATTTATTTTGCCTTGCAATATTTTGGTTGTAAGCTTCAAAGTGGTGTTTAATAAGTTGATACCTCTGTAGTTTTCAGGTTGTTTTTTATCTCCTTTTTTGTATAGTAGGATAAGCTCGCTTTTCTTCCACTCTTCAGGTATTTTATTATGTTTGATGATACTATTCTCGACTCTATTATTAAATCGCATCTGCGTAAGAGTCTGTATTGTCTCTGTTTACAAGTAAACACCTGTAAAGTCACGGAGAAAACTGTTACCAAACATCGAAAATTGTATCTAACTAGCAGTTGGCGAAGCTGCCAAAATATGCTGCCTGTCCTTACAATTTAAATGAATTTAGTTTTCTGAGGGAGAGAATTAGGATGCAGCTAACCTGCAAGTGTACTTAGACTGCGACAATACCGACCCAGGATTTGAGTATTTCACGGATGAAGACATCCTGAGAAAATGCGGAGAAGACAAATAGGAAAGTGATGATAAAGAAGACTAGCTTCTACTTAGTGAATAAGTAACTCACGAAACGTAAAGTGCAATGTTGAATAAAGAAACACGTTTTTCTACTCAAAAAAAGCAGAAATAAGTGGGAGACTACTTTCAAAAAGTGTAAAAATAAAAGTACTCATTTAAAATTGTAAATTAAAGCTTAGGTGAAACTGCATTTTTTATTTTTTGCATTTATGTATTTATCTTCCAGTTACGGCTTATCTGCGACAACCGTGCCACTTAACCTCTTATCCTTAAGAACCTGCTCAACTTGTGTAGTCTCCCAAAAATTTTGGTTTAAATTCAATTCAAAGTAGCGCACTGCGACCTCTCTATACTGATCTTGAACCTTCTTTCAGCTTTTAACTTTTTACAAAGCAAACTGCTTCTGATTTTTTTGTGGGGCTAAATCTTATTGCCCTTTATTCATCCATATCATCAAAAAGTTTAGGTTTACCTTATCTGGTAAATTATGGTGAAAAATTCTCCTCCAAAAAACTAAGCCGAATACGTTCTTTACATTTATTACCGCAGTACACAATAGATAGAAATAAATATAATTAGAAATTTAAATTAAATTAAATACTATGTAAATATTGTACTAAGCCACAATTAATTGTATTAATTGTAAGGACAATTACATTTTACTTAAAAATTTGGTGTTTCGATTTCTACTGCGGAAATCGTTTTAAAAAAGGGATTATTAAATATTTTGTTAAAAAAAATCGGTGTATAACCACCAACATTGTTGACAAGGTTATGCCTTGTCGCAAAATTGGAGGTTGATTTACTTTTAGCGACGATAATATAGGCAACAGCCACATTGAGGCTGTAAAGGTGTGAGAGTGGATGTTTCGCTTCATTTTATGCCCCACATGGTATTTTATAAATGCAATACTTTGATATTTATTATGTGTTGTTTAGTTGCCAGCAGCCAAATATATCAGGCAATCCACAAACATTAAAGGACTTAATAATGACAGCAATACCATCTTTTGTAAAAGGCTTATCAGAAAAATTAAAAATATCTGTCTAATTTCCAACATACAACCCCTCAACCTTATCCCTCACCCATGTCCCAACACCATTCGTCCCCCTCACTACCACATGACCCCCAGATACCAAGTACATCAACACATTCACAATTCAACCACCATACCTTACACCCCTGTCCATCAGAATCCCCCACTCTCTCAATCCCCGGACACATGCCCCACACTCATAACAATTAGCATCCTAATCACACCTTTTGACTCTACAACAACAACCAACCAACACATAGCATCTCCTAGACCACCCATCCTACCTATGCGCTGTCTCTATCCATGTGCCAACCAGTGACTACCCCACCAAACAACACCTAACAAACACCCTTCCACACCTACATCACCTCTCTCTCTACAATCCCGAAACTACACCCCCCCCTCCCCCCCCCTCCCCCCCCACCTCACCAAGACTCCCTACTCTACCAGCTTACCTACTGCCTCACCTATACATCCCCCCTCCTACACCCACCACTCCAACCCTCCCCCTCCACACACTACTACCAATCCCTCTAGAAGCTATAGCTTACTGTACCTACTCCTAACAGATCTCCGTCCAACATTATATCCAATACGTACATCACCATTCCACCGACCTGAAAAACCAGCATCCAACACCATGTAATAGATCTAAAATACAGCCCACTACTCCACACATCCCCCCATCAACTAGAATATACCCTGTGCCACATAACACATACATAAGACTCACACACTACCTCTGTACCCACCCACATAACAAATAGTCTATTCCACTAACCTTTGATATCTATCAGACCACAACGTGCACAATACAAGTGTCACCTACCCAGAAACACGTACCCTCCTGCGTCTCACAGCATCCACTTTAACTACCACCACACCCATCTACACGCCCCCGCCACACGTCTCTCCCATGCCTGTACATATCATGTCTACCCGCACCACATATGCCCTAAACCAACCCACCTTACCACTCCCCATTCCCACATACAAATACCACTTATCACTAGATCACACTGTCCCCCAAGAATAACGAGATTTACTCCCCATCCACTCCCACCATCCAACCCACCTACCTCCCACAAATAAATACCTCCTAAAACTTCCTTACACACCCATACACAACTACCTCACACAAACAATGACCACACCCTCCATCCCCCAACACACAAACATATCCCCCTTCCACTTGCCACAATGAATACCATCAATCCCACACCATCCTACTAAATCCCCAACCTCCCCGTCCCTGTACCACCTCAACCAGTTGTCGTCATACCACTCCTATCTGCCTACCCCTCAAACACAACACTACTCCCAATACATCCCCCAAAATCCTTCCCCCACCCAACCACCCACACATACCCACCCCTACCCCCCATACAAAAAAACACAACACAATATATTAATACCCACCCCACTCACCCCCCCCATAGACATACGCACCCGACACTCCTACATCCAATACTCCACCTAATCAAGCACAAACAACTCCAGCCCACGCATCGCTCAATGTAATAATATTCTCATGTCTATGAGATTAACACATTAACCGAATAAACCACAACCTTGAAAAGACCCCAAAATTATTAAACGACATCTATAACATTTCCCACTACAAATAAACCAATACAATACTAATAGACAAAAGAATAAACAAATAGCGACTCGGCATCGTGCGCTATCTATAACAGACAAAGCACCTTCTTTAGTGTTTGACCCCCCCCCCCATACTACTCAACATCACCCCCTATACCCTTTAAACGGCACTTCTAGAGTGAAATGTACGCTCCCCCCTTACTCCACTGCCCTAGATAATACAACATTTTAATAATAACTAAAACTCAATAAAATATCTTTTTTAATCTAAAAAAATACCCCTGTCAACTGATATGTTGTCACAACTCTGCATGCAACCTATGAACTATGCCTCTATACCCACACCCCCCCCGTCTCCACTCCCCCATCACATCACCCCAGCCACTGATATCCATCTCGTCCATCAACTCCGCCCCACACCACCCCCATATCTCACTCCCTCTCTGCTCTCTCACTCTTTTAAAAATAAACCCACAATACCGCGAAAGAAACCGTCCTCAATCAGTGTTCCCCTCCAACAATCTTCACCATCATCACCACAATACATGCTAACATGTACCCTGCTCCTCGCAATATCAACAATATCTAGTGAGTCCGTCGCCGTTGTTGATTTTGAGATAACGCTGTTTGATCCGGTGTCTCATCCAGACAGCGCAGTGACAATCAACTAGCGCCCCTACGTAAGTCTACAGATATATCTTCCTGATACTTGTACCCCCAGATGAGCGAGGATGTGTCCACTTACGCAATCCCCACCTATCCTACCACCACCTTATTGTGATAACACTTTCTCCAGAGTAATCGCTAGTATCTGTGATACGTAGTTATTGCGTCAAATGTTTATAGCGATGAGATCGCTAGTACTATATATAGTAGAATAGATGCCAGTACTACGGGGTAAAGACTGCCATGCTTAATACTATTATGTATACTCCATCGGATATAAAGGCATGAATCAGAAACAAATAGCAAATCTCTCTGTCTTGTCCACAAAACTAAAACCTTAATATTACGGTTTGTGCTCTTCTTGCTTCCCCACTCATTTTGCCTTGTCGCTCAAATAAAGGCGTCCTCATCAACACATCCTTCCTTTGGTTTTCGCGAAAAGCGAATCGCTTACATAAGCCTCTTGTTGCGATGGATACCCCACCCGGTGAAAACAAAACACACCACAAAAACACACCTCCTCCTCTGCATAAAAACCGAAAAGTAAGATCACCAAGTATGTATATCAAATTCCTTGCCCCCTGCTATGCTTCGACGCGTATTGTGATGGAGTTTAGAAGTGGTTTAGTTTATATAAGTAGTTTACTATATTTGACTAACACGTCAACTACTTAATTTCAAGGAATACGCGTTGTCCTACAAATATGACAAAAAAAAACTCAACCGCCCTCTCAAACATGGAAACGAAAAAAAAAAAAAAAAAAAAAAAAAAAAAAATAAAAAAAAAAAAAAAAAAAAAAAAAAAAAAAAAAAAATAAAAAAAAAAAAAAAAAAAAAAAAAAACAGAAAACCAAAAAAAAAATAAAAAAAAAAAAAGAAAAAAAAAAAATAAAAAAAAAAAAAAAAAAAAAAAACAAAAAAAAATAAAAAAAAAAAAAAAAAAAAAAAAAAAACATAAATTTGATTTTGAGCAAACCAAGATCCTAAAAAGTGAACCCAACAGGAAGAAGAGAGAGCTTTCTAGAGTCTATACAAATAACAAAAAATAATAACGCAATAAATGATAAAAAGGATGTCAAAAATTTGAACAAAATATATTTTAACTTAATTTAAATATACATAAGTCAATCTCAGAACGCCTATGATGTTAAAATAACTGATTGTTTAAACGATAAGCTAACATCAATAAACAACACATTAGATTTAAAATACATTTTACTTTTAGTGACTTAGTGGGTATGTCCTATGTGTTTAATATTATTTTAATTGTGACGTCTAATTGTTAACACCAAATCTTTACATGCTTGGTAAGTCAAAAGTTTATTTTTTTAAACCATATTATGTCTGTCATGGAATGTTTTTTTTTTTAGTCAATATATATTCTTGAAAAAGGCATGGATTTCCTGCCGAAACGTCGGAAAAATATATATATAAAATGTCTTAGTATCAAACAATTTTTTTTTATGAACCTAAGCCAAATATAATATTCTCCAGTCTAACCTTTTTGTTTGCATATTTTTTGTCAAATCTCATTATTTTTGTTTGTTTCTTGATTTATTACTAAGCCGATTACTTTCCTTCTTTGTACTTTATTATTTTCAATTTTAAAGTGAATACCTCTTGTTTTATATTTTTACCTATTTAGTAAAATTTGTTCTTTTAGAACAAAATTAGTGTGTTTTATTTTAAAAAAGTCACGTAAGCATTTAAATAGTCGTTGTAAAGAGATGGTAAAACTTTTGCAATAAGTATGTACCTTTTTGATTTAAAATGGAGTCAGGATTTTTTTATACTTTGGCAACTATGTCAACTTCGATCTCTGTCAATGATAATGACGTGCAACGGTGAGTAAATTAGATGCAGTATATGTAATAATAAATATGCGACAGGAATTAACCCAAGCCAATGACTTAAATTAGGATTTTATAACTCTACCAAAAAAATAATATTTTAGAAATTATTCAGAATACAGAACAATATTATGTCTCATAAGTCATATCTTAAAAGTATTGAAAATGGTATACCGACAAAAGGACGCGGAAAAAAGGACGCATAAAAAAGGACGCGGAAAAAAGGACGCGCGAAAAAAGGACGCGTGGAAAAAGGACGCGTGGAAAAAAGAACGCATATTATTAATGAAATACTATAAATAGTTTATTTTAATTGACAATAGCAATTACCCCCGTTTATCCCCTATATATAATTACAGAAAATGATTCTACCTTACCTAAAATCGGTTACGGTTAAAAGTAAAAAGTGAAAAATATTTATATGAAAAAAACTTGCCTTCACACTTTATCCAGGCTTAGGACTGGCAGCAGAAGCTGGCGTGTTTACAAGTTTTTTTTTTTATTTTTTTTAATTTTTTGCTTTTTTTGGAATTTTTTTGTCATTTTATTTTTTTTTGTTTTATTTTTGATATTAATTTTTTTTGTATTTTTTTTATGTTTGCAACTGAAAATTGTGAGCAATGCCTCTCAAATATTCTAAAGTTGGCCTGTCAGCATAATCGGCAACAATAGCCCTTATCCTGTTTGCTGTATCTTGATATTTTCTTTTGCGTGGAGGTACATTGCCCGAAATGTACTGCTCTATTTTCAAAACATTTAAATCATATTCTTTTTTTAGAGAATTAATAAATTTCCAAATATTCAGATGTGCACTATTGAGAAGAGAAGAAAAGCTGTTGTGCCATCCTTCGACAGCATTATTAGTTCGAGGTATATCTTGGTTTGCCAAATCGTAACATATCCATACATTTTAGATTTTAGGTTAGGTAGAATCATTTTCTGTAATAACATATGGGGATAAAAAGGGGGTAATGGCTAATGTCAATTAAAATAAACTATTTATAGTAATTCATTAATAATATGCTTCCTTTTTTCCACGCGTCCTTTTTTCGCGCGTCCTTTTTTCCGCGTCCTTTGGTCTCGCGTCCTGTTTTCCGCGTCCTTTTGTCGTATATTCATTGAGAATAATCCACAAAGAACCTAAAAACGTCTTAATGCCAATATGTTTAATAAAACTCAGTTTGGCTTCAGAAATAACTTGGGAATGTAAGCATTTGCTGTCATACAAGTCAAAGGACTAGCCAATCGGAATTCGTTTAAAACGAGGTATTCAGGGTATCTGACCTTGATCATTCTTTAGGTTTAAAAATTGCAGAACTAAGACGTGAAATATAACCATATTTTTACTTCGCAGTTGAAACTGCAGTGGAATTTTTCTTCGATGTGTCCAGACGCTTACGACACAATATAAACAGAAACTTAACGAAATTTTATACATAGCCCAGAGGAGGTCAAAATAAATTTTACAAATTGAATATTCGATGGTTATTCCCGTCAAAGGGACTAGCCAATCGGAATTCTTTTAAAACGAGGTGTTCAGGGTATCTGACCTTGATCATTATTTAGGTTTGAAAATTACAGAACTAAGATGTGAAATATACCCATATTTTTACTTCGCAGTTGAAATTGCAGTGGAATTTTTCTTCGATGAGTCAGACGCTTACGACACAATATAAACAGAAACTCAACGAAATTTTATACATAGCCCAGAGGTGTTCAAAATAAATTTTATACATTGAATATTCGATGGTCATATGAAATTTATACATGCTGCAAATGTACCAGTACACAGAATGTATGGACAGGAATAAAGAATTTTTGTAAAAAAAGTGTCTTATTAATTACCAAACCGCTTTTGATAAAGTAGTGCATGATCAGCTTAAGAAAATAATGATGAATAAAAATATTGATAGCAACGATAGAAGAATAATATAGAAGTTTTACGTTTTACGTGAACCAGAGATCATCTAGTAATGTAGAGAAAACGAATAATGTCTTTGTATCATTTGGCTGAGCTTTCATTGTGTTGTCCAGGGTGTCATAATTAAAGATGGACTAGCTGTTTGATTGGATTACTAACATTCATTACAGAGCAACTATCTCAAATTATCAATCTATATCTCAAACAAATCTCAAAGGTAGTTGCTCCGTGAATAAATTATACATTTAAGAAAAAAAGATTATAATTACAACTACAATTAAGATAGTTATTGTTAATATGCTAAATTTGTTGTAATACAAAAGTAAAATATTAAAGCTCTCTTAAGGATGATTATTTCTGTATCTTCAACAATTTATTGGCCTTCCATAATTAACTTTTATATACCATTAAAAATTACTACCAAGGCATAAACAGAAATTTGCCCTTTTTATTTGTAAGAGGAGAGATGAATTTTCAGCATTTAAAAATGTCAAAATCTGTAAAACACTTCGTCGGAAAAGAAGCAGATGTGGGTATACGGATTTAGTGTAGACCTTCCCATAATACGTCAACCTTTTACAAAATCACGGCATCCATAAAAGTCTCTTTAAAGTATTCATCGTGAAATCGAAGAGCTTTTGTTGCACATCGAGGTAGAGAACTTATTGTCAGAGGTTTATTGAAAAAAAAACGCGGTTTGAAAATGTTGGGGATAATAAAAAACGAAAGTAAAATTTTGGACAGGTTTTGAATATTCTAACGTGACTGAAATCAAATTATTGATAAACTGCTAACTTTAGGTTTATACATATTAAATTTGTACATCCTTTATTTGGTAACTAATAAGAATATAATATATATATATATATATATATATATATATATATATATATATATATATATATATATATATATATATATATATCGCAAAAAGGAGTACGACCGTCTATCCAATATAAATAAGGATCACTCAGATGAGTGGTGGGTTCAATCGGTCAACTCGGTGGAGAAATAAAAGACAAAGTTGATACTACTTCATCTATTTTGAAGACGTTTCGCTATCGAATTCTGATAGCATCATCAGTTCATCTAAAATTTTTTTTACATTAGAGTACCACACATTCATGAAGAAGATGTTAAATAGTTACCTTAAAAAAGATATGTAGTTGTCAATGGTATTAAAAAGGTAGTACAAAAACTCAAATAAATGGACATCGTATGGTGATATTGTATAAACAATTAAATAATTAACAACATTTAGAGACTTAGTAAAAATTAGCAAAGCAACAGAAAACGTGGTCTAATAAGCATATAATATTGAATATAATATTAACTAGTGAAAAAGAACTAAGAAAATCATTGATTCACTTCCAATTAAGCAAAAAATTTTATTTTAACTTCATCTTAACTTTTGGTAGCATTATTTAAGTTAACTACATTAAGATATAAAAAATATATATAAAAAAGATATAAAGTTAAGTTACCACTGTTTTCTTGGCACCTGTTGCAGTTGAAATGGCGTTAAATTAAAAGGTACCGAGTCAATGACGTGAAACAGACAGCCAGCCTTGAGATCGAAAATTATTCGACAGAACAGCAAGGTTAATAGTACCAACCCACTAATTTACGGGCGGTAAATTTGAAAAAGTTAACATGAGTTTAAATGATAACCCTCCCGTAAGAGACCAAACAATGAAAGAAATTAGCGATAACGCTAATCCCCTGCATCAACTAGTCTAGAACAAACAAGTAGGCCAAATTCATTCAACTCCATATTTAAAAGAGTGATAAACGTCAACAGTATAGTTGGTTATACATCTACAGGTGATTGACGATAAGCACCTAATTTCCAAAAAGTCCAAGGTCCCACGCTTGGAACTTTAATTTGTAAAGTATTCAAAGGTTGAATTGTATTTATTTATATTAAAGTAAAAAACCAGAGGGTCAAATTAATCAATATATGAAAAACGACCAAGTATGCAATGTGAGTTGCATAAGTAAGTTTAAGTTAATTAGCATTTATGTAATAATATATTTTTATTAAGTATTAATTATAGTAAGTTAAATTTATTTAATAAAAAAAATGTGTTGAATTGTACTACTTTAGAGACACATACATAACGAACTGATTGTAAAGCCTAATTCTGCAATATTAAAGCATGATATATTTGACTCAAGTTACTTCTGTCTGTTCTCTTATTTAAAGCATTAGGATGTTTAAAAATGGAACACATTTCTAAGAACTGTCTTTTACCAAGATTGCGCTCAGTGCCAAGAATTTTAACTTCATTGAAATTCACCTTATGTTTGGTGTTAATTGCGTGTTGCGCTAACGCATATGTGTGCTTAGAAAGATTAATGTCACTTCGATGGGAAGTAAGACGTCCTTTTAGTGATCTTCCAGTTTGACCAATATAACAAGCGTCACACTCAGCACAGGGTAAATAGTATATAGTATTAACTTGTTCCAAAGTGGACAAGGGTGTTTTAGTTTTAGAAAACAAATTTCTAACAGTCTTAGCATTCTTAACTGCAATTTTAACTGGTATGTTATTATGTTTATATAGTTTAATAAGCTTCTCCGTAACTTGAGGAAAATAAGGCAGAGATGAATAATGGGTGGTAGGATTCTCAAGATCAGTATTAGGCAGAACAATGCTATTGACTGAATTATTAGAAATGGTTCTAAGTTGGTCACCATTGGGTATATTATCAAAAGAGGATCCATAACTTTGAGAATATAGGTATTTATTTATGATGTAGGAAGGATATGAATTTTCAATTAGAATATTTCTCAATAACTTAAGGATTCCCTTCGATTAATCGGATGTGTCAATTTATGTAATCTGCAACTAAGTGCTTTAATAAGGTTCAATTTATATTTCATAGGGTGACAGGAACGGTAATTAAGGAACCTATTGGAGGCCATTGGTTTTCTATACCAACTTGTGGTCAGGGTGTTATCTCCCATTCTGATGACACGCATGTCTAAAAAGGGGATACTATTTGTGATGGAATATGATACATATTTTTTATATCTTAATGTAGTTAACCTAAATAATGCTACCAAAAGTTAAGATGAAGTTAAAATAAAATTTTTTGCTTAGTTGGAAGTGAATCAATGATTTTCTTAGTTCTTTTTCACTAGTTATTATATTCAATATTATATGCTTATTAGACCACGTTTTCTGTTGCTTTGCTAATTTTTACTAAGTCTCTAAATGTTGTTAATTATTTAATTGTTTATACAATATCACCATACGATGTCCATTTATTTGAGTTTTTGTACTACCTTTTTAATACCATTGACAACTACATATCTTTTTTAAGGTAACTATTTAACATCTTCTTCATGAATGTGTGGTACTCTAATGTAAAAAAATGTTAGATGAACTGATGATGCTATCAGAATTCGATAGCGAAACGTCTTCAAAATAGATCAAGTAGTATCAACTTTGTCTTTTATTTCTCCACCTAGTTGACCGATTGAACCCACCACTCATCTGAGTGATCCTTATTTATATATATATATATATATTATATATATATATATATATATATATATATATATATATATTTTCAAGCGCTTTATACCAATGATCCATCTCTATTTCTGTTATAAACGAATAATTGAGTGGTTCAGAACAAGAGGTGACTATACAACAAATTCACTATTTTAAGATCATCATCATCATTTAACCCGGATCTATCCACTGCTGGATATAGGTCTCCCTCAGTTTTTTCCATGTATTTCTGTTTTGTGCTGTTTGCATCCAATTTTGTCGATCTGTTTTATGTCATCAGACCAGCTTGTTGGTGGACGACCTCTACTTCGATGTGCTTCTTGTCTCGGTCTCCACTGTATTATTCGCTGTGTCCATCTGTTATCCGACATTCTAGCTATGTGCCCCTCCTAGTTCCACTTAAGGGTCATAATTATTTCTATGGCATCTGTCACTCCTGTTCTCCGTCTTATTTCCTTGTTCGTGATCCGATCGTTCGTGATACGAGAAATGCCTAACATCGATCGTTCCATGGCTCTTTGGGTAACACAAATTGTATTTCTTACTTTCTTGGTTAGTGTTAATGTCTCTGCACCATATGTAAGTACTGGCAACACACACTGATTAAAGAACTCTTTTAAGATAATGGAGTGTAAAGTTAATCGGTTATATAAATTTCTAAATAAAGTAACATAACTATATTTTGGGGGTTTTTGTATAGGAGAAACTAAAATAATTCTATTAGTATCTAATAATATAGGACAATAGAATAGCTAGATGTTTTCAAGGCCACGTGGGTAGAAGGGATTCAGTTATTGACTGACTATCTTTTAAATAAATGTTTTTAAAACAGTATAATATATAAAAGAGACACAAATAGATATTTATACTACAACTATGGTTTACATTTTTTGATAAAACTTACTGTTTTCGAGAAAAACCCAAAAAATCTCAAATTTTGATCTTTGACCCCGAATAACTTTTGTAGCACACATTCGATCGATCGGATTTTTTAAACTTTATTTGTCACGGTAAACCTCAGCTCTCCACCAATATTTAACTTTCCGGGAATTTTTGTTAATAAAAACTATTTTTATGTTTTAATTTACCGGATTATAATTATTGGAATATCAATCTGCTAGTTATTGGTGGCATTACCAATAATATTCTAACTTTTAGATAAACCAGTGTCACTTTGCTTATTGCGATTTATTTTTTTGACGTTTTTGTCACTGATGAATATTAGCGGTCAAAATCACTTGCTACAAATTCACTCACTGATTCTTGAAATGGCTCTTCTTCGCTACTCCTTTGTATTGTCATTGCTATTTCATCCAGTGTTTTTGTAGTTAAATTATTATTCCAATGGCTACTTACTGTAAAGGATAACTTGTAACGCTTTTTTCTTTCCATTATGCAAAATTGAAGTTAGAGCCTCCAATGTTGCGTTGTATCCAGTCTTTCCCTCATTGCTACCTACATTAAAATATTTGCACTTATCATCCCTACCTTCCTGTGTTATTCGTTTCTGTCATTATTAAACATTCTGCACTTGAATACACAGTTCTTGGCCGTGTCAGCCACCCGACAGTCCGCAGTTTGCACCCGTAGTACTTCCTATCCTTTTTAACCAGGTTCTGAAAGAGCAGCGCTCTGTTAAGAATTGTAAGTTGTAAAAAGTCATTAGAGTCTATGTCACCACACTTCATTTAGTCTGCAATATTTGGAATTAAAACCCTTGTCAAAGCTGTCCTGTACTTAATTGTCCATTCTTCCTACCACTTTGTTATCCTACTATTCCTAGCTATTATTTTCTCCTGCCCTCCTTCCCTCCCACCCTTTCAGTAGGTTTTTGCTGTTTATTCCCCTTCAGGTGGATGGGTAAGAGATCCGCGATCACTTATATGGCCATTGTTATTATTGTTCTGTATACCCGTGCTACCCTTAGCAGTGCTTTTCTCCTGACTTTCTTTAGCATCCTATTATAGTTCTTAATAATAAGCACGTGTTGCTATACAGAAGACTGAAAAAATTGGATTAAAATTCTCCTTTAACAGTCCCTAGTTCTCCCACGTTGGACATAATTCTTGTCAGCATCGGATTGCTCTCTTCTGTCTTGCAAGTGATGTATTTCACGAGTTCACCAAAAATTTACCTCATATTTATGAATACATCCAAGAACTTTGCTTTACTGACATATCTTTTCTTCCTCCCTGTCCCTTAAATATTCTAGACAACTATTTGGTAATCGTCTCCCCAAATAGCCTTAGTAGGATCTACCGCATTACTACTTTGACTGAGGAAGTAGACTTTATGATGTATGAATATGAGTGTGAGTATCTGTGAGCAAGACTTCTATGAGGGACTGCGTGAGGATGAACTGATCCACCCCGAATCCAGATCATATGCTAGATCCTCTTTAACGGAACATGCTCTGGTACGTTCTTTAGAACATTTACCACATCTCGCCCATGAAAAAAGGAAGGATGAAATGTAGTAAAGTAATTATCATAATTCAGCCTTTTGCGTGTTAAGTTAAACATAGGCCTTCCCAATTTTTTTCTAGTTATATCGGTTTTGAGCTTCCTGTAGCCAATTCCTAGCGATTTTTGTGACTTCGTCTGTCCATCCTAAAGGTAGTCTACCTCTACTTCCTCTATCAGTTTGTGGTCTCCATACTTTAATTTTTTGAGTCTACCACTCGTCAATCATTCTGCTCACATGTCTCATCACATGGCCCGCCCAGTTCCACTTTAGCCATGCTATGCGTTCTATGAAATCTGTGACGCATGTCCTTCGTATTTCTTCGTTTCTAACTCTGTCTGTGAGAGTCAGTTAAAGTAGCGATCATTTCATTCGCTACTCTAAGTTTGGTTACTGTGGCGTAGGTTAAGGAAAGTGTTTCGGCACCGAAGCACACATTGGTGAAATGTATTTTTTGTTCAATAATTTGGCATGTTGCTCTTGAAGACGTCTGATAAAGCTCCATATACAGTTCATGGTAAAGTAATTCTTTTTTGCAGTTTTGGTCGACTTTTGGATTTTCGCTTGGTAACAGATTTGTCAAGTATTGTGTCTTTCCAAACTTCATGACAGACGGCATCTAACGCAGTAAGGATAGTTCCAATCTCTTTTAAGCTGTCTGATATCAGAAAAATGTTGTCAGTAAATCGTTAATGGGAGAGCATTTTGCCATTGATATTGATTTCTTTGGCTTCTTACTCAAATTTTTTAAAAGCGTGTTCCAGAACGGCTGTAAAGATTTTGGGATTTAACGTGTCTTCTTATCTGATTCCTCTTCTGACATCTATACATTTTGTATACTTATATGGTAAAATGAATTGGTACCAGAAGAGTGGCTAAAGGGAATATAATGCTCGTTTTATAAAAAGGGTGATCAACTGCAGTGTAAAAACTATAAAAGCATTACTCTGTTAGCATCTGCATATATAATCTTCGGCAATGTATTGTTTGAAAGACTCTACGTTCTTTGACAATGAATAGTGTAAGACAGGGGGACGCGCTGGCATGTCTCCGCTTTAATATTGCCTTGGAAAAGGCAAACAGATAATTAAGTAATAAATAAATGGAACATATAGATATAATAAATGGAGAAAAAAATCCTTAGAAAGATTTTTGAGACCGTAAATGAAAGTTGGCTATGGAGTTGAAGATACAACTTTGCAATATATCAGTTATCTAGAGATTGTGAAATTTGTTAAAGTGCAGAGACTTAGATGGGTGGACACATTGCTAGGATGTCAGATCACGAATACACGAAGAGATTAATATTTTCAAAACCAGGAAGTACAAGAAGCAGAGGACGACCACGAAAGAGATGGACTGATGATGTGGAAGTTTACCAACAGATTCTAAGGGTCAGAAAATGGAGGGAAGTTGCCAGGAATCGACAGGAGTTGCGACTTCTTTGTGAGCAGGCCAAGATCCACAACAGATTGTCGAGCCACTTATAATTAGGACATTTTGTATCTTAGTCTTACGCACATGATTGTGTTATTGTATATATTCGCGATCAGTTTGGTGTATTATTAATCTATGCGACTTTCCTTCAACGCTATCATTACGCTGTTAATTTCTACGTTATTGAATGCTTTGCAAAAGTCTACGAAAGCTAGAACCAATGGTCGGTTGTATTCAAGAAATTTTTCTATAATCCCTTTGGAGTGGAGGTGGTCGTTGGTGTTAAAGTTTTTTCTAAAACCTGCCTGTGTCCAACCTGCCTTGCTATGCATGCGTTGGGTAAACTGTAACCGTCACATCGTGGAAAATCTCGTGGAGTCAATTTAAATAGCCGCGAAGTGATGGGTGTGGTAGTTCTCATTTTTTTTTTTTTTTAATTTTACTAATAAACGACATGACTTATTGCAACTGATGCTAATAGTTAACGTGAACGACGACATAAAATTAACAAAGTTTTGTGATTTGGTTGCTTGCTGCTGAGCAGCCATAAAAAAATTTGTGCGAAAAATACAAAAATCGTGTCTTCCTTTCTTCATTTATAAAATGATTGTAAAGTGTCATTTCAAGCGGAAAAGTAATGACAGCTTTGAAAAAATGTAACAATAGATCAGTCTGTTACAACAAAAATAGTTCTCTTACAGGAAATTGCGTTAAAATGTACAATTCTAACATTCCAAGGAACACTTTTTCTAAATACCGTAGTACCTACCTATTTGAATTCCCATTTTCAAACAGTAAACGATTTAATAGACCAGGGTTGATAATTTTTGAAACCAAAAAAATTATAGTAGAATGAAACCTACTGGAAAAGGAAAAGAATATGCTAAAAATGGAAGAAAAAATAAATTCCACTCTATCCGAGGTCGAAAAGTGGGAGGGGGTGAGTTTTTAAGGGAAAAATCGGTTTATCGCGATTTTCGGAGGAAACTACAAGCGATATGGAAAAAAGTTAAATAGCAAAGTTGTAAGTAACAAAAAGATCTACAACTTTTGTATTTACACTTTTTTCACATAGTCTCAAAATTTTTGTGGAAACTTCAAAAAACTAAGTTTTTGGTTTTTATTTTTATCTTTTACAAAAAAAAATTTTTTTAGAAATTTGTTGAAAGCTTGCCTTAGTATGTACCAAACACTCTAATTTTTTGGAATTGAAAAATTAATTTTTTTATCTGAAATTGATTTAATGTCGAAAAAGCAGCCTAATTTTCAATCGAAAATTCACGCGTCAAAATATTAGCTTTTTTAAAAAAAGTCGGTGGGATTTTTGTTTGTTGAAATGTATGCCTTTCGATAGTGTAAAAAAATACACATTATTATGGCAAATGTTAAAAAAAAACGCAAAAAACAAAACTCAAATTGAAAATTTTTTTTTCATTAATATGTACAATTTTGATATATTTCTTATAATTAATACTGTAATTAGTCATGAAGCTTCAGATTTTATGATACATTGATAAACAAAAAAATTATAAATCCGCAAAACATTAATATTGCAAAAAAACATGTGAAAATAGCTGTTAAAAATATTCAAGATAGGTTTTAAAGGGAATTTCATCAAAAAAATGTGACTGCTATACTTTTTTTTACAATTAAAAAGCTGGTTTATTAATGTTTAATTATATTTTTGTCGTGGACAATCTTACAATATATGTATATATATATATATATATATATATATATATATATATATATATTTATGATGTATATATTTATAATAATATTTTTTAGGGCATAATTTTTGTCTCTTTGATGGCATTCTTTCGTCACCTTCTGATTCTAGAAGATCTTCTAAATCTTCAAGACCGTCACCGTCTTCATCTCCAATTTTGTTTCCTGTCTGCATTACTTTTTTATCCACAATTTCATCAGAATCAATATTCTTAATTTCTTCGTAGGCTTTTTCTTCCACATTAGATCATTTTTCTGAGCCGTGACAACTTGAACATAAATTTGTGCATTTCAAACCATGTTTTCGGCAACCACATTTTAAATTGTTACATCCAATTTCACAGCTGCAGTTAATAATTTTGAGCAGTATTTCCGCAATTCCTTTTCTGTATATTTGGGCATAACGTCTCGTTGATGTTGTTTCCAGTCCCAATCTGTTGCTGTCAGTTCGTTGCCAAGCCATGTTTGAAGCTGATAATATGCTCTGTAAAAATGTTCTTCTGCTGCACCTTCTGTGGGTGGGAGATTTGCCAATACGAAAGATGATTTGATTTTTGCCAATTGATATTTTTGAAATCGTAATTGATTCAGCGTTAGCTTATCATTTTTGCACTTATAAATAGATTTGATTAATTGTAATCAATTTTTTGCGATATCTTGTTTATTTGCATCTTTTTCATAAAAAGTGTTAGAAAAACTTGACAAATTTTTAGCATCTAATAGTGAATTTACGATACTTTTCTTTCCTTTCCCGGCAAATCCGGATGTTGTATCGCAACCTGAAAAACAATGCAGACATGCAATGATATTTTTTCAAAATTCATATTTGAATCAACAACTTTCTTATAATATTGTAGATGTCTTATCAAATATAAACATTATTAACTTTTTGGAGAACATTTCCCATAGTAAGGTATATTTTTTTACACTATCGGAAAGTAGAGATTTTAACGAACAAAAACCCCACCGACTTTTTTAAAAAAAGCTGATATTTTGACGCGTGGATTTTCGATTGAAAAAACGGTGATTTTTTATATTAAATCAATATCAGATAAAAAAAATAATTTTATCAATTCCAAAAAATTACAGTATGTTTGGTACATACTAAGGTAAGTTTTCACCAAATTTCATAAATTTTTTTTTTGTAAAAGATAACAATAAAAAACTAAAAACTTAGTTTTTTGAATTTTTCACAAACATTTTGAGGTTATGAGAAAAAAGTGTAAATATAAAAGTTGTACCTAGATCTATTTGTTACCTACATCTTTGCTATTTAACTTTTTTTTATACCACTTGTAGTTTCGCCGAAAATCACGATAAACCGATTTTTACCCTTAAAAACTCACCCCCTCCGACTTCTCGACCTCGGATGGAGTGAAATTTATTTTTTCTTTCATTTTTAGCATATTCTCTTCCTTTTCCAATAGGTTGCATTCTACTATAATTTTTTTTTTACTTTTTACTTTTTTAAAGGCTTCGACACTGGTCTATAAATGCATTTTTCTCGAAAACGTTGAAATTATCGTATCTTATCAAGATTACCTAACAATATTATGTAAAATGGTGTATACTTACGTCATATTTTTTATCAAAAAACAAAAAGTGTCGTCACAAAATATATTAGCAAAACATGAAAAACAAAATTAAAACTTAAACAAACAATATATTTTTTCAAAATGATATTATAGTACGTGATATTTGATTTACTTAATAGCCATATTTATTTAAATTCAAATAACCTAACTCTAGTCTATGTTTTAATGGTTATAACTTATGCTGTATAACGGATTGGTTGCTCTCCTATTTTTAAAAGATTATTATACAAGACATTAAAATTTGCGCTACCCTTGTTGTTTAACCCAAACGAACTAAGGGACTCTAGAAAGAAACGTATCTCCGCGCCATCTACCAGTCTCAGTCGATACTCGGAATGACGACAGCCACACCTCGAAGAGCTGTTTTTATAGACTGCCACCCCGAAAAACGATGATGCGGACGGATATTTCTTCGTCCGCCGGCCTCTAGGGGGTAGAACAATCTCGATAGTCAGGCCTGGTTTTAAAAATTTAGATTTAATTACTAATCTTCATAATACATCGCTGTTGTTCAATTAACGAAAAAATCTGGCATATAGCAGTATGTAATGCGACCTAATTATTGCCGTCAAAATTGGGAACTTTTTATTAGATGAACAGTTTAATGGCATACGTATGAAAGAATGTGTGAGAAAAATTCTACATTATAAAATAAGTTCACTTTAGTTGTATATTAAATGAAACAAATAACAGTAACAAAATATTACTTCTTTTCACCACAGATACAGGAAGGGATGAAAATTGTTATCATGGGTATGTTTGTTTTTATTATGCAAATTCAGCTTCAAAAGATATGTCCTGCCCAACCCTAATAGCACACGTACGTCCAGTGGACGTCCATAGTACGTCCCTCACGGACTTTAAGGCCGTCCCCCGAACGTCCACTTTGGTCCTATTTACGTTTTATATTGGTCCGAATGTCGCTGCGCCGAACGTCCTATGGACGTCCATTTTACGTCCCGAGTGAACGTTAGTTGGACGTACCGGGACGTTAATTGGACCTTAATCGGACGTCCATAATACGTCCGGAGGACTTACTTGACGGACTTTTGTGATGTTCTCGGACATCTAATTTAGTGCTGATGATATAAATTAGACGTTAACGTATATGTGCATATTAAGAATGTATTTTGGGAAATAAAACGTAAATGTTTTAAAGGAACTTACATTTATTGTTACATTTATTTATTATTAACAAAAGGCACAAATCCACTCTCCAAATTATACAAAAATGCAACATTATAGAAATATAAAATAATTTTTAGTAATAAAACATAAATGTTTAAAGGAACTAACATTTATTATTACATATATTTATTTATTAATAACAAATGGAACAAATTAAGTGTCAAAATTATACAAAAATGGAACATTATAGAAATATACACAAAATTACAGATAAATATGAAATATACATGAATAAAATAAATAAGTCCACATTTATAAAAAGTTTCATTTTGCATTTTAGTACTTCAAATAGTACCTAAAGCTATTTATACAAAAGTTTCAGACCATACCTATGTGTGAATCATAATTCGTTCTGCGGTAAGAAACATGGAAATATAAATTCTGACACAATTAATGGGGAAGAATAAGAAAACAAACTTGTTTATAAAATAACCAATCTCCTGAATTACTTTAGCTAAAGATTAAAAGGTAACACTTTTAATAAGAGAATCCAGATTCAAGAAATTGATCATACCAAAATAAGAATATGGTCTACACAATTTACAAAAACAGTAGATGCTTGTAGAGAAGTCAGTATAAATCTAATCGACATAAAAAATGTTTTTAATGCAATTATAACATAATAAGTGTAAATTAGTAGAAGTTGAACAACTAAACAGTAAGTAAACCATGCAGACCAGTATGAAGCTGATTCTTCAGATTTATTGTCAAAAAATCAGTCAGTAAATCCTCGAAAATTTTAGGAATAGTGGAAAGAAATATAATGGAACGATAATTAGGAATCAATGAGTTAATGCATGAATTAATGGATAAAATCAATAAATAAATTGTGAGGAAAAGTGACCCTCAGTCAGAGATTTATAAAAAATAAGCCATAAAGGCCTACATAAAAAAATGCACAATTCCTTATTAATAAGTTACGATATTCCATCTGGACCAAGACCTTTATTGGTATTAAGACACTGTAAGCATGCTAGAATGTCACAAATTTTAATAGTTAAAGAGTAAATATGGCTGTGACTGATATGGGATCTTTGACTACACTTGTCTACACAGGAGAAAGAAGGATTGTAAATACTGCTAAAGAAATTGGCAAAATCATTGAAACTGTGGCTCACTAAAAATAGAACCATTCAACTTCCCTTATCCATTCCCATTCTGATTTACCTCACAAGTGTGTAATCGGCAATCAAAAGCAGACAAGTCAATTGTTGAGTTTTTAAGTTAAAATCATAAGTATAAAAAAGATCAATACTTAATATGGAACTTTGTCTGTTTTATTTGAGCAGTAGATAAATTTTAAGGTACCTATTTTTAATAATTAAAACAGTCTCAAAAATTGACTGTTCCTTTTTGTGTACCAACCACATAATTTAGTCATTACAACATTAATCATATTTGCTAATGCAACATGCAAATTAAATTTTATCTGCCTTCTTTTTAGATATCAGATATTTCATTATCAAGTTTCAATTTCCTTCTCAGTGGCAACGCTGGTTTTGGAGTTTTTCCAGGCAGCATCTGAAAACAAAATTAATGTACTATAATGTAATGTAATAAATTGAACAAACTAATTTCAGATTTAGTTCATTATACTTTGCTTATTGTAAATAAATCATTATTCAAAGGCGAAAAATTAAACACATGAATTTCAAGTGCTGTAGTTTTAATGAATCTCACCTGAACTAGAAGAATACCAACCCAACCATTGGTATTTATTTCTAATAACCAAATAAGCAGTAATTACACTTTAATACTTAAAAAACAAAAATAACAGTACAGCCAACAACAAACCTTCATCTCATATAGCTAGCTGTAGTTCTTAAAGCAATCTCATAGCCGGACCTGAACATTTGTGAAATGATAAAATTTGCTATCTAAATTACATAAGACACAGTTAACCATATGCTTCATCGGCAGTATATGGCCACTTAAGTGATAGTGTAAATTCTTAAATGTACCTTAGATTGATTTATTTTTACAAGTTACAAACCTTTTAAAATCAGAGCTCTATGTGTGTCTTCAAAAGCTTTATATTACCTTTTCCCTAGCTAACTATATTTTCCTTGAATTTTATTGCAGATCAGCTTCTTATGGCTTCTCCTAACAAATTCGTTTATGGTCTCCTTACCAATTTTGGAAAGCTCATTATCCTAAAATATAACTCAATATGTAACAGTAATCTAACTACCCCATAAACTTGATCATCCATACTTAGTTTTTTTAGTTTTAACTATCAAATAATAAAACAGGCTCATATCAAATAAAAAAAAATACAATTTTAGGATCTATCAACAAATTATACAAACTAGGATAAAACTAAAAATTTACACAAATTTCTATAACATTGTTTTATTGTGAAGATAAAAATACCTTTGAAATTTGAATCAGAGTATTTTTCTCTGGGAGAAGCAAGAAGGGTTCTAACATCTAAACTTAATGAATCTAAACTTCTTTATGAATTTTTAATAAATCACCTAGTATTAAAGGACAAAGTCAAGTTGCATAGCTTATTAGAAAAATTAAAAACATCTCGATAAGGTTCTCCAGAATTCTCGTTACAACCATATTTAGACCCATCTTCAGTTTCATTGAAAAAAAAAAGCCTTATAAAGGATCATCGGAATGGTCGTCCACCTGGTAACTTGAATTATTTTAGGTACTTAACATGTTAATAAAAAGGTTAAATCGGAAGCATTGGAACCTGAACTACATATTTGAAATGAAACTCTCATCAAAATGATCAGTTAGTGATTCCGAAGAGGTTTGAAGAAGATATAATATCGGGGTTATTAATATTTTTAACAATATTCTCTACGTTTTCATAACCTTCCTCAGTTGATGACGTTTAGAAACAAATCGTTTTCTTTTAAACATAAACAATTTTAAAAAAAATTACCTAACAATTACAATTTGGAAATAACCTAACAAAAATGGTACCAAACCTTTAACAATATACTATAATCAAAGGAAGCATCAAAAAAACCAATGCACTGTACACTGCTTAAATAGAGTTCTTTTATTTTTGTTATTAAAGCAATAACAGATAATAATGAACAATCAGAATGCCCACTCTCCATGGAAAATTAAGTACGCACATCTCCTTCGCGCATACGTTCCGCCATGTTTTAGAGGGAACCAGTGTTGTTTATGTGGTGTGTATAGACAAAATTAACCCGGTTTAATTGACTTACGGCAATCATAAATATACTATACAATTATATTAACATTGTTAAATATAATACCATAAATATAATAGAATTAAACATAAATATAAACAATTACATAACCTCACAAATATGTATGTGTTATGTATTTCCTTCTAAAACATGGCGCGCGTGATGAAAAACTTCAAAGGCGGCATCTGAGATTATGATTGTTTATTATTCTGTGGCAATAATAATAATATTATGATTAAACTGTGCCGTTTGTTTAAATAGGTATGATATGACAATGACAATTAATATCATCAATCATCATTATTTTTCATTATTTTGTCTAGCCGGCACTCCGGCAGCCAGAGTATATACCACCACTTGTTCATATTTGAAAAGACAAAAGACACAATTATTCTGTGGAAAAGATATCAAGATTCATCTTGTTGATAAAAATCATATTTTTACTCTTTAGAATTAGCAAACATATATTATCTTGATAACTAGAATAATAAAACAATTTTAACGAATTATCTAGAAATAAAAGATTTTTACACGTTACCTAAAAACAAAAACATGTTTTGGATATATTAAACTATACAATTTTTAATTAATCGTGATTTTACCTTTCCGCTTTTAATTATTTTATTAACGTAAATAATTTTTTATTTTATTGAAATATTTGCTATTTGATCCCATAATTGGTAAATGTCGGACGTCCAGAAAACGTCCGAGTTCGGACGTCCAGGGAACGTCCGAGTAAGGACTTTCAGGGAACGTCTGAGTACGGACGTCCAGAGAACGTCCATATATAGTCCACCGAAAGTACGTCCCACTTCATACGTCTATTTTACGTCCAGGGACGTCCGGACCAAAAAGAACGTATATTGGACGTCTATAGGACGTCGTGTGTTACTGAGGTTCTTTAACTAAGATTCTGAGGTTCTTTAACCAAGATGTTCTTCTTCTTCCTGGACCTCATTTTATCTAGATTCATTTCGCATAATATGTCCGAAGAATTGTAACTTTCGAGAGTTGATGGTGGTCATTACCTCTCGGTTCTTATTTATTCTTCTGAGGACCTCCTGATTTTGGACTCGGTCAGTGCACTAAAACTTAAGTATTCTCCGATATAGCCACATGTCAACTGCTTCCAGTTTTCTGCAGATATCTTCGTTCAAGGTCCACGATTTAACACCATAAAAAAGGGCAGAGAAGACGTAGCATCCCAGCATTTTTAGTTTTGTATCAAGAGAGAGGTTGTTACTCTTGAAGAAGGCCCCCATCTGATTGAAGATGGATCTAGGTTTTCCCATGCGTGGTCTAATCTGCTGGTTGTTAGACCATTCTTCATTTATTTTGGTGCCGAGGTAGTTGTAGTGCGTCACTCTTCCTATAGGGGATTGGTTGACGTAGAGTTGACCTTCTGTTATTCTTTTCTTGCTACTTATTATAAGTTTTGCCGTCTTAACGTTTATATTGAGTCCATATTGTTGACTGTAATACGTGATTTTGTTAATAAGAATTTCTTAGTCTTCTACGTTGTCCGCAAATAGTATGGTGTCATCTGCATATCTGATGTTGTTTAGCCGGTAACCATTTAGTAGAATACCTTTTTCAGCTTCATGCAAAACTTCGATAAACATTCTTCAGGGTACAGATTATAGATTAGAGGAGACAAAATACAACCTTTTGAAGCATCCGCATACTAAATTTATTAATTCGAATAATATTTCGAAGCGATTAAAGCAAAAAACAGGATCATAATACAATTAACATAACCTAAAATTTTCATCTATTTATACATTAGTTGACATATATTTTATTATTTAACATAAACTTATTTATTCTGGATTGGCATATCCACTGTAGATTTTTAGTACGTCTTAAAAATTTTCAGTATCTTCATTTAATCATTCAGTAAGTATTCATCTAATTCATGTATCACCTATATATTATAGTTATAAATATTTTTATCCTACTTTTTTATATAGCTTTTTCTTAAAATAGTTATTTCCTGTCGAGTAAAAATAGCTTCGTCTGAGATTCTTAGAAACGAACTCAAACTTTGACCATCACGTCTTGTCTTCTGTTATCCTCTTTCCTTAATTCCTCGGCCCCATTGGAAATATCATCCTTTTGCGGCACTTATTCCCAGCATGAAGTACAGAAGCTCTCTTGCTGGCCTCTCTCAACGTTATCGGATTAGGTTCAAGGAAAATAAACTATAAAAATGTGGAAATCCGAGTGCAAAATTTCCAGAGAAAAGTTTAAACAGAATGTATTACTAAATAAAAGTATCTTAACTTTTTCACTGGAAAAAAATTTTAATAGAATAAAAAATAATAAAAACAGAAGCAAAAATTATTATATTAAGCTACTTCTTTGACCAAATTTTCTTGTATTTTTTTTTCACTTTGGCTGTCAATATCAGTGCCAGCAATTTTAAATTCGCAAAAGATTAAATTTAGGGTATTTCAAAAGACCTTGACGCTCATACGAGTAGGAAAAAAATATAAAAATATTAAGAAAAACCAGCGATATTGGAACTACAAAACTTCAACTGAACTAATTCAGAAAGGTATGCCTTTCAAAGGAGGTCAAAGTTAATATTCAAATATTATTATCTGAACTTTCCATCCTTTTTTCTTAATTTTAGGGATATACGTAACTCTATTATTCTATTGCTAGGTTTAAGATACCCAGAAGAACAAATTCTGTAGGAACTTTTATCTTTTTATCGAGTTTTAGATGAGTTGGTACGCAAAAGTATCTCAAGAAAATCTAGATATCATGAGAATTACTGCTTTTTGCATAATTTTAACAACTATGTTAAACAAGAACAAGCTCTTTCAATTTCTTTATAATAATACTTGTAGTTATAAAAACAGTTAACAGAAAGAAAAAAAACTTAACAAGAAACAAATAATTTGTTAATTATTAAACTTAAAATGAGGCTTCAAATTAAACTACAACAATTGTTGAAAATACTATCCGCTTTGGTTTAAACACAAGTAGATTCTTCTCTACATAGCAAACATGAAATGACAAAACGATTATGGTTAAATAGTGATACAAAAATATGGTGGTGAGGAGCACCCAGTTAGAACGAGAAGAAATACATAGGGGAACCTGGATGTCTTCTGAGGGAACGACGGTTAACCAGATTGATCACGTATTGTTAAAAATAAAGAACAAGAATTTTATAAGAAATATAAGGAGTATAAGAGATATGTATCGAAATGTATCGGACCAATTTCTGGTTGGAGCTATATGTGGAACGGTGCCAAAAGATAAAAAAAAATAGGAAAAACAAATTTAAAGAGGACAAATTGATATAATATAGAAAAACTAAGCAAAATTTTAAAGTATGAGAGTTTAAAGTATTATTCCAGATAGAAAAACAAAAACTAGCAACGGTAGTAAGCTATAAGAGAGAATATAACAATAGCAAAGGATAAAATTATTCCACCACAGAGCCAAATGAAAGCAGGAAAGAATTGGTTTGATGAAGAATGTTTTAAGAGATCAGAGGAAAAGCAGAGATTAAGAAAATTGGCAATAACAAATAGTAAAGATGGTATGAACCAGAAAATTCTAAAATTGGAAAAAGTACTATTATGGGAAAGATCGACAAAAGTGGGCGGTAAATAAACCTGTAAAGAATGTGCGAACTTCACAACATAATATAGTCATAACCATACCAGGATTAAAAGGTCCTGCTTGTACTATAGGAGATGAAACCACTCCAAAAAATATATGGAACCTTCGTATCTCTGAAGCTATGATAAATACTATAGTGTAGTATACAAATATAAAGATTGCAAAAATTCAAACATTGAAGCATTGATAATATATTCGTTCTACAGCAGGTAATCGAAAAACGGAAGGCAAGGAATCTATCTACTCACCTAGTGTTTGTAGATTTAGAGAAGGCATATGATACGGTACCTTTGAAAAAGCTGTTTTATACATTGACGAAAGTAGGTCTCAGTAGAGAGTATGTGGATGCTATCGCAAATATATACAAAAATGCAAGAAGTGTCTTTAAAGAAGGAAACTTTATATCTGAATCATTTTCAATAACCAAGGGGCTTAAACAAGGATGTTGTCTGTCTCCGACCCTGTTTAAAATATATATTCAATCATCGCTAGAGCAGTGGAGAAAACAAGTATCCGGAATGGGAATAGACATAGGCGGTGGTGAATGTCTAACAGCTTTATTTTTCGCAGATGATCAGGTAGTCGTAGCGAATGACGAGGAAGACATGGACTACATGTTTAGAAAACTAAAGAAAGAATATGAAAAATGGGGCCTCAATATGAATATGGCAAAGACAGAGTATCTTAAAATAGGAGATGGTGAAGAAGATCCAGAGTTAGAAATTAGAAACACAAAAACATGCAATGAATATAAATATCTCGGATCTATAATACCTAAAGAAGGCACTACCAAAAGAGACATCGAAAACAGAACACAGCAGGGAAAAAAAGTGGTAAACATTCTAAACTCTCTACTTTGGTCTAAAGATATTAGACAAGAAACGAAATTGACAATCTATCGAACCTTGGTAGAGCCTATTATGACTTATGGGGCAGAGGTTTGGCAGATAACGCAGAAGGATAGAAAAAGAATAGAAGTAGCAGAAATGGATTTTCTAAGGAGAGCATGTGGTATATCCAAAAAAAGATCACATCAGGAATGAAGATATTAGAAGGAGGACAAATACTGTATATTCCAGTGTAGATAGAATTGAAACGAGGCAACTAGTGTGGTATGGTCACGTGAAACGAATGAATGAAGATAGATGGCCAAAGAAAGCTTTAAATTACATACCACAACAAAGAAGAAGAAGGGGAAGGCCTTCAGTTGCCTGGGAAGATAATGTACGGCACATAATGAGAGATAGAGCCATCAGAGAAGACGAATGGATGGACAGAAAACGATGGCGGTCGAAATGCGAGAAACGGCAGAGGCTGTAGGAACCTCGCTTATATATATATATATATATATATATATATATATATATATATATATATATATATAAATTCAAACAAGAAACAACCGAAAGAAAGAATTTTAAGACTGTTATAAGCGGAAAACGATTTAGTGTTTTGATAAATTATTTGAGGTTTGATGATGCCACATCTAGGAAAGAAATACTGAAAGAAACACCAGATGCTTACATTAATGACATTTTGAAATGATTTTTGAAAATTGTCAAAATGTATTTAACATTAGGAAAAATGCATGCATTGATGAGAAGGTAATCATGTTTAAGGGTCGGTGCAAATTCCGGATGTACATACCAAATAAGCCACGAAAATATGACAGACAAAACTGATGTTAATAACTAAGAATCAATTTGCGATGTTAAGAATCTAAATCATCAAAAGTGTTAGTGACTTGAAATTTGGTGGATGGCCGAAGATAAGCCAGGGTGACCAGTCCAGGTTCATCTGCGCTCATTCTACTGTAGGATGGGTTTTATTATATGGGAAGAATAAAGATTTTATTAAAGAAATGTGTTTGATTATATGAAGGAAATGGAGATTTTTCTTAATAAATGTGTTTGGATAATTTGGAAAAAGACGCAGCACTTGTGACTGGTTGCTGCGCCTTGTAGTGTCTAGCGGCGGTGTCCAGCGCTCACCTGGTGCACAGACGCTGGACGTTAGTTGGGTTGTACTTAGCTTTATCGCTTGTGCTCCCCGGGATATATCCCATAATAGAAGGACCAAGACTGATTACTAGCTTCTTCTACCACCGCGAGGTTGCCATTGCTTCTTGGATTTCAATACTTCAAACTTCTATTTGGAAGTCCTCGTTTTATTTTTCTAACTATCTGTCAATCTCTGGAGATGTCGATACCACCACATAAGTTTTACAATGTTGTCAATAGACTCTTCAGGACCATCTACTTTGAGTAGTTTTTCTTTATCATACGGACTAGAGAAATACTCATAACATCTTCTTCAGTGCCTTATCCGGTCCGAATGTTGGCGATTATCAAGGCTCTCATGGTTTTGTTGACTGCTCTGCGAAACAGCTCCGCTGAGGTCATCCCAAACCATTGTCGGAGATTTTTCAACCACGAGATACGACAGCGTCCCGGTCCCTTCTGCCAAATACTTTACCCTGCATAACAAGTTGAAGAATTCGATATTTTTCTTCGTTCCGCATCACGGGACCGAGGCCGGGTTCCGCATGTACTCATAACAAGGCTGGTTTTATTCTGGATTTCTTTCAGGATCTTGGCCCGTGTGGCATATAATAGTTTGTTTACAAAGGGTTCATATAAGCCTGTATTTAAACACATCGGTTTGCATTGGTATACCTGTAGGATATCCGGGTAAATCACTAAATTTAGTAAATCCTTTACCGTGTATTGTTTTTTATGATGGATTTGGTTTATTATCGCATTCTCTACAATGAGTATCACGTTTTCTGATAAAACTACACCATATGTACACATTTTTACACCTCGACTGTAATTTATTCCCTGGGTATTCATCAAAAAAGTGGGTGGTATGCAATGCAGCTACTTCGATGTCATATGGAAAAGCGCCAGGATATGGAGGCATCATTTATCTACCTGGGTATGCAGGACCTGGCCAAATTGCCTTGTTCTATGAATCGTGGCTTAAATGTACAGGAGTCTGTATGTACATTGATCTGTTTTTAAAAACAACGTATCGTCTTTAGGTAATGAGTTTTTAGCCATCGTAGGTTCGTAGTCGTAGGGATTGTCTATACATTTCGTCAAACTGTTTTTCTTCTTATCAGTTTTATCGGATTTTGGTATACATTTGCTAATTTTAAAACCTTTACCAACCTGTTTGTATCTGTTCAAAGATTTTCTTTTTGTGTTTTTAAATAATAGACTTTTCGTTTAGATTCATTTGGAACTGCGGCACTATAAGCTTGCCAAAACAGGACATCCTGATGTAGACATTGGGAGATGTTATATAAATTAGCCTCTTAAGAATTGTGTCGTGAAAACAGTTATAGTTTCATCGTTAATTAAAATCAGTTTTACAGACATCAGACATCGAGGGGAGCATTATCTAAAAAATTGAATGTTACACATTTTTCATCAAAATTATCATCATTGTTGTCGTATTTTGGATCAAAAAGTCGTATTGTCCATAAAAACTGTGATAAAATGAGATTTTCTGTTGCTTTTTTGTCCATTTCCTTAACCAAATTTAAAATTTTATGTATAGGTATATGAGAAAACGGAAATTTTCATATATTGTCATTTTGACAGTTTTGTTATATAAATAATCAACTGGATGCATTTTCATAAAAAAAAAGTACTTGAGAACACCGTAGACAAACCCACAAACTGGCACATATACAAAACGTAATTAAAATATTCATAAGTATTTGTCAAAAACACTATAATCTCGGTTCTTATCTTACCGTTGATAATTAGTGTCATTGCGTGATGTGCTTTCGACGTGGGAATAATTTTGTCTTCACTTAAATCAGTTGTACTGAAATAAATTATTTAAACAGATTATCAATAAAGTTTGTTGCACTACTAATTTCTACATCTGACTGCATCCAATTATGTGGTAACATCTTTTTGTAAGTCGTTATCGAATATCCAATTTATTCAGATCTTCTTCAGCTTGCTATTATTTATGATCTACTAAATAATGAAAAGTGATTTTCTGTTGCTATTTTGGTCATTTTGATCTTAAAAATTGGATATTTATGAGATCTTAACGGAAAATTTGGATATACAAACTAATTGTCATAATGACAATTTACTAGAGAAGAAACTGACCACACAACTTTTTATGAGGAAACGTTTTGAAAATCCTAGAATTAGCTTAGATATAAGAAATTAGTTAAAAAGAATACTTCCACTCAAAGGACCAGTAAAATTTTCACCCGAAGAAAAATAGGTTTAAAAATATTGTTATTTATGCCAATCTAAACTTCGTAGAAAGACATTTAGCTTATGCTATGATTGTGAGAAGACTATTATGTTTATCATGCAGTAAGAAAATATGCACAAAATGTGCTTCAAAATAATCGTAACGAAAATAAGTTGTTCAAAATTTCTGTAGTTCACCTGTCAGAAACTTTTACTGAATAAATTTGTTTATTTTTGCATATTATTGCGAACTTCGCAAAAAACACTTTTTTTTAAACGATGAAATTGTGGAGGCTTGATATAATTAGAAAAAATTTCAGTACTCCACATCACGCTCAATGTAACTGAAAGTCACACTATCATCCTAATAGGTTATAATAGATATTAGGACGATAGTGTGACTGCACATTCAATAAGTTTTCTGTTTCAATCACCTGCTGCCTTTTGTTTTCTGGAAATTGTAGTTTAGTGCCAATCCTAGTTTTAACGTTTTTAAGGTAAGCCTTATTAGAATTCCACATTTGTTGCCAATTTTTTACACAGTGCTGTTTAATATTGAGCTGGATATCACTGAATGAAACTGTTTAAATCTTTATTTGCATGGATATCTAAATTAGGACTATATTTTTGACAGATCCATATTTATTATCATTTATTATCATTTATTTATTATCATTTATTACCATTTTGTCTCGATTTTATTTTTAATTTTAATAATAAGTTTAAATTACTGAAATTTTTTGTTTTAAGTGTTTCAGTAATTTCCATATAAAATGTATTGCATTAAGTAAATCTGGCCAAGAGCAGTTGAGCACGTAAAGGTCAATATTGCTTCTAAACAACAATAAAACAGCTCGTTAGACTGAGCATCCCCAATATTTATCAAAGCAGAAACACCGGTCAAGTTGCATGTCCGACACAGTTTACATAAGTACATTTTGTTTCCTTTTCTTGTTTAACTACTAAAACGAAAAAGCAAGAAATATCACAGGGGTTTGTAAATTTGTATGGTAACTCCAGTTGTTAGGCTTTAAATAAGCAACACTTTTACGAAAATGTTACTACAGTTTGTTAAGAGAATTACGAACGAAATAAAAATGTTAGTTGAATAAAAATGACAAAAATAATATTTCTGTACTTAAGAGCGAAAAGTGCAATTTGACTCTTATTCGTAATTTAAAAAGTAAATGTGTAGTTTGTATAGGACATGGACGTATAAAAACAGATGGACTCAGTTATTTACATAAAATTGTGAAGTCAAAATTATTTGAATAGGTCACATTCTCGGCACCTTCAACTGTTGTCACGTTTTGTTTTAAAATTTCTTATTCGCGAGTCGCTGAAAATATTGCTCCGTATTTTATACTCTACAGGTGCTATTAAACCAAAATAATAATTTATTGGTTAGATTAATATATTTAATTGTAATCAAAATATAAAGTGTGGACATAGTGTGCATTATCATTTAATAATAGCGTATAATACATATCAATCAATTATTTTATATGTAGAAGCACTCAAAACTATTTATAAATGGCAACGGTTGTTTACATTTCTCTGTCTTATGGATCTACGTCAAACTTCAAATGCTGTTCCATGTTTGTTTACTTTTTAGTAAAAATTGTTTTTCGATATTTTGGCTGTATTTTGAGTGATATTTGTGAAAAGTGAAATAAAATAAACGAAATATTTACATCCCGATCTCTCATTTCATTTGTAAGTACATACAATTTACATTATTTAAGATGAGGAAATGAGGAAGCGTGTTTGTTTACATTTTAATAGGCGTACCATTGGGTTTATTCATGTTCATTAATGTATTGAATAAGATACAAGTTCATGAAATTAGTAGACATTTTTAAATTGTAAGTAAACATCATCTGTTTAAAAAAGAACTGTTTATTACCTTTTTAATTTAATATTTCTCATGGATGCAAATAAATTAGTGAAATGAATAAAACTCATTTATTTTTCTATGTAGGTTTCTAAATAATATTGACAATCGAACTATTTTGGTAGCAAATTTAGGAGAAAACATAAAGATTTTTTATTGTAGCATTATTTTGATACTTATTAAAAATTAACTTGAATTCAACTATATTTTATTGTATTAATTTTAAAGCAAATAAAATTGTATTTTAATTTTTCTATAAAGACGTGATTTGTTAATAGTTAAACTCTCGTTTTTTAAATTCTTTTAACGTGTTTTTATACATTATTACTACTTCCAATTTTTAAAATCTGAATAATTACCCGCGAGTAAAAATTCAAGCACGCTTATGCTCATTGCGGAAGCATCACATTCTATCGAAGCTTCAAAACATTGTGTGTTAAAGGTATCTGATTGCTGTGCCCATCTATGTTTATACGTCCATGGTATAGGATTTTAGAATATTATTAATTTTGAGATATCGATTTTCCCTTCGGAAATTGTTCTTAAAATATTTATAAATTAATCAAATTTTGTTTTTATTACTTGGTAATAACTTTCTTCCAATAATTTAATTTTATCTCATTCCTATTGATAATTCAGACATATATTACACATTTTAAAGTAGATGACTTTAAAATGATATTTTTAATATTTTATCCATAAATAGACATAATAGAACGAAATAACTTAGAACACGATCGTATACAATTTACAGGATAACGATTTACACGATACGAGGCAAGTAACCCTACCATACATAAAAGGATTATTAGAAAAACTTAAAAGGGTTGGAGGAAATACATGAAAAATGTCATCAACATTTAAAACAACAAACACGTTGAGATATATTTTATTTAAAACCAAACCTAACAACGAACAATACAAAACAAAGAATTGTATTTATAAAATAGCTTCTGAATGCAAACCTTTTTATTTAGGTGAAACGTAAAGACCAATAAATATTAGAATAAGTAAATATCAAAATAGAGATTCTTATATTAAAAATAGAGAATTAAGTAGATCTTAAATATGTAAACATCATCATCACGTAGCGCTACAACCCTGGGTGGGTCTTGGCTGACTGTACAACTTTTTTTCACTTTCTTCGGTCTTCCATCAACCTAGGGTCAACTGGAATGTTTATTTTCCGGAGATCTGTTTAGATGTTATCTCTCCATAGCATCCTGGGACGTCCGAGTGGTCTTTTGCCTGTCGGAATCTCCTCCCATACCAGTTTCACAAGTCTTTCGTTATGAAGTCTGTGCACGTGGCCTGCCCATCTTAGTAGCTGTGATTTAATTTCTTGGACAATATCGGCGTCGTTGTAGAGTGCTTTTAATTCGATATTGCTTCTGATCTTATATTGGTTTGTGGTGATGTCATATTGAGGTCCAAAAATTTTTCTAAGTATTTTTCGTTCAAAGCGTCTGAGCTTTTCTTCGTTGGCTTTGGTCATGGTCCACGTTTCGCATCCGTATGTTATTACAGGTCTGACGATGGATTTATAGATTTTGATCTTTAAACTTCTTGTGAAATTTTTTTGATTTTATGAGCTTATCCAATGCAAATAGACAGCGATTTGCAGATTGGATTCTGTCTTTTATTTCTTCAGTGACATCGTTGTCAACCGTGATTAGTTAACCCAGATACTTAAAACGTTGTACTCTTTCGAAATTAAAGGTGTTGACCGTCACATTTTGTCCTATTCTGTCTGTTCGTGTCGTTCTATTTATACACATATATTTCGTCTTCTCTTCATTAATCTTCAGCCCTACTTCACTTGTTGCTCCTTCCACCTTGTTAAAAATGTCTTTCGTGGATAGGAGTCTCCAACAAATATGTAAACACGAATAGAAAAATTACATCATGATAATAAAAAAAAGAAACATATGGTAAAAAGAAATGTAAAACAGGCGGCTCTTTTTGTGTATATAAAATCATTTGCCTCTCAAATTCCACAGCAAAATGTACTAGGATTTGGTTATCAATATAAAAAAAACGTCGAAATCCGTAAACAAGAACCAGAGATAAAGTTAACAGCTCTCTTCTCCTCCTCTTTGGGATAAACAAATAAAATAACTTTAAAACAATTTTGACCGATCGCTTTAAAATTTTGACCATATTTTAAGCACTACAAGACCCAATGTTCCATGTAAGATGAAGGTTTTAAGTTAATTATTAAAACAATTATTATTATTTTTAAAAAACCGAAATTGCTGTTATATTTTGCAACTTTCTAAGCAACAAATATGAATAAAAACATATAAAAAACATCATTCTGTAGATTTTTATATGACATGTATTATTTGTTGCTCTTAAATTTGTTTCGAATGATTCGCCAGTTGCTGATAGACGAAAATAGTAAAAACTTACCGTTTTTGAATCCTAATTTGTTAATAACTAAGTTTAAAAAATTGACTGAACGAAGATTTTGGTTAAAGAGGTCCATCCTATTTAAAACAGCTGTCGTTTGCCTGGCCGGTTTAGTGTCACGAAAAAGACCTTATTTCGTGGTATATACATACAAAATTAGAGTTTGTAAACTAAATGTAAGGCCAAAGACTTACGATGTCGAGTTTGTATCAAGTGGTAACATTACTTAACACGTTAATTTTATTGTCATCATTGCATGTGGTTGTCCTTTTAAAGACAACCCAGAAACGCAACTCAAAACTATTAACAGTATCATTTTAAATTCATCTACTTTAAAATAAAATGCATAATATATAATATATTATGTCAATATACTATTACTACATATATGATGATGAACCAGAAAGATATGCAAACCGGTATGAATCCCATGAGCTATATAACAAAGTCCGATATCTATCCAGGGAATTTAAACCAATCACACAAACCATAATAGATCAAAACCAACATATTATAAATGATGAGAAAGGGATTGCGGAGGTATGGAGAAAATATTGTCAAAGTCAATATGCAAATGATCCGCAGAATGCAAATCACGATGAGTTCACTGCAGAGAGAGAACCAAACATTCTAAAGTCAAAGGTAGAAGTTTTAAGAAAACTGAAGATGTTGGAGCAAATGTTATGCATAGGATCTGCAAAAAGATTTGGAAAACTGGAGAGTAGCCCAACGACTAGACAACATCTATTTTCATCCCTATATTTAAAAAAGGAACTCCGCTAGATTGCAGCAACTACAGAACGGTAACCCTAATATCCCATGCAAGCAAGGTTCTACTTCATGTAATACATAAAAGATTAAAAGCGTTTCTATTACCTCAGATATCAGAAGAACAAGCTGATTTGTCCCAGGAAAAGGCACAAGAGAACACATCCTAAATGTCAGACAGCTAATCGAAAAAACTCGTGAATTCAATACTCCTATGTTATGTGCTTTGTGGATTACACAAAGGCCTTCGATTAAGTCAAATGACAGCAGCTATGGTCCATACTAGCAGAAATGGGAACACCCCACCACTTAATTCAACTAATTAGAAGTCTACATGAAAATAATAAGTGCACAGTAAAAATAAACAATACCCATTCCGATCATTTCAGAGGAGAGGCAGGTGTCAGGCAGGCATGCATAATCTCGCTAACTCTGTTTAATATTTACAGCGAACACATTATGCGAAAGGTACTAGACGGATGGAAGGGCGGAATATCAGTAGAAGGTCAAAAAATCAATAACTTGAGATATGCTGATGACACTTTAATAATCGCGGCAAATCAGGAAGAAATGGAAGACATAGTGAGATGTTTGGAAGAAAAAAGCAAAACATATGGACTAAAGCTAAATAGGAGTAAGACAAAGATCATAATAGTAGACAGAGCTCGAAATAATCTTTAACACTTAAAGAAATTGGGGGCTTTGAAGTAGTAAATACTTTTCATATACCTGGGGTCCCTAATAACAAATGACGGAGGGTGTGACAGAGAAATACGTAGAAGGTTGACTATTGCTAGAACAGCTATGATAAAACTGATAGCAATTTTGAAAAATTCTAGCACAACAATACACACAAAACTAAGGCTGGTAAGGCGCTTATTTTTCCCATAGCCACATATGCATCCGATACGTGGACCTTAAAAAAGCGGATAAAAATAAACTGAGACGCTTTTGAAATGTGGGTACACCGCCGCATGTTGAAAATATCCTGTATTGATCATCGCACTAACGTATCGATATTAGAACAACTTAAAGTAAAAAATAGATTGCTTAAACAAATACAACAGAGATATTTGCAGTATCTTGGACACATTGCTAGAAGAACAGGCACGATGGTAAAACTAATAGTCGAGGGTAGAGTTGAAGGAAAGAAACCAAGGGAAGATCTCCAAGCCGTTGGGTAGATCAAACAAAAATATTGATTAACCAAGGGTTACATGAAGCCGAACAACTGGCCCAGGACAGAGAAGGATGGAGGGAAATCGTAAAAAACTGTAGGGGCCTGATGATGTCACCACAACCCAAAAGGGATCAGGACTGAGGAGGAGAAGGACTATTACTACGCTACAATAACATAATTAAATATATCTACTAAAATACCATAGCTATCGTAAGACTATCTGAACAAGAAACAAATAAATTCAGTATACTGCGAGAGTACGACAAGAAACTTTTAAGAGTACGTCATTTTAAAGTAAAGTGCTACACAAAGACAGCTTTAGAACAACATTATGACTATATTCTGATTAAAATGTTGTTGATTTTTGTGATCATATTGTTTAGAAATTAGTACACCTGATGCAATCGATAAATTTGTTTCTACAGTTTAATTTTTTTATTTCTCATCTAGACTTCCACAACTGTGGACTCATTCCATCGCCGCGCCGTATCGTATTAATTCTCTGACAAAATTGTCACCATTTAGCTGAATCTACCACCAATTCATATTTTTATAGAGTCAAAATGTTTCTTTATTGTAACAATAAAACACTGAAAACTTTGTTTTCAAACTTCCACAAAATTTATTTTAAATCTTATCACTACATCTGTTTCGGCTGATTGCCTTTCTCAAGTGATCTATTTTGGCTTGGGTTTCCAAATTTATAGTCTCTAATGAAATAGGTTGAGGAGGGGAGAACTGTTTGTCTCAAGTTGGTCATTCAGAATTATATCTGTGTTTTTTAATTTGTTGATTTCTAGAGATTCTAACAAAGATAGCTTAAGGCCTTTATTTTGAATGTGAAGAATTTTAAATTTGTCTTTAAAAGAATAATTATGATCTAGAAGGTGAAGTGCGTATATCGAATCTTTTTGTCTATTCTTGAAAGCCCGTTTATCAAAGTTTCTACGAGTTTGACCGATGTAAGTTTTTGGGCAGTCGCCACATTGAAGTTTGTACACACCACTTATGTTTCTTTATTCATAACCTAACAAAATTATTTCATTTCATGTTTTTCTTTATGCAAGTAAGTTATATTTTAAAATGTAACACTCTTGTAGATAAATACTAAACTAAATTCTACTTACCGAAAAAAAATCTGGGTTATAAATACAATTTTAATATTGGTCTGGGAAAAACACTTAACAATTATCACTATTAAAAAATGTAACAGTCTTGATCAGCACAGACGTTGTTTTCCATTTCAGAGCTGATGGTAAACTGAATTATAGTGATATTCTCGAGAAGCAAAATGCTATTTTTAAAAAGTGCTATTTTTAACCAAACTTATAACACTCTTCTAGATTAAATATAATGTCTTTTTAAGTCGTTTGTAATAAAAATCTCAAAAATGACAAATTTTGAGTTGTAACAGTCTTATATTAAACGAAGAAAAGCTACCGACAAAGAGCTGCGTGGCCAGTCAGACCAGAGAATGTAATCTGGGACTAAAGGACCACAATCGATCTGAAAATGTCGCACTGGAATCAGCCAAAACCTACCTCATTGAATATAGCTATCTCACAACTCAACAGATTATATTACATATTAACAGTAAAGTGGCCGACAAATTGGCGGAAGCAAGTTAGATAAAGTTCTGGATGTGACATCCGCAACTTTAACTACATAAGGCACTGAGGATGATCTGTTCAGATCGAGAACGTTATGCTACTACATAAATTTTGACGACACTTTTTTAAAAAGTTTTAACTATATGTTTTTATATCAACAAGAATGTTGCCTTTCTTTTCCTTGTATAAAACGTCATATGTAACTTATTTTCATTTCCTAGGGCAGTAATTTCACCCTTAATCTCTTGTTTCTGATCGTCACTAGCTTCAGTAAGTTTAAGATTTAAACTCTTAATTTCCACATGTATTTGTCACACATTGAACAAGTATCTGTTCGGGGTTATCCAAAAGAAAGATTAAATTAATTATTAAAGATTTTTCTGTAACTCTCATACGATACAAGAAGATTGGGATATTTTCCTTTGTAAAGTTCATAGCATTGAGATATCGATAAATCTTTAGGTAGGTAAATTTTTTTAGTATCGGTGAGGCCATAATGGCTTCTTTTACCTGTAAATGAGTTTATAGGTCATAGATTGCCTGTGTTTGCTCATCACTCATCAAGATTTTTCTGTAACTCTCATACGATACAAGAAGATTGGGATATTTTCCTTTGTAAAGTTCATAGCATTGAGATATCGATAAATCTTTAGGTAGGTAAATTTTTTTAGTATCGGTAAGGCCATAATGGCTTCTTTTACCTGTAAATGAGTTTATAGGTCATAGATTGCCTGTGTTTTGCTCATCACTCAATCTTTGGAGCCGATTTAAATGACTACCTCTTTGGTTCCTAGAAAACAAGTCTTTTCTTTTAAAGAATTTTGTATTGTATCTAGCTTACGTCTTAAAATATTATGTAAGAATATGAAAGCCTTCTTGCAAACAGGAACTTTTTGCATAATATTGCCTCGTTCACGCTTACTAAATATCTAAAATTACAGTCTCTACTTTTTGGATCGTCCTGTCTAGGTCTTCCACGAACAACCAATGTTACTGCAATAAGAGAGGTTAGACATGATGACTGTTCATTCCAATTTCCTAATAGATCACCATCTTTTATAATCCTAGTCCTAACCTCGGGCGGAATAATTTTAAAACAATTAAACATTGAGCAGTTACAATCAGGACCTGTTTCATGACTACTAGCTAACATTCTTTTGTTTACATCAGTTAGTCTACCAAAACTATGTTTTTTCTTAGAATTTTTACCTAACCATGGCTTCTCTCTCTCATTACCACTATTATCTACACTGTCAATTTCCATTGTTTTTATATAATTAATTACTAATTAACACTGACTGATGCTCACTCAACGACAACCAATGGAATAGCGAACTGATGCAATGGTTCCAAGCCGCCCGCGATGACCGGAAGGACTGAACACGTTCTTTGCGTTTAGGCAAGCGACTAAGCACATTCTTTTCGTGTTCCTCCAAATTAGAAACGGAAATATCTCACGGACTAAACAAGTTGTTTGCGTGTGATGTGAACAGGTTCGTAGTACTCGCATTGAACTACCAGAATGCGTTATAAAACAAAATTCCAAAAAATGGACTGAACACGTTTTTCCCGTGGACCCTTCAATTTACTTTATGCTGCATGTCGCTACCCGTTTAATACTTAAACCATTTAAATGTACTTAGTGTGTAGTAAAGTGTAGACTAGTTATGCCTGTAAAGGCGAGCAAACAGTTTTGTTGGAAGAGGGTAAACCGGCAATTTGTGTGTATAATTTCTGTGTAATTTGTTTTTGATTAATAGCAGCGAGTGTAGGGTGCAAGCAAAAATTTTAAAACACCAACAAGCATGTACAAAATTGCACTTTCCAGATTATGTCTGGGTTAAAGATTATTTTAAAAAATTTGAACGTAATACTAACTTAAACTTTTTAAGAGATAATTATCGTTGTTTAGAATGTTTTTTAATTTTATTTTTACTAATAATATGCCACTTTATGAAAAACAAAATCGATTAACTGGTATAGTCCGTCCCAAACCCTTTTTTCAGTGCGTCATAGTTGTTCGAACTCTTTCTAACGCATTAAGCTAGAATGACAGAAAAAAACGTGAGTCTGTGATTATTATACATAGAACTTAGAAATTTAGGTATCTTTCACGGGTATTCGCATATTAAAGCGAATTGTACTTACGGATATATAATTGGCTGAAGTTTAGAATACGCTAAATAGATATCCAATCAATGATGCACATAAATAATTTGACGTAGACGGTCTTGATTGTGGACAGTGACAGTACGTTCACAATGTCAACTGATAAAATGATAATTGTCATTCCAGGTTAGTATTTTCAGACATTTTACCTACAGTGAAAATTAAATTTTGTATTTATTGTCATAAAAATATTTAAATATTCCGAGATATACCGAGAATGAACAAAGACTAATATTAAAATTATTAAATTATTTTCAATTAAAAAAAGAGGCTGGGACAACTTTATTACCAGTTTCTGTCGTTCGCGAATCAGATTGTGAATTCAGTAATGATATTGAGAAATATCTTAAAATAATACCGTTATGGATAATATATATATATATATATATATATATATATAAATATATATATATATATATATATATATCAGCACCTCAGAGGTAAAGTGTACTAAGTCACAAAAGTGAATTATTGAGAAAATGACGATTGAAGTTGTTATCTATCTTCAAAGCACTATTGTTAGTAAGTAGTAAAATAAAATATTTTGTAATTCGGCCAAATGTTTCTGTAACAGTTATATTTTTTGACACTAAACATAAAAAACATTGAACCTAGAATTTTTTGAAAAAAATGACTTAATACATTTTACCTCGATTTTATTTATTCAAAAATATGACTTAATACTGAAGTAATAAAGGTGTCTTCAACTATTCCTCTGTCTTTTTTTGCTAAACAGATGCTCATCAATACCTAGCTTCAATATTCTCCAATATTTCGAGTCACATATTATTTAGTATTCCAACAATTAAAATTATCTGTAAGTGAAAGTAATAGAAGTAAACAAGCAGTGGTGGATTAATTTTTATTTCGTAAATTATACAAACATACAAACATTTTACAATAGACTTAATCATAATCGTCATCAATAGTTTCATTTGATAAATTATTAGAATGTGGTAAATTAATATAAAACCCATATAATGGGAACCCATTTTAATAAATTCTGCAAATGTTGGTATTTAGTAGAGGGTAATGGATTCAGTCCTTCACGGATAAGAGGCAAATTAATGTCACCTAATTTTGGATTTCTCCTAAGTCTATTGAGATCCAGCTCATAAAAGTCACTTTCAAAATCTGTTTGATAAAATAAATAACCAGGTGCATCTGCTCTCACTTGCAATTGAACGGCCTTAGATATTAAAAACTGTTCTCCATTTGTCGATTTTTTACGTGCGACATAAGAGGACTGTTGAGATGTGTACATACTTTTAAAGTTCTTAAAATCGTTCGTTTCCATTGCTAACACTTCATAGGGATTTTTTTTGTTACACATTCTGGCGATCTGTTGCCAATCCCAAGGTGTCATGATATGAAACTGTGGCTGATTTTTTGATTCACTTTCTATTCTTGCATGATGCGAATCCACCTCTAGATGCGTATGTCCTCTCAATAAGAATTTATGACTTATACTTTTAAGATTGGGACAAATTTGGAGGATATAAAAGTAGCACATAACCATACCGAGGTTTCTATTTTGTGATGGGCAATTATCGGACCAAATTACTAAATCTTGAACAGTAGGTGATATGTTTGAGAACAATATCCATTTCAGCAAACAGGAGGCCATCTCGTTGACTCCTTTCCAGCGATTGACTCATCCCACATACAGCAATATACATTTTTGTTACTTGTATCGTGGATGGTGTAATTAAATGTCCACAGTTTTAGACTATAGAAACTCTGTGCATTTTTTAACACAGGAGTAGGTAGGCACTTTTCAAGATCAACCATTATGACTTTTAGACTAGGAATTGTGGAAGACCTCTCTTTATCAATTTTTTTGAGATTGTATCGGTTAGATGCCTCTACCAGATGTCTATCATATTCATCCTGTAAGCTTTTCCTTTCTTCCAGCGTTGACGAATCACGCAGTTTAATTTGGAAACAGTCACAAGTGTCGCACGTGTCATTAATTGGCGATTTAAAGGAATAGTTGAACTCTGTGTTAAATATTTCATTATAAAGCCATGGCTTGGCTATATTTTCCAATGAAATATTCTGTTCCTCACACTGTTGCTTGTAGAGTTCATACATCTTGGAAATATTTAAATGCGACCCTAGATAATTTTTATTTGTCTTTTCACGCCGGTAATGAGACTGTTCAACAGGAAATTGTAAAATATGTTCTCTTACACTACGCCTTACTTCTTCGTTAATTTTTTGGGCGGAACCTTTTTTCCTCTTCTATCTTCAGATACTACACCGCTAGTTCCTTTCTTAGACAGAGCGGTTCTAACGAAGTTTGCGAAATATTTATGTATTCAAGTAAATTTTTACACACTACTATGTATGTTTGGTCTTTTGCGAGTGAATATCGTAATGTTTTGTTTCGCTGATTTCTTCTTGTTCCCGTTCTTTCGCGTCGTGTATGGATGGGCTCGACTTTAACAGTAGATGCGACAAATTGACGTTTTTGATTAATGTCAATTTGAGCAGACCAAAACTTTTCAACCTACAAAATAGAAATTTTCACTTTCAAATTGCTAACTAGAATAAAAGTTTGATGTCACATACATCGACCAATAATTTTAGAAGTGCATTGTACTAAGTCACCCAAATTATTTCATTTACCCAACTTTTAAGTGCTTTAAATATTGTGAATTTATCTCGCAATAATTATATTGTTTTAAATGTTTTTTGTGTAATATGCAGATATCTATTTATATTTTACCTATAAAAATAGTATTATCATTTTCAAAATTGCTACTTTGCTTACTTAATAATTTGAGAAGTGTTGTGTACTAAGTCATTCAACACTGTTTTATTACGAACTAGTAAGTGCTTTACATAAGTACATTGATTTAAATTTTACTTGTTCACTTTAAATGATGAACGATTAGTTAAGTATTAACGAAAAATAAAATACAATAATTACCTGATATATTATTTCAAGTGAGGTTATGTTGGCACGTTCTTCCAACCTTTCTTCTTTTGGGGTCGTCTGAATATCATTTATATTCTGTACTAAAGCACACAAAACGTTGTCCACGGCTCATTTTGTCAATACTTTTTTTAAATATCGTATAACAAACACAGTCACTAAGTTCAAACTTATCTTCAGAATATTTATTAATCACCTATACTCTAAACGCAATGACAATTTTAAATACACAAGTCAGACACGTGGACTACAGGCAATTCGAGGTGGTAAATAGATAATCACTGACATAATACAGTTTACTTCTAATACACTCTGTGGGTTTAGTACTGTTTAACGCCACCTATCTTTAGAATAGAAACAGAATTGAACGGAGATCTGTTTACCACAGAAAATAGCATGAATATTAAGTCATATGGTACTGAAATCTCATTTTTGATATAATAGTGACTTGGTACAATGTTTACCTCTGAGGTGCTGATATATACTAGTATATAATATATTTAATATATTATATATATATATATATATACTATATATTATATATATATATTCTTTTGGAAACCACGACATTTTCTTGAAAGTAAGATTATAATATGATACAAGCCAACTTATCTACTGTATTCGATTTTAATTAATCCAGATTCGAATTGGATTGTGAATTGTTTGAAAATATAATATTCATTTTTTTGTTTTATTCATAAAACAGAAGGTTAAACTTACATTCGAGTAACGTTATTTTTTTAACTAAACTCCATTAACCATCTATCTTTATCTTTATTATCGGAACATGGTTAGATTAACTCAAAAATCAACTGCTTCACTATTTAAACTATTTCCACTATTTAATGATAAATCTTCACAAAATTAAACTATTGGCTGCCACAGAAACTATCGAATTTTTTTTTATTGGTTAATCCTGACAACTATGATCATTTGATCATTGCTTTAGCCTTCAATTTCCAGTATTTTTTTTATCTCGCAGTCACTACTTAAATGTTCTAGGAGAGAAGCGTTATTTTAAATAAACAAATATTCCAATTCCATAGTGTTTGTAATAAATAATAATAAATCCATAAACAAATCTTAGCTAATTAAAGCACTTTCCATTGGAATGTATAGAATTAGGATTTATGACAAAACTGCCGTTCCAATATAATGCAGCAATAAATTTTTTTACAGGACGGGACCTCTAATATGTAAATATAAATAAACATTTGAATTGTTAAGTTTTACTTCACATTAAAAAATAACTTTTCACATTCAGCCGATAACGATCCTGCAACTGTCACATTTAACTAAAATGTTATGCAATAATTCTCGACTTTCTTAATATCCCTTATGACGTCAAATTACGTGACGCACTGAAAGAAGGGTTTGGGACAGGACTGTACATTACTACATAGGACTCGTCGGATTACTATCGTTAGGTTACCTCAATAAGACGTGTCGATGAAAATAAATCCGGCATTTGGGAAAATTGATAATTGTGCTAGTTTTCGCGATTCTTCTTCTTAAGGCTGCCGTGCATTTCTGCGTAGGCGGCCACCCTACATCGTCCCAGTGTCAGGTTACGATGATTTCGGTTAACTGGTATGTTAAAACTTTAGTTTTTTATCATTGTTCTGGTTATTATCATAATTCGCCTTTAGACGCGTGCCACACCAGACAGCGCGGCGGTCTAGGCTGTTTTCAGACGTTCTACGTTCTTTGTGTAAAAACTTGCGCCTAATCTAATTACACACTACCATGCCAGCGGTCAGAAGCACTCGGCGGTCATTTAGTCGACACTCATGTTGATCTAAGCGATCTATTCACCGAAATGCAGTTAAATATAGGTTTTAGATTATTTTTTGTTTTATAAAGACATATGTATTTATAAAATGTTAATTAAATTTTTTAATGTGTATCCTTTAATAAAGAAACAACATTAAAAAATCAGACTTCCTTCAGTTTGGTAATTAGCTTTTATTATATCATGCCCTACTTAAATTGTACAATTCATTTACGCTACTTATTGACATACGAAAATAAAATCAAATAAAAAAAATCATATTATATATAACGATAACTATAATTGAATTATTTAAAGTGTCCTCGATCTATTTCGCTTGCTGTTAATTGGAAGGGAGCACCCAACAAACATTTTCGTGTTATTTTGATGTGAACACCTCTAGGTTCAACAAAAACAATGCTTCTTCATCGGAAAAAAAATACTAAAAACTAAACTGAGAAGGTAATTTTAAACGATACGATATTTTGGAAAGAAACTCAAACGCTGTTAATTGAACGGCCGCATGTTTGCGCTCGAAAACTTCAACAAAAGAAAGTAGAAACTATGAATTCAGAGAATAGATGGAAAATATACAGCTACTGGTTCAAAATCTTAATGGTGTGTGAGACAGGAGTGTATAATTTTACTCACATACTTGTTACCATTGACATTTCATATCTGTACTCGGAGCACAATGTTTGAAGCAGGTTCTGCAATATATTGATGAAGGCATCTCAATAAAAATAGAAGTGAAGCTCAATACCTGCGCGTTATACAGGTGATACAATAATAGTGTTTTTCCACCCATAGAGGGACTACAAAACTTATATGTACAAAATAATTGGAAAACCAAATGGGACATATAAGGACCGTTTTTTAAAACTTGATAAACTACATTTCATTTTTAATCCAATTTGAGTTTTGTACTGTATCCCCATCAAAAGTGAACCACCGATATGCTAGTAAAGTCAGATATCACAAAACTCGATAGGTACACATATTATAGGACGACCAACATCCAGCGGTTTGTTAAAACTCGATAACTACATTCGGTATTTTAAAACTCGACAAGTTCAGATTATGATGTCATCAGTCAAACACCGATGTATGCCGATGTTGATTTATCTTGTTGCGATCTGTTTGTAATAAATCTTTAGTTTGGTTTCGACTGTGGTAGAGTAAGCTTGCGTTTAGTGATTTTTTTCTTAAATCTCGTGGTTTAAACGATGGATACTGGTGAATATAGCAAAAACATATGTAATGTGGAGGGAGGAAGAAAACAACGTTCTTCTAAAAAAGCGCAAAAAGCACCGGTATAGTAAGGAGAAATTTAAGGGATGCTGATGTTGGCTGCAATCATGTTGACAGTAATAAAAGAGGAGTAGTTTGTCATGCGGGAGAATTAAGTAGGAATGATATCTTGGATAATACTATTTTAAAGTTAGATAATTACATATTATGTAACAAAAATATTTTAGCTTTTAGAGAACTGATATACTCGCGTAACTGCAAAAAAATTGAACAAGATCAAGTAATAGTAAAGTTTATGGAGATTTGTATTTCCAAACGAAGAGTGATGGTCGATGATTCTAACAAGAAGCGGAATAGAAAGGTTTCTGCCAAATATTATGTTAAAACTTCTAACGGAAACATTCCCGTTTGCGCACCCACTTTTTGAAAAGTTACTGGTAAGTTGTTAAGAGTTACATTATTTGTTATTAGACATAAATACTAAGCACATTTTAGAGCAAGTAAGGATCGACTGGCTGGTATTTCAAAGAAGTTTTTATCGGAAGAGCTGTTAGTTGAAAAACGGGGCGGACGCATACAAAAACAAATTGATAAAGACATAACAAATGCAATAAAAGAGCACATAAGTAGTTATAAATGCAGAGAAAGTCATTATTCTCGCGCCAAATGTAAAAGAAATTACTTACCTCTGAAACTAAATGTGCAAACAATGTTTAATGCATTTATTGCTCGCACAATTTGTAAGTGTTCTTTGTCAAAATATAAAAAATTCTTTTATGGAGAATTTAATCTTGGGTTTGGCAATCCACATTCTGACACATGCTTTATTTGCAAAGAATTTTTGGTAAACATAAAAAAAGCTAAGATATTAGAGCAAAAAAAATAATTTACGCACAAGGTATAGACTCCACAAAATGAGGGCAAAAGCCTTTTTTAAACATTTAAACAACCACAAGGAAAACACAATAAAAGTTTGCTTTGATTATCAACGGAACCAGCCATTGCCGAAAATGTCTGTTGGAAAAGTTTTCTACTCGCGACAAGTTTAGGTTATACAATTTTAGGCATCGTACGTCACCAACGTCAAAAACAAACTCATGAGGACATAAGCTTCTTTGTTTGGCTAGAAACACAGTCAGGACGTGGTTGCAATGAGGTATCTTCTGAACTGCTGCAGTATCTTTTTCAACTTAAAAAAAAAATGGCTGAAGAAGGCAAAAGCGGGTTAAATTTGGAGCTATTTTCCGACTCATGCAGTTCCCAAAACAAAAACAAAACAGCATCCTTTTGACCGTTCTCATTCATTTTTTGCAAAAATCAAGGGTTTTTAGTAACATTCAACACTTTTATCCCATAAGAGGTCATAGTTTCATGCCCGCTGACAGAGTTTTTGGCAGGATAGAAAAGGAATATAGGAAAAAAGAAGAAATCATAGTACTACGAGAGTACTATGAAATCCTGAACAAACATGCAAACGTTAATATTTTGGGCAAAGATTGGAAAGTTTTTGATTATAAATCTTCTTCACAACAGATAATAAAGAAAAAACTCCCATTCAAGATTTCTGAGGTTCGAATGCTGGTCTATGAAAAAATAAACAACAAAGTAGTTTGTAAGGTACGTACTACCTATGCTGGTAGTGACGTACAAGTAAATGTTTTCAAAAACAATGTCACAGATGCAAACATCATTGGAACTTCCGTTGAAGTACCAGCGATAAATTGTGTCAACGATCTGAAGAAAAATGATGTGAAAAAACTGCTATGTTGTCAAGAGGGGTTTTGGAGATCATCATGTATTTGGTCTTATCTATATTCATTGTTAGTCCCATCTTTTTGCTTTCTGTAATAATGATTTCTATAAAAATTTAAAAATCTGATTATATTTTCTGCCATGATTGCGATATCGTATGCAAAGCTTATGTTATTAATGATACTCCTCAATCCTTGCGCCTTCAGTTCGTTCCATAGTGTCTTCTAAAATATTAGTTGGGAGTACACATTTATTAATTATGACGACAGCACACATCCTCATCTAATCCCTCTTTGAATTTTATACGTGGTTAGTCGCACTATCTTCGACTCTTACGACCTGTTTAATTGTAGTATAGATTTTTGATTAAATTAATATCCTTTGTCTCAATGCATGTATGAATTTACTATGTTGAACTCTGTCAATACTTTTTGAAAATCTATACGTTTACGTTTCTATTATATTCCCTTCATTTTTGTTTAGAATTATTTTTCTTGAATAAGAGTAAAAAGATAGATTTTAACCATTCATCAGGAACTTGACCATCGTGGTATATTTTAGTAAATAATTTTGTTCTTTCAATATTTCGTCATCTAGCATTTTTAATATTTCTACTGAAATTTCATTAGGACCTGGCGCTTTACCACTTTTTGAGTTTTTAATTGCCTGCTTCACCTCTGATATTAGAATTTATCATTAGTCAACAGTTTACTGAAGAAAATATTTACATATTTGAGTACTGTAAGAAAAAACAGACTAGAGGTTTCTCAAGAGTTTCTGCCCCAGAAAAATCGAAAAGTTAAGTCTTTTTGGTTTTCAAGCTGATTGTACTATAATATATGTCCCAAGAAAAGTAAGACGGTGGTATTGATATCCTCTATGCATAATGATGATGCTTTATATGAAGATACTGAAGATTATAGAAAGCCGGTAATGATAACTGATTATAACAACACCAAAATCGGCATGGATATGGTAGATCAATTGTGTCAGAATTATAACGTAGCAAGAAATACACGCCGTTGGCCCATGGTTGTGTTTTACAATTTATTGAATATATTCTCTGAAACTACGAAAAAAACGCAGTGACTTTCTTGAAAAGTATGCTTGGGAATGAATCCGACCACAAAATGAAGTTAAATCAACAATTTCTTGGTTGCCAAGACAAATGAGGAAGCGAGCTCAATCTCTGCTGGGCATAGGAAAATCCCCTCAACCCTGTGCGAAGGCAGAATTTGCGCCATCTTTGTCCTCGAAATTTGAACAAATCTTCTAGAAAGTCTTGTGTGAAGTGCGGATCGTTTACATGCAAAAACCACATATAAGAAATCTGCAATGATTGTTTTACTGACTAAAAATGCGATGTGTTTATGTAGTCTTTAAGTCATACAATTTTTAGCAGTACTTTTATTTATGTGATTTTGGTATATTTTGTTAATATATATTGTTAGGTACAACAATTCTTCTTTTGTCAAATTTACACTAAAGTTCTTATTAAAGCAAAATAATTTTAATGGTTAATAAAAATTTTGAAATGTATGGAGTAGTCTGTTTATTGTCTAGTAAAGAAATAAGTAACCTTTTGTTATAAAAACTGGTCAGTTACCTCAATAATTCAACAGATATACCTAATGCAGTATTATTATTGAACTATGAAACTTTTATGTTTAATTAATATAAATAAAATAATCTACGAGCGTAGACCGCGTGACAACCGTGTCTCAGTTTACGTGTACGTGGACACGTACCAACGGACAGTTAAAGTATCTCTACTATGAGAGATCTCATTTGTTAAAAAATTCAGAAATTTTCTTTGTTAAGCTGGTGCTACTTCAAATTTTCTATTGAAAAAACACAACAAAAGACTGTACACTGGACTCCTACAAAAAACACATAAAAAGTTTTTGTTATGGTATGGGTGTGAACCGACATTGTTGGAGTGAGCAGCGATATTCTATTCTACTTTAATACTTCACCATAGCTCTGAAGATGGCTTTGTAAACGAAGCATTTTATGAAATAAAGAAAAAGGCAAGAAAAGTAGCAATGCAGAATGTTAATTGTGAAGCAGTCACTAGTCATTTTGAAAAAAATTTATCCACTCCAAATATTCCAACCAACGACGTCTACTATAAGAGACAACTGACGCCTCACTTCTTTAAGATTCATGTATTGTCAACAGAAATGCTATATTTTATTGTTCAGCTTCATCTGTCAGTTCGTTCTATCTATCTATCTAGACAGCCCTCTAACATTCCATCCTTGGATATTGGCCTCCTTCTCCTTTTTCCATGCCGTCTCTATCCTGGGGCATTTTGCATCCATTTTGACCTGGTTCGTGTTTCTGTCAGGTCATCTGACCACTCGCATTTGTGGCCTTCTCCTTCTTCGTTTGTGATTCCATGGTCTCCAATTTATAATTGTCACTATAGTCCCTCTTTCATCTGTGTTAACGTTCGATTTTTTGATAACATCGAGTTCCTACAGTTAATTCAAGGTCAGGTAGCTCATTTCGGAAAGACGGTTCGTGTTATGCGGGTCTACTTCCACATATAACTACGTAGTATGTCCCCAAAATTTCAAACACAATTGCTAAACCGAAATTATAAAAAATTTATCATTGGACGCCACCCCTTGTTTATTCGTCGCACGGGGACGAGGAATAGATGAATAAATATTAAGAGATATAACAAAACATTTACAGCGAAATTACGCTTTTATTTCTCAGTTAAATTTAAAAAGAAACATTACTATAAATCAAAGCATCTTTCTAATCTTTTCTTAAATCATGAATTGGTTGATAGAAACAAAGAGAATTTCATAAATTATCCCACATTTACATCCTTATTTATCCTAATGCCTGGGAACCAAGGAAAAAAGGGGACAATACTCTGCTATTCATCCTGCATGCGTCGTATGGTTATTTCGTCAAATATTTACTAAGAAGAATCTGCCATTTATATAATAGGTTTTTATTGGACACCATATATAGGGAAGTAATGTGACCATAGGAAACTGTCTCAGTTAACATACATCAATGGACTTTAACTCTCCGAAAAAGAGCCTGAAAATAATTATTACATCTGAAATATAGACAAGAAAAAGCTTTCCTTTGTAGCTTACCTCTAATCTAGAGACTCACTTCGAGAACGCGTCTATCGGGTGGACGTTTGTAACAGGAAAGGAAGCGACGCTACTTCAACGGTTTTGAATTGGGGCGTGATTGAACAGTTAATATCGTTTCATCTAGCGGATATGTTGAGAATTACCGTAGAAACCTTGAGTCGACTACAAGCGCCTGGCAGATAGGTGGGATTAGTAGTTTTATTAAAAAAAAATTAATCAAATTTAAAATGAATTTTCTAAAATTTTGAAACAGTTACATCTTTCTGCCTTAGGGTGTGTCCGGCGAACTTCCATTTAAGCTTTGCTACTTGGGTTGAGACATCTGTCAACTTTTGTTTTATTACGGATTCATTCGTTCCTTTTTCTGTTTGTTAATGTTCAGCATTTGTCTTTCCATGGATCTTCTGTTCTTTGGTATTTTTTTCCATATTTTTTCTTTGTAAACGTCCATGTCTAAGAGCCATATGTGAGGACAGGAAGTATATATTTATTGAAGACTCTCGTTTTTAGGTAATGGGGGTATTTTTCTTTCATCGTTAAAGAGGTGGTCACTTTTGTACTAAAGCTCTTTCTAAATCCGGCTTGTTCTCTTGCCTGGTATCCATCTAATTTAGTTGTTAATCTATTTGTTAATATATTTTGGTTAATAGTTTTGTATATCACATTTAGTAAAGTTATAGGTCTGTAATTCTTTAGATCCTTTTTATCTCCTTTCTTAAATAGTAACAGTATTATTGCTTCGTTCCAACCGTTGGGTATTTGTTTTGTCATTAGTATCTTTTATTCATAAGTATGTACAAAAACTTCTCTAGTTGTTTTCCCCCACCATGTTTTAGCATTTCTACAGTTCACACTCCGTCTTTTACTGGCGATTTATTATTCTTCATCTCTTTGAGTGCTCCACATATTCTGTAATATGTATAGGAGCCAAAAATAAAAACTTTACTGTTTTCCGTTATCTTTACTATGTAATTAATACTAAAAAAAGGTTGGACTCAATCAAAGTAACTTTCCCAATACGAGGTCATTCTTACATGGAGTGCGATCGAGATATGGGTGTGAAGCACCAAAACTTATGACTGAACTTACTGAGGATTGTTAAACGGAAATTAGATCATGTCAAGTAAAACCAAATCCGTTCGATGTCGTAGGGGTCGATCAATCAATTAAGAAAACTGGTTACTATTTTTTGGACCAAATTTACGTAACTAAACCAACATATAAATCTAGATCAATCAGAGAACTCGAAATATTGAAAGATCCTCCCGACTCTTTTCAAACATAGAGATTTCTATAATAGACAATGAGAGACGTCAATTATACGCAAACCATTTACTAATTCCGATGAGGTGCAACTACCCGAGAGGCAGTTTATTTTGCCACCAAAATTATATAAAGATAAGTTTGTTTTAAAAGATCCCTTCCTTTACTCTTTTTTCATATAGATATTTTTTAGAGCTAAAGAAAATTGATAATGAAAAATTCCACAATATGGTCCACTTGAGTCAGTTTTGCACATCCGAAAGGGTTAGATCGTTCTTTAAAGGCTTACCTTACAACAAAAATAATGATAAACGTAAACAAAATGAGGAGAAAATAATAAAGCGCAGACAAATGAAGAACAGAAGAAAAAAAATGTTGTCATACGTTTCGCTTTTTTGCCGTGTTTGTAGCGACTTGTGTTTACATAAACCAATGTTTCAAGTTTTGCGTTTTATTTTAAATTCCGTCGATTAAATAATACGTTACAAATAACTATAAATACTACTTTAATAAAGAAGTACGTTAAAAATTCAATTTTCTCGAATTAACATCTTTGTGAAATTTCGCCTTTCTTCCGTGTAGTCTTCATATTATGTTTTTAAAGCTGTGATCTGATGTATGTTTTCAGAATTTTACACTTGCATTTAATTATTTACGTAAACGATACAGCATGGCATCCATTGGCATATTTTAGATTTTGATCTTACTTTCCTACCTACTCTAAAAATTTTATTTAAATCCATTCCAAAAAAAGAATTGTGAGAAAAAATCGTCATTTCCTGGACTATTATTTTGAGTTAATTAAAACAAGTGTTGAATATTAGAGCATAATTAAAACAAATGCTAAAACCAGCTGTCTAACAGAAATAGGTAACAGACATCATGAGAATAATAAGATTAACCAATTTGTTTTGTGGTTAAAAGTTATCGTTTGTTTTAATGTTAAATAATATCGAAACAATTACGAGAATACGCTGTGTAAGCAAAAACTCTTTTGTGTGACATATCAAAACATGCTAATGGTAAAGTTTTCGATGAATACGTATTAGTTTCAAACAGAATTTCATTAGTCACTTAAACCAAAGCCACCTCTTTCCATATTTTAATACTAACAAACCGTAAACTCTAACTCACCCTGAGTAGCTGTATTTCTATGTATATACGCTTTTAATGACTACGCTTGAAAATTAATGTAACTAGAACATATTCCATGAACAAAAACTTGCAAACCCCCAAACAATTAACCGTATATAAGCCCCATTAAAGTAACGGGAACTCCCTCTCAAGTCCAATCACACTGGTTGGAAATTTATTTTGACAAAGTAACCTACTTCGCTAACAACCTAAATGGAAAACCAAGAGAAGCCTCGAAATGCCGACGAATCGAGCGAGATGCTATTGGAAACTTTTAACTATTTTCTAAGTTATTAGCTAATAGCATTAACAGGCTCGGAAAACAATAAAACTTTGTGTTTTGTTTCGAAACACAGGAAACTGATTAAAAACAGATAACTTGATCGGAGTGAAAAGTAAACAAAACAAATAGAATAGAGGTATGTAGGTAAAGCTGATTAGAAACTAAATATAACAAAGTAAAGTTTATGTAGAATATAAAAAATAAGCACTATATTTGCAAAATAAATTTATAAATTTAGAAAAACTTGGAATATAGATACAAATAAACTAAAATTTAATACAGAACAATATAAAAACCAGTTAATACCGGGAAAAGTATTAAATCTAGATAAATTTAGCCTTAATGAAATCAATGAAGTTATAAAAAAGAACTATAAAATGCAAGCTCAGAAGTGGCAACCGTTAAAACGAAAATCCAAAATAAGTGTAGAATCACCAAACATGCTGAAATAAGTCAAAACAGAAGAAACACTGCAAAATTTAACGAACTTAATCAAGTAATAAGAAGACAGAACAAAGACGACATTAAAAAAACATCAAGAAGACCATATAGAACAAGTCATAGAAAAAAACCGAAGTCTCAAATGAACTAAACCTAAACTATATTTACAGGAAACAGATTATAAATCTGATATAGCAAACTCAATTGAAAAGTTCTATGCCGATCTGTATCGTTCCAGAAACGATCCCCCCAACTTCTCAAAGTAGAACTTAAAAAGGCAGATAACAAATGCCAACTCAGAAGTGATGCCCGAAATAAGCCACGAAGAAATAGAAAGAGCAGTAAAAGAAATAAAAAGGAATAAAGCTCCTGGAAGCGATGAAAGCCTAGCAGAAATGATAAAGGAAGGCGGAGAAGAAGCCATGACATATCTAAAAATACTATTTAATAAATTCGAAGGCAACATACCCGAACAAGGAAATACTGGTAAAATAATACTAATACACAAAAATTATCGACCAAATACACTTTTTTCACAACTTTACAAAACCTTTACACAGATTATTACAAACAAGTTAACAATTAAAGTTGACGGATATCAATTAGTAGAACAAGCCAGATATAGAAAAGGGTAGAGAACGTAACCATCTATATATTTACTTTGAAAATCCTAATAGAAAAGACTAAGGAATACAATTTCACATTATGTCTGGCTTTTATAGAATATTAAAAAACTTTTGATAGCTTAGAACTGTGGGCAATAGAAGCAGCATTAGTTAACAACAGTAACAGAATAGTAATACATAATATTTACGAACAAGCTGAAATGATAGTAACGTTGGGTAATGGAATCGAAACAAGACCAGTAAAAATCAACCGAGGCATAAGACAAGGAGACACAATATCTCCAAAACTATTTACAGCTGCCCTAGAACAAATTTTTAAGTCAATCGTCATCATCATCGTCATCATCATCATGGCTTATTCACTCCTGGCGGAGAGTTTGCCGCCCTTTTGGGCTCTCTGATTCATTTATTGCGGAGAATCAGTCCGCTGTTGTTTTTTTATTATTATAGCAGCGTGTGTGACTTGGCCCTGTCTACAATTTTCCTCCATTCTTTCCGATCCTTACAGCGCTCCTTCCAATTGTAGATTCTCAGCTTCTTTATGTCTCCTAAGACTTGATCTCTCCATCTTGTTTTGGGTCTACACTTTGGTATCTTTGTTGTTGGTCTCCATCCAGTTATTCGCTTTAGCGTAGAGTCTGGGTTAGCTCTTTCTGTGTGCCCCAGCCACCTGAGCCTTTGCGTCTTAACGAACTGGATTATGTCTTCACCCTCGATGACTTCTTTAATTTCTTCATTGGTTAATCTTCTAAATTCGCCTACACTTATCCTCACCGGCCCCATTATTCGTCGAATTATCTTTCTCTCTAAGATTTATAACCTCATTTCATCTTTTTGTGTTAGGCCACATCGTCTCTGTACCATAGGTGATCACTGGCCTGATTGCAGTCTTGTAAATTTTTAATTTGTTTTCTTACTAATGTGTTTTTCTTTTAAGAATTTTTGGTAGTTCCAGTAGGTTTTATTACCCAGTTAGGATGCGTTCATTTATTTCATCTGTTCTATCATTTCTGTCATTTACCATCACTCCCAGGTATTTGAAACGGTGTACTCTTTCAAATGTATATGCACCAAGCTTAATTTCTTTCTCTATGTTCGTATTCCCTCTTGAACACTTGAGGTATTTCGTTTTGCTTTGGTTTATTACTAGCCCTCTCTTCTTTGCTTCTTTATCTAGTATTAATATTATGTTCTGCATGGTTTTTAAATCTCTAGTAACCAGTGCAATATCGTCTGCATACGCAATCAGTTGGGCTGAAGATTCGATAATCGTTCCCATAATTTTGGATGCTCTTACTGCGCCCTCTATGGCAATGTTAAATAATGTTGTTGACAGGGAGTCTCCCTGTCTGACACCTACCTCCATTTGTACTTCATCTGACGGGCCTTCCTTTGTTAAGATTCGTGCCTTGGATTCCTTCATCGTCATTTTCGTGAGACTTATTAATTTTTCTTCTATATATCTTTTCTTTTAAGTCAATAGACTGGAAAAATAAGGGAATCCCTATTAAAAGAAGATACTTGAACCATCTTAGATACGCAGATGATGTAGTACTAATAGTCGACACGTGGAATTCACTGAATACGATGATTGAGGAGCTACACACAGAATCCCTAAAAAAGGACTGAAAATGAATTTGAGCAAAACTAAACTAATGTCAAACAGAGATGATAAACCTATGATAAATATCCAAGGGATAGAGATAAAACACGTAGTTAAATATACATATCTGGGTCAAAATGTCAAGGTAAGCAAAGAAAATCAGACTACCGAAATTAGCAGATGTATAAAAATGGGATGGGCAGCATTCAGAAAGCTGTCACATGTACTTAAAAATAAAAACATACCTTAAACACTGCGAACCAAAGTGTTTAATTCCTGTATACTACCTGTACTTACATATGGAGCTTAAACCTGGACATACACTAAAATAAAGATGGAGATCAGAAAAACAGCTATGAAAGACAGATGCTGCGAACAAAAGAAAAAGCTGCTGTCTAACAGGCAGCTAAACTGAAATGGAAATGGGCTGGACATAACGAACATCTTAAGGATGGCCGATGGAATAAAGAAATCGGGAATTAGCGGCCATATGAAGCCAAAAGACCACGAGTAAGACCGTAAATGTGCTGGAGCGATGATATTAAAAGAACTGCAGGACCACTGTGGAAACGTCTTACAAACAACAGAGAGCTTAAAAAAATTTACAGTATCCAGAAATTTATTCTGAAAAACTGTTTCTTAATCAATATTTTTTCCAGTATATCCGCTAGATTTTTGTAAATTGACATTATTCTTATTATAGGAAATAAACAAAAACATGTGAACCAAACTTATGTCGGTAATAATAATTAGAAAATAGCTGATATTACAATGGAGGTTTTTATACTTTTATACTCTTTAATTTCATTTATTGCATTTTTAAAACTGAGTGTACATTTATGAACTTGATTTCCCAATTTTTGGAAACCCAGAGTTTGTCCAGTAATATCTACAGTAAATAAATATTTAATCCGTAATAATCAGAAATAAAAGTGTTTTTATTGCATATCAGCAAAGAAATCGTTAGGTATGGTTTAAAAAACTGAATGGAAATCTACCTCAAGACTTTATCATCTTTATCATTTTGTTTATTTAGTGTTCGTAAGTATGGTTGTTCGAATTAATTTAAAACTTTGTTTTTACTACTGTTGAACAGATTAATGGACTCAAGTTTGGACTACGTTTGAGCCTCGTAACGGGTAATATTCATATAAGATGTCTAAAACTGTCATAAACATAATAATAATAATACATGCAGGTTACACATGTTATCAAACTAAATTAAAAAAAAATGTACATACAAAACTGGACACAACAAAATTCTCATAAAACCACCTACGTATAATCAATTAAAAAAAAAACTTTCAAGCTGAGTAAAAAACAATTTATTTTTAAAAAATGAAAGAACTGATATGTTTTTGTACAAACTTATGGAAAATCAAAGAACGCGGTCGAGTAATTTTGTTTATTGTTTTGTCGTTGGTAGAAAGATGATGTAGAAATTGTGATTAAGATCTTACTACCATTTAGATCGGAAGTAGGAATTAAATAAATTAAAGTTTGAAGGACCACCCACTGATGTCGGAATATATAAGAATACAGGAATTAACAAATATTTAATTTAATAGCTACCTTTGTTATTATCGATAGTAATATCCCTAGGACATTGATAACAGACGAGATAATTTCATGACAATCGAAAGTTCGTTCCTTGGTAACAGCATGAAGTCGAAGGCTGAGTGCTGCTACCAAGCAATGAACTTGAGAAATTTGCCATGAAATTATGAGGCATTCATCAAAGTCCGAGGGATATTCGGCGGATAATTTTTCGAAAAAAAAAATTATCTCAGCACAACGAAACATTTATTTATTTAAAGTACAATTAGTGAAAGTACAATAATTATTAAAATTTAAGTTAACATTAGATTCGTTGCTGTTCTCTACTATAGAAGATCTATTATCACGCATAATATTTATAATCTTTTGTTGTGGTGTTCTTGATCGAGATTCAAGTATGGTTTTATAGAATTCTTCTAAGCTTCTATTTTCGTTCAACTCATATTCTCGTCCGCAGCAAAATTCCATGAATATTCCCCTAATATATTTGTGACTGTGGGTTGTTTTTCTGGGAATTTTTTCTTTGATTAGCGCATTTGTACTTTGAACATTTTCATTGCCGAAACGTGACATTTTGAAATTTATTTGGATGAAGTTGTCAAACTCGATCGTGTTGTCATAGGGATTGAAAATTGCACTGAATGCAATTATCAGTCTAATGTTGACATGATTGGGTGAAATTGTTCCACATGACACAAAATGTCGAAATTTGAATGGTTGTTAGAACAGTCGAAAAATTATCACTAAAATACAGTCTAGTCAAAGTCCTTTTGAAAAGTTTTTATCCCACATATTTAAAACAACAGATTTTATTATTTAGTTCACACTAGTCCGTAAAACACATACACACAATAGTACTCTTATACTTAAAGTTACCTACGTATAAATAATAATCACTATATAATACTAGTGTACTCACAGGTCATACTCATAGTGAACATAGTGTACATAAAGTAAAGGTAAATATAGAAACAAATAATATACCGATTGCGAGAGGGGTTAGGCAAGGATGCGTCTTGTCTCCGACGCTTTTCAACGTGTACTCACAGGTCATATTCAGAAAAGCCTTATGGGAAAGAAAAGAGGGAATAAGCATTGGTGGAGAAATCATAAACACCATGAGATTTGCAGATGACACGGTAATTATGGCTGAGAGTATAGAAGATCTACAAACTTTACTAGATGCAATAAATAGTGAATGCATTCAAATGGGACTTAACATCAACACAGATAAGACCAAATTTATGATAGTATCAAGGAGTCCAATAAATAATGAACAACTAACTCTTGGTGAACAGCAAATAGAGATAGTGACAAAATATAAATATCTGGGAGCTTACATCAACACAGAATTAGATCCAGACCAAGAGATCCGGGTACGAATAGAAATGGCAAGGGCAGCGTTCTTAAAATTCAAACAATTGTTCTGTGACAAAAATCTGAATATTGCGCTGAGACTGAGGTTTGTTGAATGTTACGTCTGGTCGCAATTATTGTACGGGGTAGAAACATGGACACTAAAAGCGCAAATAGTTAAAAAGATTGAAGCCTTTGAACTTTGGATATACCGGAGAATGTTGAGATTCCCATGGACTGCCAGGGTCACCAATGAGGAAGTGCTGAGAAGAATGGGTCGAGTCAAAAAATTGTTGAGAACGATAAAAGTACGCAAGACTACATACCTTGGACACATACTAAGAAATAATAAATATAGTCTTCTGCAGGACATCATGCAGGGTAGAGTCGATGGCAAAAAGGGAATAGGTAGAAAGAGGAAGTCATGGCTGCGAAATATTCAAGACTGGACAACCATGACTGTAGACGAATTATTCCACGTTGCAAAAGACAGAGAAGCTTTTAAAAATGTGGTCGCCAACCTCCGTTAATGGGGACGGCATAGGAAGAAGAAGAATGTAATACTAAGCGACGTTTGGTAATATTTAAACTAAATTTTATAACACAAATAATCGAGAGTTATATATTGATTCGACACATCAAATATTATAACTGCATATATTATAAGCGGGGTTTGGGGAACAGCTACCCGAGAGGATTATTAGTTGCGGAAAAACTATTTGGAATACTTGGAAAAATTTCTTATAGAAGGTTCTCCAGTTCGTTGGACCCATTGTTTACTGCTATTCGTTTAATGATATTCAATTATATCTTAAAGTTGTATACTGACTTGGTAATTTCTATTAATCTTTGTAACATGCTATGGTAAACTACCAATTTATGTTATATATAATGGGATGATTAATTTGTATAGTCGTATCAGTATGGGTAGATTCATGAAATTTGGAGCACGGTTTGCTAAATTTTTCAATCTAGAATTGGACGTCGGAACTTTTCTTATGTGAAAGTAATTTCATTTAAATTACTTATCCGAATCTTTGCAGAGAAGCTATTTTGGCCATGATGATCAAGGTATTATTGTATCATTATAAAAGTAACTAAAACTATTTTCATACTGTTGCCACTGAATATAGAGCAGAATAGAATTTAGAAATATATTAAAACGATTTTAAAATGATATACTACGTGCCACATAATTCCATTTAAACTAATTTCTGAAAATTTCGCTAGTACGCCATTTCCTAAAATTATTTTAAATATTAAAATATAAAAAAATCTACGTCCGTTTCTTCTTTATTTATTCATTAATATAAGCAATTTTGCTCATTTCCTAACCTTATAAACTTTTTTTTCAGGACACAGTATGGCCCCAGATAACCGGTACACCTCAGGGAGAAGACTTGTACTGTCGATCCTATGCCTACAAGCTATTTGTCTTCAGGTTACCAGTGGTAAGTTTTTGAGTTTTTTTTTGCACATTAACTTGTTAAAACCTACACTATTTTAAGACTTTGAAACAAATTTAAAGAATTTGTAAGGATATAGAAGTAAACATTGATATTACTCTTTTTTCTGCTACCCACATAGAGTAATACCTATTTTGGTCAGATCGCATACTTATATCACAGTTTAGAACTAAAGCTAAAGTAATCAGCATGTTCACTCGAGCGACGGAATTTTTATGTCTATGTACCGTTTTGGCCACGGCGCATCCCAAATTCGTTTCTTACGCTCATATGAATGATGGACTATACTGTACAACAGTATTTTTAAATACGCTGCTCAAAAATAAATAGAAAAATTCATTAGTTTGTTCATTAATTTGTATTTTAAGATCCAATACAAGAAAGATCTTTTACCGATCTGTTTAATGGATAAAAATTATTTGAAAGGTAATTAGGATGTTATATATCACAAAAAAACAAAAAATACCCGATAGAATGCTGTCCAGACTATATTTAATTAATAATTAACAAATAACTTTCATAGATACTTCATGCAGTAGAAAAATAATAATAAATATAAATATAACTTTTTTTAAAACGTTGATTCCAATTAGTGATTTTTATTCTACTTCTGATTCATTGGAACTAAAATTTATTATTGCCTTCGCTACATTCGCCATGACCTTTCATCAATTCAAAAACGTCTTGCACTTTCAAAGGCGTTTGGTCCCCAATAAATCCTGTTGGTTTAAATAATCATCTAAATGTCAATCACAATTATCAGGCGGGAGTTTTGGACATTCCGACTCAGTTACAATAAGCCATTTAGAATTAACCAAAATAATTCTTAAAATTTTTTCTCATAAAGATTTTCAGCATGTTGATATAGTGCTGGAATCAAAATTATTAATTTTTTTTATCAAAAAATGTTTGTTCTCTTCTTTCGCAGCATAAGTTTTCATAAAAATATATCATTGCATCATTTACTCTGTTGCGGGTATTCACGGCATAAATTTTGATGGTAAACTCTTGAACAACATTCATTTTTTCATCAATGAATATGTTGGCTTCATCAGTTAACGTTGTAAAAAGGGTTTAATACCTTTTATTCTGAGAAAATAGTCTAAAAGGTCTATTTTTTTATTATAAAATGCTGCTGTATAAACGCAATCTGTATACGCGGAAAAAGCAGGTAAATGCGCAAAATAATATAATATTAAAACCCAACTTCAGAGCAAAATCGGTGCAGTTGATACAATCAAGGTGTTGGTTACTTAACTTTGTAGTTGTGTGTCTCTTTAAAACGACAGTTTTTAAGGCTTTGCAAAAAGTTTTTGGGCTTAATTTGTTGAGGTCCTTAAATTTTATATGGAATATCTAGTTTATTTTGACCTTGACTTTTAGAATCTTTGATTGAGGGTGACAAATAGCAGTCAAAAATAAAATGGATTTCTACATCATTTACAAAAAAACTTTTTCAAATATTTGTGGCATAGAGTTACCAATAAGGTGCAAGTAATAAAAGCCATTTCGAGTTTTAGATTTCAACGTTTTCGCAAATGTTGCTTTAGGAGTTTTAACATTTTACCAGTACATGTAAAATGTGCAGATAACATGGGTGCGAGTGTAAAAGTCAAGCAATGTCTTAGATTAATTTTCTATTTTATGCTAACTGCCAGAAGTCGTTCAAACATATCTCGTTCTATATTCATTAACAAATTCTTATTTTTATCTCATTCTTATCATAAGAACTTCTAAAATGCAAAATTGATGATCTTAAATCATTAAGAAGTTAAGAGCAATTTGAAATAAACTTTAATTATTGTTTACTGCTAGTTTCTTTGACGTTCAGCAGTGCATCGGCAACTTTATTAGATGTATAGAAAGCAAATATCTAAATATTCCAAAACACCTACATAATTACTTCTATCGTCACTAAAAAACACTTAATTTTTACCACGAAACGCTAAAGATAATGACGAAATAAATTTGATTGTCGCTACCACACGTTAAAGTAATTCCCTCCAATATATTTTTTTATTTATCATTTATTTTCCACTTCAGTGTCAATGCGTTCGGTAATTTTAGATCTTGTTCCTGCCTTTAGTAAAGAAGACCCCAACAATTATAGATGTATAAATCTACTGAACACCGCATTTAAGCTTACCACAAAAATTCTAACCTAAAAAAACAATAATCATGAAAGCATTTACCAAATAATGTGTTTTGCGTCACATAGACACATGATCTTGATGCTGTACTTGACTGATTTGCACTTACGTTAATTTCTGAATCTTTGTCGTGATCCGAGTGTTTACTTCTACTGTCAGTATAAATGCTATTAAGATAAGCCATATAATGCTATTAAGATATACAGAATACCAGGACTCGTTGTTTTTGTTGTATATTTCACTTGTTTTATCGATTTTTGTCGTAACTGGGGGAATAATAGTTACATATGTCTTGGAATGGTTGGTTTCGTTTGGTACTTTATATTTGTCAACGACTTTGGTAATAACTAGAGTAATAATGTTTACAGAAGAGCTAAATCTGTATTTTTAATTTATTATGTATGAACTGATTGTAAATGTTGTTTCTGTAAATAATAAAAAAACGAGTGTACCGATTCCCTCAGTTCCATCAATACCATTAACCAATATGTAACCAATTGAACACGAAACATCCAATTGCGCTCCTAATCAGAAAATAACTAGCTACCATTTACAACAATAACTATACTGTACTATGGGTTCCCTCACACATTGGCCTTCAAGGAAATGAAGAAGCGGATCGTACAGCCCAACAAGCCAGGAACAGTGAAATCGAGCGTGAAGTAAGATATGTAGTTCTTAACGATTTAAAATCATTTATTAAAGTGAAAGTCGAAAATCTGTGACAAAACCAATAAGACAGTTCAACTTCAAAACTTCGCGAAGTGAAAACGTTTATAAAACCGTGGAAATCTAAAATTCGCAACAGAACTCACCAAGTCATTGTTACTCGTCTTCGTCTAGGACAAAACCCGACTTACCAGCGGACATAAAATTGGTCACACTAATCCCATTTTATGTGAAAACTGTAATATCCCACTAAGTGTTAAGCATGTACTGGTAGAGTGCCCAAGATACCAGTTGCAGAGACAAAACAACCACATCATCGGATCAACAAGTGAAATCTTAGTAGAAAATTGTAAAATTGAACATTTGGTAAAATTCCTTAAAGATATCAATGTATTTAACAAAATCAAACATTTACTGTAAATAAATTATCTTATGTATTGGTATATATGTCGCTAATAACCTCAGAGGTTGATGCGACTATTTTGTAAAATAAAAAAAAGATTAAAAAACGAATTATTAATAACAATAATTATTTAATACTATATTTTTACAATATACCTGTAATAGTTCTCTTATCATTTTTATGAGAGTCCAATGAATTTGTTCCAACAAGTTTGCTATTATTTTTGCCATCTTCTGCACTGTTCACTTTATCTAATGTTATAGACCTTCTTCTGTGTATATTGCATTAATACAGTCCTTTGAAAAATAGTGCTCGATAGACCAACATTTATTTTCGACCCAAACATTGCTTCGTAAGAAGACTATTTTATTCCTGCATGAAAGACCCTGTTTTTTTTTTAATTTAATAAATTTAAAGCTTTTAGACCATTTAGATGTATTCTTTGTCTGCATCTACGTTATTAGCATATCATGAAGGTCACGATTAGCCCTTTCGAAGCTTCCTTGCTACTGACTATGCCCAGGCTTTCCATGAACAGTTTTTAAATCTGGCCAAATATTTTTGAGTTTATTTATTATTGTGTTAACGAATTCACGGCCATTATACGATTGAACTAATAAAGGTGCTCCACAAATGCAAAAAATGTCTAACAAATGTGTAGCTACTTCATCTGCCTTCTTTGAAGTTAAAGATCTTAATTGCACGAATTTTGTAAGGTGATTCTGATATACAAAGTAGAACGAAATGGTCTATCAGCTGACAAGGTATGCAAAATTTAAAAAAGTGTTTCAACTTCTGGTAATATATTTTTGTATTTATCATTTGAAAAATTTAACATTCTTGTCCTTCCTCCATGGCCAATCTTCATACAGAATATCAAATAATTCCTCTTTTTTTACGTAATATACAAGTTTTTCCTTACCTTCTTGCAATGGAACAATAAGTTCCACATTTATTAATTATGTTCCAGATTCATTAAATCGTCTTTGACCTAATGTCGATATACAAACGTTGTTTTCGTAGCTTTCGTTTTGCTTCTTTCTTAAAATGGGAATAAGCCACAATTAAAGGTTAAAGTGTATTGACGTTTCAATTTCCACTTCGGAAATCGTACAAACATTAGTAAATTAAACAAATTTTGTTTTTTTGTTGAAAAAAAAAATTCTTCTAATAATTTAATTTTATCTGACTCATTTATATTCACAATTCAGACATGCATTATACATTTTAACATATACGACTTTAAAACGATATTGTCAATATTGTTGATTTGCTTTCCTGGGACGACTTTAGTTGTAAGATAGTTCATTCGATTACATGAAATCATCTTTAACTTGAGAATATCCGTTAGAAAAAATCACAGTTTGTAATTTGTTTTTAAAAAGACAACCAAATGCCATAATCACAGTAAAAAACTCATAATACTATCCCGACATGGTATGTGCTTGGTCTTACATTTAGTTTACTGTCAATAAACACCAAATTTTGTTTTTAAAATGATGTATCCTCCATATGTTACTGACATACTAACACTGATATCAGATCCTACTACTTACTACTACACCATCTGTTTCTTTTAAGACTATACTTGATTATTTCTGACGAATATTCTCAAGTTAAAGTTGATTTACCCAAAACAACCCAACAATATTGGCAATATTATTTCAAAGTCGTCTACTTTAAAATGTATAATCTATGTTTGAATTGTCAATATAAATGAGTCAGATAAAATTAAATTAATAGACAGAATTTTTTTACCAAGTAACAAAATAACAAAATTTGTTTAATTTACTATTGTTATATTTTGCGAACAATTTCCGAAGTGGAAATTGAAACGTCAATCAACTTACCTTAAACCTTTAATTGTGGTTTATTCCCATTTAATATTCCGTTCTCACAGACCGCTCCGAATATCTTGCATAGCACCTTTCTTTCAAAAATCGATAGAGCGGATTCATCTGTTTTAGTTAGCATCCATGCCTCTGATCCATATGTGAGAATGGGGACTATCAGTGTTCTATACAGCATTATACGAGTTTTTTGAGACATACGTTTGGAAGCTAAGTTCTTTGATAGACCATGATAACACCTGTTTGCAATTATTATTCGCCTTTTTATTTCCTCAGATGTCTTATTATTGGGGTTAACGGATGTCCCTAGGTATATGAACTCTTTAACTACTTCGAAGTTTTGGTCATTGATGATTAAATCTGCATTTCCAGCTCTTGTGTTTGTGTTAGTCGCCAAAAATTTGGTTTTATTTTGATTTATATTTAACCCCCTTCGTTCTGCTGCTGCTACTAGCTCTGTTAGGATTTTTGCAGTTCTCGCCCTGGTTCTTATTATAATGTCCACGTCGTCTGCATATGCTAAGATTTGGACTGATCTATTAAATATTATTCTCCTGCTATCTAAATTAGCGTCTTGTACAACTTTTTCTAAGGCGACATTAAAAAGCTGACACGCCAACGCATCTCCCTGCCTTAATCCCCTATGTATTTTAAATGGGGTTAATGAGTCGTTTTGAATTTTTATTTTTTTATAATGTCCACGTCGTCCGCATATGCTAGAATTTGGACTGATATATTAAAAATTATTCTCCTGCTATCTAAATTAGCGTCTTGTACAACTTTTTCTAAGGCGACATTAAAAAGCTGACACGCCAACGCATCTCCCTGCCTTAATCCCCTATGTATTTTAAATGGGGTTGATGAGTCGTTTTGAATTTTTACTGCTGAGAACATCTTCGCCATTGCACTTTTATTAAACATATGAGTTTTTTTGGAATCCCTAACTCATTCATAGCGTTGTAAAGTCTTGGTTTTAAGACACTGTCATATGCCGCTTTAAAATCGACAAAAATATGATACATATATATGTGAAACTCTTGCGCTTTTTCACGGATCTGTCGTAGTGTAAAGATCTCGTTAATGGTTGAACGTCCATGCCTGAATCCTGCCAGATATTCTCTTAGAAACGTTTCGGTATAAGGCTTCAATCTCTAGTGCAAAATGTTTGACAATATCTTGTATGCTGTATATAGTAGAGTTATTCTGCGGTAATTATTGCATTCCAGTTGGTTTCCCTTTTTGTGTATAGGGCAAATTAAGCCTAAGCTTCATTCTTCAGAGAATTTACTCCTCAGATCAAATTTTACAATTTCTCGCATCACCTTGGTGTGCTGCTCTCCACCGTGCTTAAATAACTCTGCTTTGATGCCATCGCTGCCTGGGGATTTGTGGTTCCTTAGATTTTCTATAGTTATTTTCACTTCATCTACCGAGGTTGGTTACATGAGTTCCTCATTTCGGTATTCCAGCTCTATATTATTAGTAGCTTTCCCTTCCAGCATCTCTCGAAAGTGCTCTACCCATTGTAACAGGATATCCTCTTTGTTGGTATGTAAGTTACCTTCCTTATCATTACAACAGTTGATTTAATTCTTTCACTTACAGTTTTCTTACAGTTCGGTTTTAATTCTTTTCTACTAATATTTATTTGATGATAGAACATTCTTGTTTCTCCGTGGCTCATATGACTTTCGAACCGTTCTAATATGTAATTCTCCTCTCACCTTAAGTTTTTGGATCTATCTATTGTTGTCCTAGTTTGCTAACCTATGTGTGAAACCAGATGTAAAAACTTCCCAAACCTTGGGAATCTCAAAAGATTTCCAATAAACAAAATTAATCTAGAAGCACGTCAGAATGGTGGAAAATCATAAAAAAAGTAATGATCCACAAACGATTATAATTAAATATAAATTTGATAAATAAATGATTAATAATAATTAATTTATCGGATATTGGCAAGTATATTAGCAATAAATAATCAAACTAATATCATCTAAATTAGTAATCCCAGTTTCTTTCATTCATTTGTGGCATAGAATTTAACCTCCCTTACAAAAATTAGAACTGCCTAATCTTTTATCTTTAACCACGTTCACTGTATTTTATTTTTTTATAGCTTTAAACCTTTAAGCGATCTCGACTTCAAAATTGCTAAAAGTATTAGCAGATATAAGCGAGGCTGCGGAATTCCTGGTTAGTATCACTCCATGCCTTTATCGCAACTGTTCGACTTAAGCGTTTTTCTCATTTTTTCCTGCAAGCAATTTACAGCCTTAAGCGAAATATGCATTTACGCCTCCTAATATTACCACGCCCGTCCTGAAAATTCTCTTTGGAAAATGCATTCAGGAATTTCAACTCAAATATTTTGTACGTATAGTTTATAAACTGTTTAACACAGACACACACACACACACACACACATATATATATATATATATATATATATATATATATATATATATAATATATATATTATATATATATATATATATATATATATAATATAAAACTGTTTTTGATGGGTTGGAGTCAATAAAAGGGGCTATTTGTTGACTATTTTTCTATTTTTTACTCGAGCTTTTAATTGTGATTACAATTTTTATCAAGAGCTTCTAAAAAATACAAAATATCTTACAAAGTTGAACTAGAAATAAAAAAATTTTTGTTAACTCACCAAATAAAATTAGTTTTTTATATAAAACTACTGCTTACATATTAAATACAAAAAATAATAATAAAAAAATGTCTTATTCTAATAAATTTTTCTCTGAAAAATTTTGATGAAGTTTCTCAAGAAAAAAAAATTGAATTTGTAAACAAAAATTGAATAGCTACAACCAACCTAAATGTCAGAAATACTAACTTAAAAATTTTTATTTTTGACATATTGTCAAAAATAAAATTTTGTTTTAAAAATTCTTCTTTGTTTAGTAACAAAAAAGAAAAATATTTATTCACCATTGATAGATACCCGAAAAAATGTAACAAATACATGGAAAATTCAAAATGTGATATTTTACTGACTGCATATATAAATTAAATAGAAATTATATAATTATAAATTTTGCTTAAATTTTGAATTTCTGACCTTTTGTTTAAATTATTATCACTTTTGCTAATACAAACCATTTCCAAAAAAGTTCTTTTAAATTTATTACTTTCATTACATAAAATTTTAATATTATCAAAATCCATAATATGGTCTTTGTCTATTACATGCTCTGCCAAAGCACAAGATGGTTTCTTATACTTTTCAGTTTGTGCTTTGGCAGAGCATGTTTTCTTAAGAAACTTCATCAAAATTTTTCAGAGAAACATTTATTAGAATAAGACATTTTTTTATTAATATTTTTTGTATTTAATATGTAACCAGTAGTTTTATATAAAAAACTAATTTTATTTGGTGAGTTAACAAAAAATTTTTTATTTCTAGTTCAACTTTGTAAGATATTTTGTATTTTTTAGAAGCTCTTGATAAAAATTGTAATCACAATTGAAAGCTCGAGTAAGAAATAGTCAACAAATAGCCCCTTTTATTGACTCCAACCCATCAAAAACAGTTTTATATTTTTTCCAAACGAGTCACAAGTACTTCTTTTTTCTTACTCTTATATATATATATATATATATATATATATATATATATATATGTAAGACTTATCAGGTGGTGGTCTCCAGTAAAAATCTTATGACAACCTTTTTCAAAAAAATATGGACATATTATACAAAAATTTTTATTACAACGTCTATCCTAAACAAATAAAAAAAACTGATTTACAGCAGAAATAGGTATCTATGATGATCCCGTCCATCATTCTAAGAAAAAATCAATGATATATAAAAAAACTCCCCTTTATTACTGATCCAACTCATTCTGTCATATCCAATCCAATAATCAAAGATGTTCCTAATGTTAGTATAGCTAAATATAATACCCTGAACAGAAAACAACTATTTTCAAAAATCAAAGATTCAGTACCAACATACCGTGCACATCGTCTAAGTATCTCCACCAATATAAAAACTGTTTAAATACGGATGTTTTGAAATCTTTGTCTCTAGATGATCCATAAAAAATATCTAATAGCACAGGAACTAACAGGCAACTCGATCAATTTTTATCGTATATTATTTCATTTCATAGTCATATTGAATTTACAATAGAAACAGAACAAAATCAATTCATAGATTTTTTAGAATTTAAAATTATTAGACTTAAAAACAAACATGACTCCTTCATATTTCATAAACCTACCCACACTGACACGACTATACACAATTCATCATTTTATCCCACACAACATAAAATGGCAGCCTATCATAGTATGTTACAGAGATTAACAGAAATTCCGATGTCAAAATACAACTTTGAGACAGAATTAAATATCATTAAGCAAATAGCACTAAACAACGGATACAACGAACAAACAATTAATAAAATGTTAAATCGAAAACTACACAAAAAAGTCGTGAAAATAGTATTCCCACCACCAGAGAAAACACCCAGTACCTTCTACTCGATTACATATACAGGCAAAATATCAACAAAAATAGCCAAACACATAAAAAAGAAAGAATAACACCAGCTTTCCGAACAAATAACAACCTAGGAAAATATATCAAAAACAAGAAGAGCCAAAATAAAACACCGTTACTCAGTGGTGTGTACAAACTTAAATGTGGTGACTGCCCAAAAAGTTACATCGGTCAAACTGGTAGAAACTTTAATAACGAATAGCAGAACATAAAAGGGCTTTCAATAATAGAAAAACAGATTCTACATACGCACTTCACCTTCTAGATTACAATCATTCTTTTAATGACTAATTTAAAATTCGTCACATTCAAAATAAAGGCCTTAAGCTACCATCTATCGAAATCAACAAACTAAAAAACAGAGATATAATTCTGAATGACCAACTTGAGACAAACAGTTCTCCCCTCCCCAACCCAATTTTATTAGAGACAAGTATAAACGCACTTGATAAAGGCAATCAGTCAAAACAGGTGTAGTGATAAGAGGTTAAAATAAATTTTGTGGAAGTTTTGAAAACAAAGTTTTCAGTGTTTTATTGTTACATAAAATGAATTTCTATCAAGTAACGGTCGAATCCATCAGTGTCTTTTATTGTTATTTTTTACATTTGGAGTAATTTTACTTGTTTTATCTAATTGCTGTAACAAACGTGTATAAGACAGTTTTATCTTAATATGCAATATTTTCACATATATTATAGAGAGAACAAAAAGTATAGATAAAAACACTTAGAAAAATTAATGGTAAAAGACTATGGGACAGAGCTAGAAGTACATCATGGATACAAGATGAAGAACTAAAGGACTAAGTAAACAATGGAAGAGTAGTATGGAACGATTATATGAGCCTAATCACAACAAATAGAGTAGTGAAAATAACAAGAGACGATTTCCAATAGGAAGGCGATCAGTAGGAAGACCACGAAAATGATGGAACAACAACTTACTAGAGGAACATTGAAAAACAGAGAAAATCATGTCTACATAAAAATAATAATAAGAAGAAAATTGTAGAGATTAGAATTTGGGGTCTAATAATTTTTTTGTAGCCTTCCATAATGAGTATTCTGTTGACTTGGTTGCCATTAGGTTTAAGTTAGTTGTTAATGCCCAAATTATAGTAATTGTTAGGATTTCTTTTCAGTTTTATCGTTTCTTTATTAAATATTACCTTATCTCGTAGTGATCTTGTTTTTAGCCAGTCTTCAAATGTAAGTGCAGTATCTAAGTCTCCTTTTGTTAGCGATTTCATGTTTATTAAGTGTTGGTGTGTCATAATTTGTTGTAACACATATATTTTCTTTGATTAGGTGTAGATTGTCGTTCAGCTGGCTGTACTGAACGGGTGGTGTGTTCCATGGCTGCGTTAAATTTGGAACAACTTGAACTAGAAACTAGGAACTAGCAGAAACTTTAGTTACAGTTCTTTATCTAAGATAGTAATAAAGTGGTCCTAGTTAGTATAGTTAATACTGAGAAACTTTGGATTGTCTCTTTAGAGATAATCTTTGTTGGAACAGGGTGTAATGAATATTTTACCTACCACATAGGGTATTACTATGGGAAGTCGAGAATTGAGGACAGAAATTACTTGGGGTGGAGACAAGGCAAGCAAAATAAACGAAACTTATGCGAATGGCGCTCAGGGTTTATTTGGAGAACAAGGTCGTGGATAAGTGAATGAAACAATGGGATTGGATTAGGGAAACTACAAAAAGGGGGTACTTACATGAATATTCTGGACCAGTGTGCAACCAAAACACAAGAAGGTCCTAGCTTTTTAAAATAAGGACACCGCCTTAAGAACACTTCCTGCTTGATGAAAGAAATGGTTCTTCCTTCCTAAAACCACAAAAGAAAGGTTAGAAACTTTTTTTTTAAGAAATAAACAAATTGCTTTAGGGAAAAAAATAAACATTTATTTCACCACAAACAGTTACAAATATAAATGTTACAAAAATACTATATTAATATTAACAAAAGGAAATACAAAAAACCAAAGAGAAACATTTACTGTGTCCTATCCGTTTACAAAATCTAAAACTTGGAGATACTACAATTATTACTAGACTATAATTTTTAGCAGAAATAAATCATTACAAATAAAAAATTATCTTTTACTATGTACATAGGTTAACCTTCTTTAAAAAACCAAAACAAAATCTTAAATATGATAAGATATTTACGAAATGTTAAAAAAAGCTAGCTGATCTAGCTGTCTAGATGTTAAAAAATTACTGCTACTAAGTCACATCCTAACACATACAATTTTAATTATTACAATTTAAATTGTAATGGAAGCAATTATTAAAAAAAATCTATCTTTACTTTAAAGTTTCAAACAAAAAAATTTACCTGGGTTTCACTAAAATTACTTTAAATTTTCTGAGGTTAGGAACTGGAATTTAAACTCTCTGCCACTCGAACAAAAAACTGCATCTTACACTGTGAATTGTATTATGAAACGGCTTCTAAGATCATACAAGTCTGAGGTTGGAATTGGGCCACTGGACGCAAACCTTGGACTCGGTTTCTTAAAAAACTGGAATCATCGTAGTTAATTTTAAAAGTTATTATAAACGACACAAATCTCTTAGATACTTAAAAACATAGAAGTAGTGATTACTTTTCAAAACTGACACATTACCTAAAGTATAATTCACAATTTTCAACAAATTTGCCGATTTTTTTCCCGTTTTGTACCAGCTTCTAGTCTTGCGTCTCACCTCTCCACCGGTCCTTGCAATGGGACAACCCAAAATTCTCGTCAAACCGCTTTAAATTATATTGTAAAATGACCTTGAATTATTTCCAGTACAATTCAGTACATTGGACCATTTAAATCGATACCTTAAACAAAATTCAAAATAGTCGTATATTCGTGGAATGGAGTATATATGAATTATTTAACTTCCAGCAGCGGTAAGTGAAATTTGGAATGTTTTCTTTACATCACAATACAAACAAAGAAACCAGGAAATATTTATACTTAGCCCAGAGGCGTGCTGGATAAATTTTATACTTTGAATATCCGATAGTTTTTAAGGAATTTTCTGCATGTTACAAGGTGAGTAGTCAAAGATAAGTCAAAACATCACTTTGTAGGCAAAAGTATTTTTGAGATGAATATTTCTACCCTTAAAATAGTTTTTGATATATAAATACACTTATGTTAAATAATACTTGGTACGAACCTTGTAACTCGCGCACTTTGTGAGAGTCAGATATAAAAACAAATTCATGGGATGTATCAGCATCCAAAACATTATTTATTTTTACGCACAACAGGCCGTTAAGGCTCAGGGCATTTTTTTTAAAACATAATCCTAATATTAACTAATTCCAATTATTTTAAACAAAACTTTAACTTAAATATGTATATACAACATTCTTAACTACTCTGAATGACCTGGTGTACAATATTTCTCCATTCGCTTCTATTTTCTCCATCAGTCCCTTACCTTCACGTGTTTAAGCTCTTCCTCCACTTTACTAATCTACCTCGTTCTAGGTCTACCTCTTCTTTTGGGGTGATTAATTTTCTGGTTATTACTAGTTTAGGCATTTTGTTTGTTGCCATTCTGTCCACATGTGCCAACCATCTGCTTCTTTGTGCCTTGACGAACTTGGTAATGGTAGGTACTTTGTATAAAGCCATTAATTAATTGTTGGTTCTTCTCTCCTAACCATCATCTGTCTTCCGTCCTCCGAATATGCGTTTTAATATTTTCCTTTCACATCTTTCCAGAGTATCCTCTTCCTTCTTATTTAATGTCCATATTTCACCAGCATATGTTACTGTGGGTCGAATTACTGTTTTATATTTTCTGAGTTTACCTTGTCTAGATACGTATTTTGAGTTCCGCAGACCTCTTAAACTACTTATTTTTTTATTCCCTTTTGCTACTCTGGCTTCGAGCTCCAATTTATCTTTTTCATTTTCATCGAAAACTACACCCAGGTATTCGAATTTGTCCACCTTTTTAAAACTATAGCTTTCACTACTTACAGACCTCACTTTTTTTCCCTTCTGTCCCTACCATGATCATATATTTGATTTTGTCTTCATTTAGTTCCAATCCGAATTTCTGTGCTTCTTCGATGATTTTCTTTACAACTCTTCTTAAGTCTTTCTCGGTTTTTGCTAGGATCGTTAGATCGTCAGCAAATGCCAAGCACTGGTGCTCATTTTTCATGACTCTTTCTTCTACCTTCATGCTGCATTTTCTGATTACAGTTTCTAACACTAAGTTGGATAATGTAGTGGATAAAGGATCTCCCTGTCTTAAGCCTTTTGCAACCGTAAATTGATCTAATATGTGACCTTGCCAAGTAATTTCACACGTAAAGTTATTTAGTCTCATTTTAACTAGCCGGATCAGTTTATTTGGTATAGTCAAATGTTCCATTGCTCGATACATTTTGACTCTATCGACTCTATCATATGCTTGTCCAAAATTCACAAACACAACATGCAGGGGAACTTTACCTTCATAACAAGTCGTTTATATCTCCTTTAATGAGAATATTTGGTCTACAGTAGATCTGTCTTTTCTAAAGCTGGCCTGATACTTATGTAGGATTCTTTCCGTGTAGCAATTTAGTTAATTTCTCAATATTCATGCCAAGATTTTGTATACCGTGTCTAGTAAGGCTATACCTCTATAGTTGTCACACTTCAGTTTGTATCATTTTTTATGCAGAGCGCATATGCGGCCTCATACCACTCCGATGGCATTTTTTCCTTTTCCCATACTTGCACTAGCACCTGATATATTTTTCTTTGTAGTTGTTCTCCACCAAACTTGATCATTTCTATGAATATGTCATTTTTACCAGGACTTCTGTTATTTTTCATTTCTTGTATTGCTGTCACCACCTCGTTATCTGTAGGATGCCTTTCAACTATCGCATTTTCTCCAACCGTCCAGTTGTCTTTTTCTTCGTGGTCAACCTCACCATTTAATAATTCTTTAAAATGTTTTTTCCATTCCGTCATTATTTCTACTTGATCGCTAATTAAATTTCCGTCTTTACCTTTCGTATAACTACAGGGGCTTTGGTAACCTTTTCCCTTTTTTTTTTAAATTCTTGATAGAACGACCTCACCTCTTTGTTTTTAAACTTCTCTTCAATCTCTTCTATTTTCAACTCATTCTGGTATCTATTTTTCTTTTTACACAGAGCTTTCAATCTACCTGGAATTATTCTATATTCTTGTTTTTTACACTCTCTATTATCTGTTAATATTTGTTGCCTGATCTTCTTTTCCTTTGCTATCACTTGACACTCTTCTGTATCTAAATCTGTATGTAAATCTGTATGTAAATTTTGGTCACATTGTTGTAGAATTTTATTTATTTTTTCTTCATATTTATTGTTTATTTCTACTTCGTTGAATTTTTCAATGTTGTACTTTCTCTTCGTTTTATTGTTCGATTTCTCTTTTTCTTCCAGCCTCCTCCCACATGTGATTTTAACGAGGTAATAGTCCGAGTCGATTTCAGCTCCTCTCATACTTCTTACCTTCTGAACGATATTCATATATTTACTTTCAATTATAACATGATCTATTTGATTCACCGTCCTTTTATTTGGGGAGACCCACGTACCTTTGTACATCTCTTTTCGTTTTAGTTGTGTGCTTCTCACCACCATGTTTTTCTCCATGTTAAATCCAATAAGTCTTTGACCATTATCGTTTGTTACTTACGTGTTTACGTAGTTACCAGTTGCTGCAGTATACAGAGGTTCTTTTGCCACTTTAGTATTACAAGTCGATTTCAGCTCCTCTCATACTTCTTACCTTCTGAATGATTTTCGTATATTTTCTTTTAATCATAACATGATCTATTTGATTCACCGTCCTTCCATCAGAGAAGACCAACGTACCATTGTATATCTCTTTTCGTTTTAGTTGTGTGCTTCTCACCAGCATGTTTTTCTCCATGGCAAATCCAATTAGTCTTTGACCATTATTGTTTGTTACTTCATGTTTACTATAGTTACCAATTACTGCAGCGAAAAGAGGTTTTTTTCCACTTTAGCATTACAATCACCCAGTATTATTTTTACATCACGTTTAGGTAGGCGCTCCTATTCATCATTTAGCTGTTCATAGTAAAGATCTTTTATTTCGTCGTCCTTGTCTTCTCACGGTGCATGAATATTGATTATACTCCAAAACATATTCGTATATAATTTTATTCTAATATTGCCAGTAGTGTCGGCAAAATAAAAAAAAATTAACATTTCTTTTTAATGTTCTTTATCTTAAAAATAAATAGAGAAATACTTAATATTGTTCTATTTTTAGGCTACATAAAGTTCGAAGGAAGTGTTTATTATGTAGTGTATATTTTCATGTATTAGAAAATAGTTTTTTAATATCTCTGTTACTTTTAAAATTTGGATTTAAACATAAACACTAAGGCAGAATCAGGATTTATGTAAAACAGAAAACTGATATGTAAGCAGGAAACACTGATTGTAGTTTAATTTCAAAATTAAATAAATGAACGCAATAAAAACAAGAATGCAACAAACTATAGCAGATAAAAGCTTTGCACACGCTAGTAAGAAACTTGCAAAGAGAAACAGCTACATTCCTGTAATTGCTTCTTACTACTTACCTTTAGTTAAATGAAATGTTCTCCAATTTTCGCCAAGACAAAAACGTAAAAGGTAGTCTTTCCAAGTCGGCGATAAAGTAAATTTAAAACTAGTCGATGAGAGTAAGCAGATATGAGAATTTCAGTTTGTTTTATTGCAGTTTTACCTTATTCTGTAGAATCTCAGCACTAAGTCTCGCTGTTTTTCTTCCAAACTTGCCATAATATTTTTGTTCTTTAGCTTCGTAAATATCTTTGATAAAATACAAGAAGCCTTTAAAATTTAAAGTTGGAAATTTTATATTGTATATTTAGGTATATATACACACATACATATCTATATACAAATATTATAGAGATATACAAGGTGGTCCAGAATGATGTACATTAATTTCTAGAGCTCATAGTACGTCCAAAAATAAGGGTACTTCTTTATGTACAATTTTTTAATAAAACTGAATAATAAGGGAGATACAACCCTTTATAGGGGTGAATTGATTTCTTATTTTTTCAAATATCTTCCAAACGGTTTTGAATACGGAGTTTATACTTTGGGAGTGATTATAAGTCATTAAGATAATTAATTTCACGTCACCACCTACCACATCCTATATTAATACAGGGTAGTTTTGGAGGGTAAGTGGGGGTTATTGCTTCACATGTTATTAATTTTTACATATTTTAAAAAATATTTTAAAAATTGTTTCCTTAGACTTTTCTACGCAAAAAAGATGCTCTTGTAATATTTCGATAGATATTAGCGTTTTCGATTTATTTAAACTCGAAGGTATACATGTATTTTATTGTAATCTTTACATTTCTTAATATTCATCAAGTATGCTTTGGAATTGACACTTGTGTTAGTAATAATATTACAAATTATTGGAAAACTTAATTAATACTTAACATTTAATTAATGGCAAAAATAATATTTCACAACAACTGTTCTAAATGTCCTCCATTTTGTTGAATACATAATCTAATTCTTTTATTTAACGAGCGCATTAATCCATTTATTGTTACTGGATCGTTTTGTAAATCGGTAAATACTTGTTCAATTTTGTCTCCTAACTTATTTACTGTATTAATTGGAGTGGTTTACACTTTTGATTTCAAATAACTCCATACTGTAAAGTCCATTGGATTAAGATCACAACTACGAGCAGGCCAATGAATCGGTGCATCCGCACCCCGGCCTATCCACCTATCAGGGAAATGTTCATGTAACCACCTTCTACAAATTCTTGTGTAATGTGGTGTAGCACCATCATGAATGAAAAACATGTTTCTTCGTATTTTTAATGGATTATCTTTCAAAATATCATGTAAAATATTGTCTAGAAAATTGTAATACATGTTACCATTTAAATTTCCGGGAAAGATGTGGTATCCTATGAAACTATTTCCTAAAGTAGCTGCCCAAACGTTTATCTTGAATGTGTGTTGGAAGTGAGTTTCCATTGTAGCCCTTGGATTTTCTTCAGCCCAGAAGTGCATATTTCTAGAATTAAACATACCTTGTCTTGTAAATGTGGCCTCGTCTGTAAACAGAATGTTGCTTAAAAAATTTGGTGCAGTTTAAATTTTATTTTGCAAGACTTTACAAAAATCAACTCTAAGTGGCATATCGTCAGGTAACAATTCCTGCACCTGTCGATAGTGGTAAGGATGTAATTGCTCTTCATGCAGAACTCTTAAAACACTTTGATGAGAAATATTCGTTCTTAATCCTAACCTGCGTATACTTATTGTGGGGTCATTTATTACAGCATCCAATATTTGCTGTTCAACGCGAAAAGTCTGGCATTGGGAATATTTCTGTTCGGATACTTTTCTCTGTAGCGTCTTACAGCGGCAGCAGCATTTCCCGAACATTCCCCTAATACTAAAAGTATGTCTGTCATCTCAGAATTTGAATAGTGTGCCATATTGCGGGCAAACAAATTTAAAAATATAGCAAAAGAGACGTGTTAAACAAATTTCACTGTCGAGTACAATAAAAGTGTAGATAAAATAATTTAATTGTTATTAAACGTCACTGACAATTTATTACTACTTGAGATTAAAGTGTTGTTGCTAACACAAGTATCAATTCCAAAGCATTCTTGATGAATATTAAGAAATGTAACGATTACAATAAAATATATGTATACCTTCGAGTTTAAATAAATCGAAAACAGTGATATCTATCGAAATATTACAAGAGCAACTTTTTTGCGTAGAAAAGTCTAAGGAAATAATTTTTAAAATATTTTTTCAAAATATGTACAAATTAAAAAACATGTGGCGCAATAACCCCCACTTACCCTCCAAAACTACCCTGTATTAATATAGGATGTGCTAGGTGGTGACATGAAATTAATTATCTTAATGTCTTATACTCACTTCGAAAATATGAACTCCGTATTCAAAACCGTTTGGAAGATATTTGAAAAAAGAAGAATTTCAATTCACCCCTTTAAAGAGTTGTATCTCCCTTATTATTCAGTTTTATAAAAATTGTACATAAAGAAGTATCCTTATTTTTGGACGTACTATGAGCTCTAGAAATTAATGTACATAATTCTGGACCACCTTGTATATGGGTGTGTCAGAAAAAAATGGTCTAAGTCTAGTTTTAGACAGTGTGAAAAAATAAGTGTTTTTAATTCCTACATATACTAAATTCTAGTTTTTACAGGTTTTTTTTTATTGTAATTCTGATATATATTTTTTTAATGTTGTTTATTTGTTTTATTTAATTTTAAAACGTAAATTTAGCAATGTTTAATAAAACAGTCGTTTAAAAAAAAAAAAAGTTGGACTTGACCCACTGTTGCACGTTAGATGTTGCAATTTTCACTGTCACATTTAAGTAAGAAAAATTAAAGTGTAAACAACAACTGATTAAGTCGTTTAACCCTTCAACGCGCAAATTATTTTTTCTTATTTTTTTCGGAATTTAAAATAAAATCTTGTTTAAATGGAATGTTATTCTATAAAACCTGACAAATTATAATTAAATTTTCGTCATAAAGTATTTTTTGATTAGGCTTCTATATGTGCCACTAACCATCCTAAAAACCCAATAACATCTAGAGTTTGGTGGCTAGCCATATAGCCACTTATTTTTTATATAAATAAATCACAAAAATGTTTCAAAATATATTTATTTAAAGATGAGACAAATTAAAACGGAAAATTCACAAACATAACATTTCTACAAATTCTAAATAGCGACTGTTCAATATAAAAATCTACCCAGTTTTACGAAACATTCTAAACACAGACCAATATTACACCCACTACATGCTATTTTTGATCTCTTCACATTTGATTTGGTGGAGCAACGTGCACATCGTCTATACTTCCCCTTTACTGGTAAATTCACCACCAACATTCGTTTTTCTATAGTGTATATTTATGTATGAGAGAGTAATAAAACAATAAATTATGTAAAAAAAAATTAATGGGAAAAACCCCGTAATTGGCTGTATACCATCGTTTAAAAAAACACAATATCCATGACAATCTGTCATCGACCTACAGTATCAACATTATCTAATGTAAAATGTGACACTTTACCAACCCAAACATGGAAGTCTTATAGACACCATATTTATATAGTTAGCAACAAATACTAGGCACTGAAGATGATCCGTAGTGATCGAAAACGTTCTGCCAGAACTTTAAATGTGACGACACTTTTTTAAAAAGTTTTAACTTGTTTGTTTTATACCTAAATACACATTTGTGAAGTGTTTTAACTTCTGTGTTTTTTTTTTAATAAATTATATATGCAAATCCCTAAACTGTTGATACGGGTGACTCAATGAAAAACAGATATTTGTCAACAAGTTTACAGAAGTATATAGGAAAACAATTTTAAATTGAGTATGACCACCAGGTATAAAGGTTGGAGCAGAATAGAATACAATAGTTGTGAGGGTTACTAATCCCTAAATAAGGTTGCCAGTGTCGGAGTGATGGAGGTTAACAGGTACTAATGAATTTGCAAGAAATGTAAGATGTTTATTTTATTGGTTATTTATAACCAATAAAAGTTTAATAAGTACCTACCTATTTGCAAAATAAAGTTTAATTCTTTAGATAAAATAAAACGTTTTATTTTATCTGAAATGAGTGCATTCCACGAAGTAAGGGTTTCAACAATCAAACATTTAATTCTTTAATTCCAGGAATCTACGACAGTAATTGACTAGATAATTACCTTCTAAACTTATTCCACAGAAAATGTGATAGTGGGTTTTTCCATTTTGTAGGAAGGTCCAAGTGGCGTATTCAAAATTCTTAACAGTTCAAGTTGCAAGGTGCAGTTTATTGTGTATACTAGTGTTGTGGAAAATTTGGAAGTGCCGTGTAAACGCCGAAAAATTGGTCCTTTAACAGTTAATAAAAAAACATTAATATTTAATTGTTGTAAATCATTTACAGACAAACGTTTATGTGAAAGTGTTGATGAGACCGTTGAGTTAGTTAGCAGTACACTTGGTGTTGGGAAATCTACGATTTACAGAGTTATTAAAGTTATTAAAGAAGAGAAACGTGGTAGTTTTCAAATGCCACGTAATGCTCCAGGGAAACCAAAATTTCAAATAGAATATCATTTTAAAGAAGGACTTTGACGGAAAGTGCATGAATTCTTCTTTAGACAAGAATTTCCAACATGTAAATCTTTTGTAAATACCTTATTTTGTAAATAACTTATCTACTGGTTTAAACCCACCATCTGGAAAGGGACGCAGGCTAATAATAATACACATTGGAAGTTCAGACGGTTTTGTTGAAGGTGGTTTATTAACTTTTAAATCAACTCGTACCGGTGACTACCATGAAGACATGAACGCTGATGTCTTTCAAGAATGGTTCGAACAAATGATAGATCTTCTTCCTAAGAACTGTGTAATTGTAATGGATAATGCAAGTTATCACTCCAGACTTATAGAACGACTGCCCACAACCAAGTGGTTAAAAAAAGACTTGCAGAATTGGCTGAGTTCAAAAAATATTACGTACCATCCCGGATCTATAAGAAAGGAACTTTATTCGTTGTGTGCCCTTCATAAAGAAAAATTTAAAAAATACGAAATTGATGAAATTGCCAAAAATCGTGGAATGACAGTACTTAGATCCCCACCATATCATTGTGAATTAAACCCAATTGAACTGGTATGGGCACAGATAAAGAGTGAAGTTTCAAGAAAAAATACCACTTTTAAAATTCATGATGTTAAACAGTTGTTTTTGGAGGCCGTAAATAATGTAAAACCTGAAAACTGGGAAAAGGCAGTAAATCACACTATTAAAGAAGAGGAAAAAATGTGGAAGCTGGACAATATTACTGATAAAATGATCGAGCCAGTTATTATAAATCTTGGTTCTGAAAGTTCATCTTCTGAATCTGATTTGGATTTGTTACAAGTTTTATATTAATATTTTTATTCATCTATTTAACATACCTTAGACGGTTTTAAAAATTCTTTTTCTCATTTGTAATTTTTAAAAATTAAAAAAAATGTGAATTTTTTAAAACCCTTTTTAATGTAGGTCAGTCAGTTCTAATATAGTGTGTGATAAAAGAGGTCACTTTTGTTTACATACACATAACACTTTATAACACTGAAATAATTCATTTATTTTTTACAATTATTCAAAGTAATTTTTCAATTAATCTTGAGCACGCCCATGGAGTGGTCGAAGGTACCAGTTAAAATTATGCTAATTACTCTCTCGTTTATAAAAATAAACTATAGTAGCAGTATTCGTACAAATAGAACGTCCACCAATTTTACGCATTTTGTTTTTGCTTGTAGTAGTTGGCACGCCTCTTTGATATACATTATATATGCGTTCACAATCGCAGAATCTAAAAGGTAGAAGAAAATTTTGATCCACCATTTATGACTTTTCCATGAGATGTAGTAGGAAGCAAGGTATTGATCGAAAAGATCAACGCCTTTCATGAATTTGTTGTATTCAGCTGCTGATTGTGGACAGGGTAGTTTATTTTTTTGTTTCAGTTCTTTCAATTCAGAACAGTTCTTTCAGTTAATGTACCCTCAATGTCACTGGTTTTCTTTCCTTCATATACTTTAAATGAAAGCATATATCCTGTTCGTGTACAAATCATAACACAAATTTTGAAGCCTCGTTAAAGAGGCTTCATGTTTATGTATTGCTTCAAAGTTGAGCGCCCTTAAAGCCACCATGCTTTCATCTATTGAAAGCTGTCTGGATAGTGAAAATAAAAGTTTAAATTCTGTATTTAGAAGGTCGATAAGTGGTCTCAATTTATGAAGTTCGTCGAAGTTATTTTCACCTTTTTGGGGCATTTTTCATTGTCGTTCAACTGGATGTGACACAAAATCGCTAAAAAACGCTTATAATGTTTGCGATTCAATGCACAATTTTGGTCATAAGACCAATACATTCTTATCCCAGAAAGTTGATAAAATTCCATGATTACTAGGATTCCAATAAAAACTTGGGGTTCGTCTATCTCAATTGAAAAATTATACCTATTTTGCCTTGCATACAGATTGGTTTCCGCAACAATCTTGTTTAGTAACTCATCTGAAAATATTTTTTTAAATATGTCCACAGGTTTTGCTTCTTCTATGTTAGTATTTTATGTAAACTCATACAGTTGATCAGCAGATAAATGTTCTAGTTTCTCGATAGTGTTGTTGTCTCTATTTGAAGTCATTTTTTGCAACAAAAATAAAATAAAATCACGATAAGTTCTCATAACTCAAAACATAATTAAAAATAGGACAAATAGTCTTAGAAACTCACTGGATTTCCTTAGCGCATATCTTGTTTTAATAAAATGCTACAGAAATTAAGTTTTACATTATTATGGAATTATACTTACAATTAGTTGTAATATTAACAATTTGAGCACAACAGAATAAAACGTACAACAGCTACACGTGCTTTTGAAATTAGACAGCAGCTCGCAACGGTTACTGGCACACATAGAAGCCAGTTGTATTTTATTTTGGAAGGGGCTCGGCAAGTAGCTTCTATAGAAGGCAGTGAGCGTTGCGCGCGACGTAAACAACTATTACAGATCATAATCACTTGAATTTACGTGGCTTAATGACCTGTACTGTAAGTAGATTTAATTGTTGCCACTAACTGTTAAAGGGTTAATTTACATAAATTAAACAAAACGTAAAAAATACTTACATGATTAAAAAATAACAAAATGTTCCAAAAACATGATAATACACAATTCTAATCTTCATATTGGTATTCGTCTCCAGATTCTTCATTGAACTCAAGTAATTCTTTCTGGTGTAATGATCTGGTATTAGTAACAGCTAATAGAGTAACGATTTCATGTCATTTTTGTTGGCTAATGTAACAGGACGCCGTTGATTGTATAATGGTATACGATTCACTGTGGTCAGAGATTTTAAATTCCTGCTAGTTGTTTTCTTGGTTAGCGAAACTCTATATTCCTCGAGATTACTAACTGATTTACTTACAAATATTGAAAATGGATATCCCATTTTAAATTTAATTTCCTGAATTTTAAGCCAATTAATGGAATTTTTTTCCTTATCCACTTTTCTATTTGTAATATTTGTTTTAAGATTTTCTGTAAGAAATGAAATTCTCATGTTTTAAATGTACCACTTTATAAGGATCTCCTTTCTTTTTGGCACCTTCTATAATTTTGGTTTAATCTTCTGGTCCCTAATGAGTTTATTTTTGCTAAACCTTTCTACTATCCCAAATTCTACGTCATTCGGAAGATAAGAATGACCTAAAATCATAAAAAGTAGATCTATTTTTTGCACAGCCAGTTCATCATCATTACAAAGCCGTAGAAGCACTAACGAAACATTTATGTTACAGTTCTGCCCTCCACAACTATCACTGTATATAACAATTATTTGATGAGTCGATGAATATTTCTTTAGATGCATTTCGAGAACTGAAGCTATGGCTTGGGACTTTCTTCTACTCTCTGTTTATTCCAAACATACATTACAGGTGAGCCTGTATCTATAGGATAAACACCGCAGTTGTAAGCATACATATTGCCTTTATAGTAAGCATTTGAAGTGGTTAACTTAGGAAAAGTCAAAGCTTTTTAAAGATCGAATTTCAACGAGTACCGCAGCGTTGAAGTTTTATTGATCTATCTATACAGCCCTTAACATCCATCCTTGGATATAGGCCTCCTCCTCCTTCTTCCATGCCTCTCTATCTTGGGCAATTTGCATCCATTTTGACCCGGCGTGTTTCTTCAGGTCATCTGACCATCGCATTTGTGGCCTTCCCCTTTTACGTTTGTGATTCCATGGTCTCCAATGTATAATTGTTTTAGTTCATCTTTCATCTTTCTGCCTTAGGGTGTGTCCGGCAAACTTCCATTTAAGCTTTGCTACTTAGGTTGAGACATCTTTCACTTTTGTTTTATTACGGATCCATTCGTTTCTTTTTTGTCTGATAGTTTAATGTTCAGCATTTGTCTTTTCATGGATCTTTCTGTCTTTGCTATTTTTTCCATATTTTCCTTTGTAAACGTCCATGTCTGAGAGCCATATGTGAGGACAGGGAGTATACATTGATTGAAGACTCTCGTTTTTAAGTATTGGGGGTATTTTGAATTCTTTAGAATGTAAGACAGTTTCCGAATGATGTCCAGGCCAACCTTATTCTTCTCTTTATTTCTTCGGTCTGATTTTCTTTATTTAATTTAGTGATTTGGCCTAGATATATATACTCTTTTACTTGTTCTATTTTTGTTTGTGCCACTGTAATTATAAGTTCTTCTGGTTGATTAGTCATGGTTTTTGTTTTACTAGAACTCATCTTGAGTCCAATTTTTGTCGATTCTCTCTCTAGTTCTTCCATCATTCTTTGTAATTCTTCACTTTTTTCTGTTATTAATACAATATCATCAGCATATCGTAAATGATTCAGATTTTGCCCGTTTATATTAATTCCCAAGTCATCCCAGTGTAGTCGTTTAAAAACATCTTCTAGCGCTTGGTTAAATAACTTGGGCGAGATGGTATCTCCTTGTCTTACTCCTCGGTTTATTTCAATAATCTCCGTTTGTTTCATTAGCTTAATAGTTGTTGTTGCCTTGTTGTATATATTTGTAATTAAGTCGGTATATCGGTAGTCTATTCTGCTGTTTTATAGGGAATTCTGTACTGCCCAGTGTTCCACACTATCAAATGCATTCTCAAAGTCAATAAATGCCATGTATAGCGGGATATAATATTCGTTAGTTTTTTCGATTAAAATCTTCATCGTTAAAAGGTGGTCACTTGTACTGAAGCTCTTTCTAAATCCGGCTTGTTCTCTTGTCTGGTATCCATCTAATTTAGTTGTTAATCTATTTGTTAATATTTTGAAGAATAGTTTGTACATCACATTTAATAGAGTTATGGGTCTGTAATTCTTTAGATCCTTTTTATCTCCTTTCTTAAATAGTGAATCTCTTTTCTTTTATTGATATGTTTGTAAAAAATATATCCAACGTAGAATGGTACAACTTTAATTAAAAATAAATAAATAAATAATTAACCACAAAATCCAACAACTGGACTTTCGTAGTTCTATTCACTAGAAATTAATAATTAGCAGGCAACCCGATAAATGATTCTCTGCGACCATTTTAGACAACGTTTTGAAAATGATTCATTTAAGCGTTTGTTCTGTTTATTACGAAGTAGTAGCGTGACATCTACAAATACATCACGAGTCAAGAACTCTTCATAAAGTCACGCCAGTTGCAAACAATAATGTTTTACGGTTTTACATCGTTATAATGCTATTATTATATTAGTTAAGGATCAGCTACGATTTAGATTGTGTTGTCTGATTATTCCTTTGCCACGAACTTTCCCTGTAAATGACAAATGAGAGGGACGGAGTCTGAAAGTGCGTGCGTAAATATTGTTATGGTAAGAGTATTAGACATTTTAATGTCTTAATCAAATATAAGATTATTACAAAAGAATTAGTATAATTTGTGAATTATTTAATTTCTTATATTCAAATTTGTCAATTTAATGTAGAAGGATATGGTTATAATTACCAGTAATATATTGTTAAAAAGAGTAAACAAATATTGGTAACGAATATAACAAACATATTGGAAATACATCATTTATAATTTAACCCTTGTAGCACTGAATTTGGTTCTACACGTAACATACTAAAACTATTTAGTTTTATAATCAGTAGTAATATCCTAGGACCTTGATAACAGACGAGATAATTTCATGACAATTGAAAGCTCGTTCCTTGGTAACAGTTACCTGTTACCAAGCAACGAGCTTGAGAAATTTGTCATGAAATTATGAGGCATTTATCAATGTCATAACTCAACCTAACGAAAGATTTATTTATTAATAGTACAGTTAGTGAAAGTACAATTATTAAAATTTAAGTTAACATTAGATTCGTTGCTGTTCTCTACTATAGAAGATCTATTACCTATACTTTGAACATTCTTATTGCCGAAACGTGACATTTTGAAATTTATTTGGATGGAGTTGTCAAACTCGATCGTGTTGTCATAGGGATTGAAAATTGCACTGAATGCAATTATCAGTCTAATGTTGACATGATTGGGTGAAATTGTTCCACATGACACAAAATGACGAAATTTGAATGGTTGTTAGAACAGTCGAAAAATTATCAGAATAATTAATTTTAATAAATTATGTATATAATTAGAGTTGTAAAATTCACATTTGTCCGTTCTAAGGAGGTGGGAACTTTTGGCCTTAACAATACTTTTGACTGGGATTTTAAGGTCCCATCAGTAATAAAAAGAGCAATTATAATTTTTTTTTTTTTAAAATAAATTATAGTATAATTGAAACCCTCTTATGAGTGGAATGTTAAAAAATACTTTTAGCACAATAGGGCATTGCATCCAATACATAAAGCTTTTGTACGGCTTTCCTTCTTGTTTTGATAACACCGAAACATCTTCTTTTACTGCTAGTTTGTTTTGAAATGTGATCTCCAATATTTGTCATAATTTTATTAAATTTTTTACATTTTTGTGTGCCTACCTGGAGGACCAGAGTTTTTTCTTTTAATTTTGGCTTTGGATCTCCCAAAACTTATTAACTGCTCAGCTACAGGTACCAAATAATGAAGAATTCTTCCTTTTATTCTTAATTTTCGAAAATTTTATCTATGAATTTATTACACATGCCATTAACAATTTGTAGAAAACTGTAGGCCATTATTTAGTAGATTTTCTGTCTAAATCATAGGTGGCAATCTTTCGATCAGCTAAATCAGCACCTCCCATATATTTATTATAAAATACTCTAGCTTCAGGGTAATCAAAAGTCCATTTTCGCCTGTTTTTAGTTTTCTTTTCAATCTGCGATAAAAATGGTGAGTGGCAGTTTGATAAAAGTAAAACTTTTTTAGTGTACTGTCATCTAACTGCTATTACGCCTTTATTATTTACCAATGAATAAGATTCATCTCTAGATAGCTCCTTATCAATAAATTGTGGCGTATTCTTTCTATGCTTCATGTATATACCAACGCATGAAAATTCAAGATTATTCATGTAATCAACAGTGGTAAAAATCAATAAATACATAAACATACGTCTTTTGATTGAAGTGTTCGACATAGTGTTGCTATCACCTTCTCTCCAAGAGTCCCCTTTAGTGCTGTGATTTCCTTACCAGAGGAGATTTTAAAGTTATTTATGTAACCAGTCATGGAATCAAGTCGTTGGCATACCTTGATACCTCTCTTGATTGGTTTGTTAGGTATGTATCGTTTAAGAGATGCCCTTTGAATTTGACCATGGTCTCATTCATCGATTTGTAAAAAGATTCGGATCTTGCCTTTTAATATCGTGTTTTTTTAAACAGTTTACAACGTCTTCTAAATAGTATGTTTTAGAACAATTTTGAGATTTTGTTGGGTCAGTACCTTTAATACGTTTTTGAAAATAGGAAAGTAGGTCGAATTTTCCGATAGCATTTTTCATCATATTATTTGACAATAATTCATTATTGGACTATTATTATTTATTATCATTATTTCATTAGAAGAATTTTGCACCATGTAACAAAAAACAAAATTTGTTTAATTTACTGTTTGTATTTCCGAAGTGGAAATTTAAATGTCAATAAACGTATTTTTATCTTTAATTGTGGCTTATTCCCAGTTAAATAGTAATTAATTGTTATAGTACTAATGTGTTCACGCTATATTCCTTAATTTTAATTTAGATTAGCAACGGGTTCTTGCAATTTCATAAATAATAACTCAGACAGCCATACACGTGCGACAATACATCGATGTTAGGTTAGGAAATTCAATCATGTAGTGACACTAGTGTTGCTAATTGACGAGAGTAGACTAAAAATTACTGAAATATTTCATTTGTACGTAAAGGCGGTTACTGTATATCCATCACTAAATATGAACTAGCAGCCAGAAACTAAAGTCCCCTGCAGTGGCAAAAGGGTTAAAATAATACGTTCGTGTAACATGCCGATGGTACAGTTGTTTTTGCCAGTATCCTGCTCCAACTAAAGAAATTTTTTGTTTATTTTAATTATAATTTTTTTTTTTTTATTTTTCTACAAGGATAGTTACAAAAAGTTGGAACTAGTATTTATATAATATATACCTACACCAAATTTGGGCTGGTTTAAAAAATATTTAACTGGGCTCCTCGCACTAAAAGCATTTTTTTTGTTTAAAAAATATTTGGGGATAGTAAAAAACTCTAAGTAAACTGCATTATTATTGATAATACTGACAGGCAAGCTACAAATATTTTAAGAAAAAAAATGACAGAAAATAATTGTATGATGCTCAGGCAATCTATTAATTCAACTGAATCCTTAGAAGAGCCTTTGATCCAAGCGGTCGTTTGTCCTGTTGTAAACTCATCGTCTACAGAAATTATAATTACAAAAATATATAGTGATAGCAGCGAAAGTTCAGGAGAAGACTCAAATTGCGCAGTATTTTTAAATAATATTGCGCTGCCAATGGACGAAAATAAAATACGTAGAGGAAAACACACGGTAACTCCAGCATAAAAACAAAAATTTAACTGAAGTCAACTAAAGGTCTACACTTCGGTGAAAGAAGATAATAAATCATTGTCTTCAAAAACGCGAGGCGGATCATGAAAACTAAAGAGCTTATAGCTTTAATTGAAGAACTAGGTAGTTTATATTTTGGGCACTTTACTCTTAGACAGTCTCATGCCATATATATTGCCGAAGAAATATGATACTACTTACAAAGCCATAATATAGAGCTAAGTAAATTATTTGTTGGGATGTGATGGAAAAAATGTCAATAAGGACTTAAAAGGTGGAATCAATCGAATCAATCCACGTTGCAAAAGACAGAGAAACTTTTAGAAATATGGTCGCCAACCTCCGTTAATGGGGACGGCATAGGAAGAAGAAGATGTAAGTTAATGTTAGTTTCGTATTCGATCAAATTCAAAGCATTTCTGGTTTAAGAGTTTTAGACTCTCGCGTTTTACGTATACCTAGTTATTGTTACATAGCTTCTAGTTAAAAGCTAAAAGCTCATTCTTAATCAAGTATATTAACCCTCAATATCCTTGCGTGACATATAAGTTACGCAATATTTTGGAATGTAGAGTCAGTACATTTATTTTTTATCTTGCAATTTTCTATCTATCTATAGAAGGATTTTTACAGCTGTCGCCGCCTTTCTTGTTTCAGCCAACATCTCCAGTCCTTTCTGTTCTGCCAGTCTCCATATCTAAGGTCTCGTCTTTCCATGGCCTCGTCCACTTCATCCCTCCATGATCTTCGGAGTCTACCTCTTTTCCTCCTTCCTACTGGGCTTCAATCCAAAATCTTTGCTATCCATCTTGTATGATCTTTTCTTCTCACATATCCGTACCAAATTAAACCTTTTTCTTCGATGACACTGAGTATGTCTTGTTCTACTGGCATTCTTCGTTTTATCACCTCATTTCTGATGCGATCTATTTTTGTCACTCTGCAGCTTCTTCTCAAGAACTTCATTTCAGTTGCTGTGACCTTAGACCGTGCAATTTTTTAGTTTAAAAAGTAAGTTAAGCTTTACATAAAGCTATATAACCTACACGTTTCAAATTTTATTTAAATATTTCACTACCACTTAGTTGTGTGTAGCCCCAAAGTTCAGTCTTATATATATGCAACGCTAGGATAATGTACTACCGTATTTCAGCAAAAATAAACATAAGACGTGATCATTGACCAGATATCATGTATCAGATATCAATTTCACGGTATCAAAATTATATAAAAAGCTATTGCTCCACTGCTAAACATGTTGCGTGAGTTACCCACCAATAAGAGGAACCTACCATATAAACTTTTGTAGACACTGTTTACCAGTGTTAACCTACTGTCTAATATGCGAGAAAATGGTATTTGGTGCGCTAGTATCATTCGTGAAGATCGTTTACCTAAGGGTATACTTATACCCTCTAAAACTGATTTTCAAAAACAGACCGATCGAGGTGATTGTAGTACCGTTATTGAACGTAACAACGGTATAATTTTTGTATGTTGGTCCGGCAATAATATTGTTACTGGTGTGTCTACCTCTTATGGCATTCAACCCATGACCCATATAAAAACGTTTTCTCAGAAAAGGAAAAAAATTATTTAAGTACCTCGTCCGTGTTTCATAGATAATTATAATTCATCGATGATAGGACTTCATGGATCAAAATATAGTAAGGTACAGGATTGGTATAAGATCCAAAAAATGGTGGTGGCCATTATTATTTACATGGTTACTAGCCGCATCATTGGAAAACGTATATTTATAACAAGACCGGCAATTCTATAAAACAAATCGACTTTCGCAGAGATATAGGCACCTCATATCTTATGAAGTATGATGCAGAAGCTAAAGGTGTAGGTCGACCAAAACCCTCAATTTCAAGCAGTGTCGGTAGTCGAACCTGCGACACCGTCAGATTTGATAGACAAGATCACATCTTGATATATACATTCCAAACAAAAAAAGACGATGGTGCGCATTTGAAAATTGTACTTCTGTTGTTAGAACCATATGTAGAAAGTGTGATTTGGGTTTGTGCATTAATTGTAATGAGCAGTTTCATACAAGAGAAATTCTCTGTTTATATGTAAAACATATTTTTTGTGTAAATATAGAATTTAATAAAGCATTTTTCTTATTTTGCTCCCTGTATGTACAAGAGTGACGTATATGTCACAGCTAATAACTTTTTTTTTGTTAACTTTTTTTTTAAATAAGCTCAGAAACTCGACTAGAGGACTCACACGAACAATAAATTACCATAAAATATATCATTTTTCAAAAATATAATAATTCGGGATATTAAGGTTTAATATTAAAAAAAACATCCTTAGTTCAAGTGATAATTATTAGTAACATTTTAATCTGTATCAACGCTCGTATGGAAGTTGGAAGTAACTACATGACTACATGAATTCTACCACCAGGTTTCATAAATTTATGATTCATATACAGTTTAATTCTATAATTTTTATTTGTTTATAATATTTAACTTATGTAAAATATATTTGTTTTATTTTTGAAAAAACGTAATTGTAAAATATTAGTAGCTCCAGAAAAAATAACAGGTATAGATTTGGTTTTCAAATCAAATTTTTTTAGTAAAATATTGCTAAGATTTATTATTTTTAGCTATAATATATAAATATTTAAAATTAAAATACATAAAAAGTAAAATTTTCCAAACTAAATATTTATTTTAAATTGTTTAAACAATTTGCTCGGTTGGATAAACAATTCAAGAATTACTAAATAGATTTTTATTATCTATGTATATACGCAAGTCAAATTAATAAAAAACATTAATTTTCGTTGAGTATAACCGGAGATATTGCGACTTTTATAAATTTGAATTTATGAATGCAGTTTTTTAAATAGTTAAATCACTTTATTTTTGAACCCTTTATCTTATTATCATAGACAGCTCATTTTTAAAGTAATAGTTTTACCAATTTTATGTCTTAACTTAAACTCTTAATCTTAGATCTAAACCAGAAATTCATCGTTTAAATGGTTATTTTTTAATTTCTTACTTTAATATATAAAGTTTTAGTAAATTTTTGTAAAAAAGGCTTACTCAGGTTTTTTTACTCAACTTTTTATTCGTTAAAAAATTTAGTGTGATAAAAGAAACCTTGTCTTCATTTTGGTGCTTTCAGAATTCATGTAGACCATATAGTTTACGTACAATAACATTGTAGGTACAAGCTTTTTGGGATAAACAATTTTAATTTTGCAGTTACTATTAAGTGAAACTTTTAATGTAAAATCAAAGATTTTTTTCGCATTTTTAGAAAAGTTATTAATAATTTTTCAAAAATTCGACTTTTGAAGCTACTCTTGTAACAATTAAGCAACAAATTAACAAAAATAACCTTTTGTTAATAACCTAACCTTTAATTTAAAGGACTTTCTATGTTTTTTTAGAAAACTATTCCGTATAATTTACTGGTCTTCACTTTTAGTCTTTAAAATCAAAAACCGATCTTACAGTGTTTATACAGAGTGGATCAAAAGTCTGGAAACGACCAATTATCTCGTAAATTGCTATTCATAATTTTACAAAATTTAAGGTACATCTATTTTGGGATACGAGATACCTTATTTGATATTTGCAATGTTGCCAGATTTGCCGTTTTTCTTATATTATTAGTAACTTTGGTTTTTCAAATTCATCACCCTATATATTCAGTCATTATTGGTATCTCCTATTTAATACGAATTTAACCATATATAATACTTATCATTTTATGTATATGAGATTCCAATAATGACTGAATATACAGGGTGATGAATTTGGAAGATACTAATAATATAAGAGAAACGGCAAATCCGGCAACATTGCAAATACCAAATATGGAATCTTCGTATCCCAAAATAGGTGTACCTCAAATTTTGTACACTTATGACTAGCAATTTACGAGATAATTGTCCGTTTTCAGACTTTTGGGCCACTCGGTATATAGTTTATAAGTAAAAATTGAAGTTTAATCTTCTACATATTTTGTTTATTACATCTTGTTGTCACTAATTTTATCAAAAGCAAATTAGTTAGATATCTGTATTAACTAGTGTAATGAGAAAATAGTTAGTCCACTGGTCTATAGGGATCTAAGATATCACGGTTTAGTAAAATACTTTGGTCTCTTTAAAAATAAACCTACCTAATAGTTATGACTCGCACTTTACAAGTAAATAAAAATGTGTAAAGCAGTCAGTCCTACACTAAAATTATTAATTTTTTTTAATATTTAATATACTCAAATAAAACTTCCTAATACATAACAGGGTACTTATTCACCTCTGAATTTTTATTTCTAGGAACTTGGCTTGTTCGTTATCCTGGTGAGTAAATGTCACTACCTCTCTTTCAATCTCATTTCAACTTCAAGTAGGACTGAACCTAGTAACTTCCAAATACCTATATCATTCATCTCATACCCACAGTTCTTAAATTACAGAGAACTGCTAACCATCTATTCTTAAGGCTTTTAACTGTATTCTATTGAGGCAAGACTTAGGTATATTTCTCTACGTCTAAGTTTTTTTTATTTCTGTATATGTGTATCAGTTTTGTAATTTTTATAAATACGGATGCTTCTTGTTAATTTATTTGTATTTATACTTTTTTTATAAGCCAAAGCTTATTAGGGACATTTCGAGAATTTGGTGTAATATTTATTTTACTAAATTATTTATCTTAGTAAAGCTAAACCTATCTAAAACGGTAAATTAAAAAAAAAGCATAAATCAACATAGGCATATAAAGGCTGCTTGTATATTTGTTCCATGTTGATAGGTGTCCGGTTTATGAGCCGTGGCGTGGTTTGCAATTATTTTTCGTGACGACTTTATCAAAGACAATGCAACGATAATAATTGTCAACGTCTTCAGGACTGGTCATTGTTAATTTTTTTTACCATATTTTCTTTGAGAAATTATGCTGCAACAGACAAATGACTAATTTTTTTTGCTGCTGAACTGATTATTACTGTACTCTACTACACTTTAAAGCCAAATTATCCGCAAACGTAACCATTTTAGTATCTTCTAATTAATATTGATTAGTAGTGTAACATATAAATACGAAAGAGATATTTCTAATATTGATTAATTACCAAGTTTAAACAATTAAAATTGGTACAGCAATAATTGTGTATTATAAGAAGCATATTAAAACAAAAAAATAAGTAGTACTAAAGTGATTACAAAGAAAAGCATTAAATACAAACCTGGATAGATAGAGTAATGTTGAATTCAAGAATGATCGATAACCCAAGTTAGAATATTCAGGGATTTATATATTAATTCAAAGAAGGAGACAATTTGAACCAGAAATGTTTTGATATACAATAACTTCCTTTTATCATCGTCATCGCTATGTCGTGAATCGTCCATTTTCAAAGATCTCTGTCTTCCAACAATGGCTAACATTAAATAAATTGCCTCCTCGTTCCATGCAAAGATATATTAAAAGAACCGATAAGAAAGAGAGACAACTGGATGACCGACAAAATACTCGGCAGGATGAAAAAAACAAGCCAAGAACAAAGAGAGTCACAGTTACAAATTCATTAATAATGAAATCAGAAAAATAGATAAGAGAGGCAACACAAACTTACTATGAGAAAAATTAAAGAGATAAAGATCTTCAGATCAAATACGACTTATTCAACCTATATAAAAAGGTTAAAAAGACAACCACAACCTAACTCTTGAAACCAAAGAAAAGAAAGCAACAACAAATAATGTCTGACGAAATCTAAACCAATGGAAAGAATATATGGAAGAACTCTTTCGACGACGAAAGCCGAAACCCACTAGACATATCTTTCGAGGACAAGAACAAGTATAGAAATTACAAAGGAAGAAATATTATATGCGCTAAAGAACACCAGAAACGCAAAAAGTCCCTGAGATAGATTAATTGCCCATTGGTATTCTTAAAATGAGTACATAGATATCGTCTTAAAGCTCTTTAATGAAATTTATCAGTCTGGTGACATACATAATGAATGGTTGACCTCAACATTTATTTATCTCCCAAAAAAGAAAAATGCTAGTGAATGCATCGACCACCGCACCATAAGCCTGATATCTCACACACTTAAAATGTTTTTAAAGATCATCTTTTAACGCATTTACCAAATACTTGATATAAATATTGAAGAAACCCAATTTGGATTCTGTAGAGGCATAGGCATAGGACACGTGGAGCTCTCTTTGCATTCAACGTACTAATCAGGAGATGCTTGGATGTGAACCAAGATATGCACGTCTGTTTCATAGATTACAACAAGGCTTTCGATTAAGTCCGCCACAAAGAGCTAATGGACGTCCTCAAATTAAAACAATTACAATACAGTGACCTTCAAATTGTAACAAATCAATATTATAAACAGCAAGCACACATACGCAATAATAAACACACATCAGAAGAGTTCGAAATTAAAAGAGGAGTGCGACAGGGGTGCGTATTGTTACCACTACTATTCAATGCATACTCTGAAGAAATTATGAAAAGAGCTTTTAATGGAGAAACAGCAGAAATAAAGGTCAATGGAACACCAATTAACATTGGATATGCGGACGATACTATCATGAATCTCCAAGACCTCTAAAAGCTAATAAACAAGATAGTTGAGTATGGAGAAGAATATGGATTATCAATAAACATCAAGAAAACTAAATGTATGAGAATATCAAAATCCCAAACTCATGATGAACGCCTGACGCCATAAAATGTTCAAAGTATTTTAATTGTTGGAGATGGACTTTGTTGGATAGCCGTTTGCTGACTTTTATCTTATTTAGAATGAAATTATTTGACCTGTGGTTCGTCTACTAAATTCATTACATTCTTCTCTAACAAAACATTTCAGTGGCGTCTACCTTTCTTCTTTGTTGAAGAGTCCAAGATTCTGTGTCTGCTCTCATAAAATGTTCAAAGCATTTTAATTGTTGGAGATGTACTTTGTTGGATAGCTGTTTGCTGACTATTATCTTATTTAAAATGAAATTATTTGTCCTATGGTCGGTCCACTAAATTCATTACATTTTTCTCCAACAAAACATTTCAGTCGCGTCTACCTTTCTTCTTTGTTGTAGGATCCAAGATTTACATCCGTATATCAGTATTGGGAATATTAAACAGTTGATCAACCTTATTTTTAGACTTTGTGAAATTTGACTGTCCTTCCATATTTTGGCTATCTTTCCTACGCCGACTTTTGCTAGATCACATCTACGGTTTGTTCATTCCTGTATTAACATTATATTTGTGATCAATGATCCCAGATATAAATATGGGCTCACAACCCAACCTCAAACCGGTTAATAGAGGTTATGCGTGGATGATTGTTACGTAGTTCTTTCACTGTCATGATCTTTGTCTTTAATATGTTTACCTGCAGACCAAATATTTGACTTCCGCTTTTAACCAATCAACACAATAACTAATCCCAGTTAATTTTTAGAAAAGAATTAAATCTTAGCCAAAATTGGCCTAAATGTGATTAAAATAATGACAAAGCGTATAATTCGATTTGTGTGTTGTGATTCTTAGAGAATTTCATCATTATTCATAACATAATAATACTTAAAGTCGAACCTATTTCTCTGAAAAATAGCTTAATAATAAACTACTAATAATAAAAACATAATACCATCGAGCAAATACAAAGAGTAGTCCGCCTAACTAGAGAAGCTCTGGAAAACAAGTCCCACAGTACAATTGTCTTCCTAGACGTCTAGCAGGCATTTGACAAGGGCAGGTATGATAGTTTAACTTAAAAAACTAAGTCACAGCTACTTAATTACATAGCCAAAATTCTACAGTTATAATATAACAGACATATCTTTTTTAATAAATCATAGCAAAGCTTACACTTCCCTATACCCGATCTTGACAGAAGTCCCTCAAGATAGTGTACTCCAGTCTAACAGTCCAACTCTATATTTACTGTACATAGATGAAATCCCTACCACAAATAATACTACGATTGCTTCTTATGCATATGTTACTGTCCTAAAATCCACTATTGCAAATTCAAGATTTACGTTCAGAAATTTCCAAAATCATTTAAACCAATTCGAAAATTGTTTAACAGTATGGCATATCAAAATAAATAATAATAAATCGACTCACATCCCGTTAACGTTCAAAAAAGGGAAATTGGTCTCTAGTATATATAAACCCAAAAGTAGTACCTGCTAGGAACGATGTCAAATATCTGGATATCTATATAGATAATCATTTAAATTAAAACATATATGGTCCAAACAACTAAAACTTGATATTCTTTACAAGAGAATATACTGCTTGATGAATCGAAAGTCAGGTTTGCGTATCCCAAAACAAACTTCTCTATGAAGAAATACTACAACTGGTATGGATGTACGGGATTTAAATTTGGAAAACTGAAACTAATACAAATATACAAAGACCACAAAGATTCCTATCCAAAGTCTTGGGTTATGTCCACAGTTACCCATAGTGTGTGTACAACTATGCTATTTATCATAACCTGAAACTTAAGACTGTTAAAGAAGGTACCATCACTCTACCATAAAGCTATATTCACTTGTTATCGACTTCACCACTATATACAAGCCTAAAAAAGATGGATGGTATAAAGTTCCCCATCTCAATCTCACTACTTAGATATTTTCTAAACATTTGTCTATATTTGTTTTTTATTTTCACAAATTGTGTCAAATAAAAGGAAACCAGTCTTTTGAATTTTCTTGTTTTTCAACTTTTTTTCCACCATATTATACCCTAAGCCAAATGACCTACTAAATTAGACATAAATAACATCTATATTGTTCCTGATATCGATCTCGTCCTTACAGCTGAATCACATCTCGAGGATGCAATTAAAAGAGCTTTGATTTTCTTTGGCAAAGCAAGTGTTATAATCAAGTATTAACTCTTAACAACTGATACCAAGGCGTTCTATTTTTCTATAGAGATGGGAAAATAATATTTTAAAATAATTTTTAGTGAGGACTTATAAAAATGATTCCTTTAGTTGTTTTCGATTAAAAAGAAAAAATACCTAACATACTTAGCTGTGGTAGTACCGGAAGTAGTCGATCCAACACATAAAACACATAAATTGTGGAGAAAAATTGTTTATTTATTATTCTTTATATTATATTAATTTTTCAATGTTCAATGCTGCAATGCTCAATAAATTTAATACTCTTTTAATACTCTTTTTATAATATAAACTGGTTTGCTCCCACATTGGAAAATCTTTGACCACAGGGCCGTTCTTTAAATATTGCGAACAGAAAATAATACGAGGACTAAATCTGGCAAATAGAGTTCCTGAGATAGGAATTCAAATATTAATTAATGAATTTTGGCAATTGCAATAAGGGATCGTTAAACTGGTGCATTATCTCAATAAAACAACACTGTCTTCTAAGTTAAATGCGGCGGTTCTGCTTGATTTCTTTTAAGGTCACTTTTTATATTGTCCTTTTGTCTTGTGTGTAAAGTGATGGGCCCATGTGCTATCCATGGTTATGAACCGTTGCCAAAGTTCTGCTTTGCTTATGTGAAACTTTTTCAAACAATCAACTGAGAAATCTTAACGACACTGATTTTGTATGCTTTTGTACATTGACACCCAGAGTAAAATCCAGTTCAGATTTTATATTTATATTCATTAAACTGAGACCTTTAAAATAAAAGTATTGTAATGTCTTTATTAATTCTAATTTATTGTTCTTATTTTAATTTACTAAAGGTTCAATATTTATAACACTTGCAAACATAATTTGTTTAAAGTTTATTTATAATAATTTATCTTACAATAATTTATTATTACGATCGTTACATTTAACACGCGTCCGCGATCTTCGTTTCTGACTGACTCTCGCAATGAAAGCTCCGTTATTATATACTCATTCAGCTGTTAGACTAGAAGGATCTGGCAATGAATCGATGACCTTCCCCCCATTAGACGACAAGGTGACTCATGGACTTGTCTTTCGGCGAATGACTAGAGATTTCTGCCGGCAGGTAAACAGGTATTTCAGCTGAGCGCCGAAATTACTAGAAATGGAAAATAATTAGTCATAATATATTTACAGTTTTATAGCCATAATATTTTTTATCGTAACACTATTATATCACATTACTGTGACCAGTTCTATTCATTTTCACAAATTTACTGAATAGGTTCACTATTGATGGTTGTCAATCAAATAGTAAACTACGTCGAGTCTTCAAACTTTTTTTTTGTGTGTGGTTTGGCTTGGACAATTGTCATTCAGCCAGTCTCAATCAAGATAAGTTTATTAATGTAGTGTGTATGTGTGTGTGTGTGTGTGTGTTGTGTGTGTGTGTGTGTGTGTGTGTGTGTGTGTTTGTGTGTGTAGAGTAATTGTCTTGATACTTAGCAAAATCGACGTCATTGTCTTTGCTAAGAGACGCTAATTGTATCCGAACGTCTGCGGTCCCTCCGGTGAGTACCGATCACACAAGGATAGAAATTATTTTCATTTTTAATTTTTTTAATAAACGAAAATTTCCACCCAGGTGAGATTCGAACTCACGTAGGTTTAAAGGTAGGCGCTCTTACCAATGAGCCACAGAGGGGTAAGTCTTCAAACTTGAAACACATGTTTTATAGTTTGTATATACTTTCTAAGACAGTGACATTTTTTAAACAAGTACCGTCATCTTTTGGTCATGCCGGGTACTTCTGGGACTACCCAGATAATATTTTACCTAGTATGAGATTGTAGCGCAGAGCTTTTACCTTGTTGGTGATAAATTCTACCATATTTTTTATTAAATTTTTTTAACAAATTTTTTTTCTAGCTTAATAGCTCATGGAAATAAGTTTTTTATCGTGACACTGATCCGGAACCGTTGTTTTGAGTAGTATGGATCTCTATAACAAAAATTTATATTATGTTTTCTACAGTCGAGTTTTTTGACATAATCAGTATCAAAACTACAGTAAAATATGGCTTTTTTCGTCTACCAGCAAAAAGTGAAGCATTTGAAACACATTTAAGAGTAATAAGCTCATAAATCATATAAAAATCTTCAAATAGCGTTTTCTAAATGTTTCTATCCTTATTTGCTGCTTAGAAAAATAAAAAATAAGTCAAAAATTTCAGTTTATTATTAATGCTAATAACTTTTTTATAAATAATTTTATAACCTTCATATTATATGGAATGTTGGATATTGTAGTGCTTTTTTATATTGTATAATGGCTTTGGCATAGCCAATTAGCTAGAATATTTGTGGTAGTATTACTGTTGTCCTTAGAAGAGAACTAAAATTTCAATCCAATAGTTGAAATAGCTTAAATGTTATTTAATTTGTTTATTCTAAATGTGTCAGTATACCCACATTTTAAAAGCGTCTAGTTTATTTTTATCCGCTTTCTTTAAGGTCCACGTTTCGGATGCATATGTGGCTATGGGAAAAATGGGTGCCCTTATCAGCCTTAGTTTTATATGTATTGTTATGTTAGAATTTTACCAAATTGTTACCAGTTTCATCATAGCTGTTCTAGCAATAGTCAACCTTTTACGCATCTCTTTGTCACATACTCCGTCATTTGGTATTAGCAACCTCAGATATATGAAACTATTTACTAGTTCAAAGCCCCAAATTTCTTTAATGTCTTGAAGATTATTCGAGCTCTGTCTACTATTATGATCTTTGTCTTACTCCTATTTAACTTTAGTCCATATGTTTTGCTTTTTTCCTCCAAACATCCCATTATGTCTTCCATTTCTTCCTGATTTGCCGCGATTATTAAAGTGTCATCAGCATATCTAAGTTACTGATTTTTTGACCTCCTATTGATATTCCACCCTTTCATCCGTCTAGTATCTTTCACAATAATGTGTTTGCTGTAGATATCAAACAGAGTTGGGGAGATTATGCATCCCTGCCTGACACCTGTCTGTTTTCTGAAATGATCGGAATGGGTGTTGTTTATTTGTACTGTGCACTTATTATTTTCATATAGACTTCTAATTAGTTTAATTAAGTGGTGGAGTGTTCCCATTTCTGCTAGTATGGACCATAGCTGCTGCGATTTAACTTTGTCGAAGGCCTTTGTGTAATCCAAAAAGCACATAGGCATAGTAGTATTGAATTCACGAGTTTTTTCGATTAGCTGCTTGACATTAAGAATGTATTCTCTTCTGAATTTTCCTGGGACAAATCCCGCTTGTTCTTCTGATATTTAAGGCAATAGAAAAGCTTTTAGAAAAGCTTCTGATATAAGAAGATTAATTTTAATATCAGTTAAAAGGATGAAGAAAAACAATTTTAACTATTGCAAAATAATTTTAGAAAAACATATCGGTTTTTGCATGTAAACAATTGGAATAACTTTTTAAGCATTGCCTACAAGAAAATTATTTTTCATATTTAAAAAGCTTCCTTTTTTGCACAATGTTATAAGATAAAAAAGTTGTCTTAGGACAATTTGGGATGAAGTTACTTCTTTTTTTTTAATTAATAGCAGATTTGTTTCTTATACTTGAAACATCTTATAAGCGTCAGTTAAAAGATAATACTTTAAAGTTATATTGTGCATAAAATCAAAAAGATTGCGTATTATTAAAATCGTTGACAAAGCTTCAAAATCTATTTTCCAAAACTGGCCGGATTTGACACTCGCGATAGAAGTTGAAGCGAAGGAGCTGTTAACTGTATATATGGTTCTTGTGTATGCATTTCGAAGATTCCTTATTTTAATTTGTACGTACCTTTTGCGAACATTGCGAATATCTTCTTCTTCTTCTTTTTATATAGACATGACTCTGTCTATATTTCAATATGCTTCCAGTAAGTTGTTGTTACATCGGTTTTGTGGTCTTCCTACTGATCATTTTTGTATTGGGGGACCGTCTCTTGCCATCTTTACTACTCTATTTGTTGTTATTTGGCTTATATAATCTTTCATTCTACTGTTCTATTTATTACCCAGTTTTTAATGTTTTCCACCTTGTATTTTCGTCGTATATCTGTACTTCTAGCTCTGTCGCATAGGATCTTACCATCAATTTTTCTAAGTGATCTAATTTTTGCTGTTTCTAATATTCTTTTTGACCTTTCTGTGTCAGGCCTGCGGCTCTTTTTGATCCATTCACTTGATCTTCCACTTCGGTTTCGAGCTTTCCGTAGCTAGATAATGTGATGCCTAGATATTTAAACTCTCATGTTCTATTATCTAACCTGACAGCTCCAATTTAGAGCTGAGTAAATTTGCTGCTGTAACCAAGCATTTTGTTTTTTTTTTTGGGGAAAATTAACATGTTAAATGATATTGTTATACTGTATGTATATGTATATTGTATATACATGTTTGGCGGTTATATTAAATTGGTGGAATATACGTTGTAAATCATTTTTACTTAGTAGTATTGCATTGTCTGCATAGCAGATTATTTTATGTTGTTTTCCCCCCATTTGGTATCCTTTTTAGTTCTTTTTTTATTATTTCATCCATAAAATCAGGTTGAAAAATAGAGGACTAAGGGAGTCTCCCTGTCTTATCTCATTGTCAGCTTCAATAGGATGGATTAGTTCTTCTTCTACTTTTACTTTTATTGTGGTGTTTTGGTAGATATTTTCAATCGTTTTGATTATTCCTAGAGGTATCTCTCTTGCGTATAGTAAGTGGACAACGTCATTTATTTGACATGGTCAAATGCATTCTTAAGGTCCATGAAACATAGATATGCTGGTTTGTTGATGATCTTCTCTACTCAAAACCTTGTTGTTCTTCTGCTAGTGTTTATAATTTTATTCAGTTTATTTGTTACCACTTTGGTTGTTCATTTTAGTGTTGTTAAAACATTAGTATGTCTAATTAATATATACTTTTTTAATAAACGTTTTTAATAGCATCCGTTTTTTTTTAATTATTATTACTTAACAGTCTCTTAACAAATTATAAAAAAAATGTTTTCTTATTCAAAACTACTTTTTTTTAAATAATTTTAGTTATTCTAAGACAATTTATTCTTGGGTTTTTTTTTCGAAAAATACTTACTTTAAACGTGAAATACAAATGAACAATTAAAAATTATGGTAAAAGCTGATTTAAACGTTTTTTGAGGACATTTTGCAAGAGGTTTGACAGAATTTAAAAAACAAAAAATAATTTTTATTTAACACTAATTTATTATTTTCTTTATAATAAGCAGATTTTGGTGGTAAACTTTAGGTAAACTTTTTATCATATCGATTAAAATAAGATTCAGCTTGTGGGTAAAAAATAAACAATGTGTTCCAAACGTTAGAATTTAGATATTCGTCAAGTCTATATTCCAAAAAGCAATTCTATATTATTTTTTTATGGATATTTTAAACTGACTTTTGCAATATAAAATCAAAATAAAATTGCACATTATTAAACTAATTGATGGATTCGACCGTTACTTGATGGAAATTCATTTTATGTAACAATAAAATACTGAAAACTTTGTTTTCAAACTTCCACAAAAGTTATTTTAAATCTTATCACTACAGCTGTTTCGGCTGATTGCCTTTCTCAAGTGATCTATTTTTGGCTTGGGTTTACAAATTTATAGTCTCTAATGAAATAGGTTGAGGAGGGGAGAACTGTTTGTCTCAAGTTGGTCATTCAGAATTATATCTGTGTTTTTTAATCTGTTGATTTCCATAGATTCTAACAAAGATAGCTTAAGGCCTTTATTTTGAATGTGAAGAATTTTAAATTTGTCATTAAAAGAATGATTATGAACTAGAAGGTGAAGTGCGTATGTCGAATCTGTTTTCTATTCTTGAAAGCCCTTTTATGTTCTGCTATTCGTTTATCAAAGTTTCTACCAGTTTGACCGATGTAAGTTTTTGGGCAGTCGCCACATTGAAGTTTGTACGTCGCCACATCGAGGCTGTTAGACAGTTAATATTTTTTCAACGTTGAGCCAAAAAACAATAAATATTTTATTTAGGTGGAACTAAGCTATGAAAATAAAATTTATAATTATATATAAAATATTAATTTAGTAATTCGTTATAGATATTCGTTATAGATTCGTTATAGATTATCATTTAAAAATTTTACAAACTTAGGAACAATAATTTAACTTTTATACAATATAAGCGTTTACAATATTTTTCCTAATATAGTGCATTCCATCTCTATACGTAACTAGTATAGATATATTCCAAGCGTGTCTCATCTTCCTCCAGCACCTGTTTAAGTGTCCTTTTTATAGAGCACTTGGGGCACTCTTTTGTTTATCTCTCTTGATCTGGGGTTGTTATCTCGCCCTTCGTGCACAGTTGCACTTTTCCAAAGACCACTCGAACAGATTTTTCTTTCGGTAATTTTCAAGGTTGCGTTCATCCTCGAAGATTTGGTACAAATTTATAAATTTCTGTTTAAAACTGTTAAATTTTTAATCATTTAATAATTTTCTGTCTATAACTATACAACAATTATAACTGACAAACAAAAGCAGCGTCTTCCACAAAAGAAATTTTTCAGGCAGGAGTATTTTTATTTGACTAATTCGCATTTATTTATATAATGACGAATATAGAGGGAAGCATCAAATTACAAATATTCATAAAATTTTAGACAATTTCGCATTTATTTTTTAGCTCCTTGGATACAAATTGATTTCTTATTGGTGCTCAAAAATTTGTATTCTTCTATAGGTTTTCTGTGAGAACTTTCAAGTCGACCTTCTTCTTCTTATTCCTATGCCGTCTCCATTGAGATTGGCGACCACATTTCTAAAAGTTTCTTTGTCTTTTGCAACGTGGAATAATTCATCTACAGTCATGTTTGTCTAGTCTCGAATTTTCTCAGCCATGACTTCCTCTTTCTACCTATTCCCTTTTTGCCGTCGACTCTACCTGCATGATGACCTGCAGAAGACTCAGTATGTGTCCAAGGTATGCAGTCTTGCGTACTTTTATTGTTCTCAACAATTTTTTATCTCGACCTATTCTTCTACGCACCTTCTCATTGGTGATTCTGGGAGTCCATGGAATTCTCAACAATCTCCGGTATATCCAAAGTTCAAAGGCTTCAAGCTTCTTATCTATTTGCGCTTTTAACGACCAAATATTTAAAAGTCGTCAAGTAGACCAATATTTAAAAACTGTCACTCATAAGTTGAAGTTAGAAAAGATTGCATTGGGACTCGTTTAGCAGTTGATTCATATATCCTTCAAAATCAAGATGAATAAAAAAAATGTTTTTTTAATCAATACCTGTGTAAAGCTCTGTTAGCAGAAAACATTCCGTTAAAAAATTATCAAATACACACTTATACAAATAGGCAATTTTTGCAAAATTATTGTAACTTCAGTATTCCTCATGAGGCAACACTAAAAAAGGGTAATGACAACTTTTACATAATTGTTGATGCAAATATATATATATATATATATTATATATATATATATATATATATATATATATATATATATACATCGGTTTAGAACGTCTTTCGACGTAGTACGATACCTAAACCCCATTTCTTCCTATCTTTGCAGTCGTTTGTTGTTAAATTTCTTTCGCTCATGGACCTGTTTACGCCGTGTTGCCATTATAATCTGGGTCTTCCTCTTTTCCGTCGACCTATCGGTTGCCATTCTAATACTTTTTTTGGGAGTCTTGTTGCTGGCATCCGTTGAACATGCCCATACCACCTTAATTGTTTCTTCTCTATATCTTGAGTTATATTTCCTTCTATTCCCATACGTTGTTTTATTACATCGTTTCTGATTCGGTCTCGTCTGGAAATACCTAAAGATCTTTTCATTGCATCCATCTCTACTGTTTCTATTCGTTTTTTGTTCTTTTCACTAATTCTCTATGTTTCAGCGCCATAAAGAACAGTAGTTTTAATCATGGTCTCATATATATTAAATTTTCTTCCTTTCGTTATCTCTTTACTCCACAGTATACCATTGAGACATCCTAAGACTTTCTTTGCTTGTGTGATTCGTTTTTCTATTTCCCGTGTATCAGTTCCTGTATTGTCAAAGGCAACACCCAAGTAGTCATAGCTCTGACAGCAGGAAATATGTTGTCCGTTTTCGAGGTCTATGTTATCTGACTCGTTTCCAATACAAAGATATTTGGTTTTTGTTGTATTGACATTCATTCCCCAGTTATATTCTTCTATCCGTTTTCTAAGCATGTACTGCATGTCTTCTCTGTCAGTCGCTAGTAATACCTGGTCATCAGCAAACTGGAGTGTATATATACATTCATTGCTAAGCTCTATACCCATCCTATGCACCTTTCTTATCCATCTTTTCAATGCTGCTGCAACATATATCTTAAATAAGGTTGGTGAGATACAGCATCCCTGTCGCAAGCTTTTTGTAACCAGGAATTCTTCCGTTAGATATTTTCCTGTTTTTATCTGTGACTTTGAGTCTCTATATAGTTCTTGTACAGTATTTATCAATGTATGGTTGATGTTAGATCTTTTCAACGTTGTCCACAATTTTGTTAAGGGGATGTTGTCATATGCTTTTTGAAGGTCTACAAAAGTAATATGAGTTTCTAAATTCTTAGCCAATCTTTTTTCTATAATTTGTTTAAGACAAAATACGTTATCGGTGCACGATCTTCCTACACGGAACCCGCTTTGTTCTTCCTCTTCATTGTGCTTAAATTCTTCCTCGATCATATTTCTCAAAATTCGTCCATACAGTCTGCTCAGGGTGCTGGTTACCGATATGCCTCTATAATTATTACAATTCCTTTTGTCCCCTTTTTGTGTATTGAGGACATGTATGCCGTTCTCCATTGTTCTGGTACTGGGTGTCCATTTAGACACTGATTGATCACAAAAGTTAAGTTTTTAAATAGTTTATGAGTTCCATTCTTAAGCATTTCAGCATAGATTCCCTCAGATCCGGCGAATTTACCATTCTTTAGGGTCATTACAGCCTTCCTTACTGTTTCGATGTCTACCCTCGCTTGCTCTCCTTGTATATGTACTGACTGTGTTGGGCAGTTCGCTAGGTATTCTTGTCTTGACTCTGCCAGCAAGCTTTCATAGTGATCTTTCCATTGTCTTGGTTTTATGGTGTGTATGAGTGCTTTGTCTTTTCCTGTATTTTTACTGATTGTATAAAATTCCATACCTCTGTACATTGCTTCCCTTCGATGTATATATTGATTTCTTGACATTTCTGATCCTATGTTTTATTCTTTTCTTCTTTTATCATTTTTCGTAGTTGTCTATCGGTTTCTTTGTAAGCTTGATGGTCTTCTGTATTTTTTGTATTTAGCCATTTTAGATGCTGTTATTTTTTCTGTTTTACCATATATTCGATTTCTTCGTTCCACCATATTTTGTTACTAATTTTGTTTTGCTGTGTCCCGAGTGTCTCCGTAGAGGCCTGGTTTAACCTAGCAATAATATTCTCGTAAATATCTGAAAATGTTTGTCTCTCTATTTCTCGTAGTTTTTCATCCAGTCGTCGTTGGTATAGCTATCTAGTACTTTCATTTATAAAACTATTGAAGTTGTACTTCGGAGTGTCCACTGTCTTGCTTGTCTTCTAGGTTTTGGACTCCGTGTATTATCTTAAGTGGGAACAAAATTTTCGCTCTTACTAAGTAATGATCGGATCCACATGTTATTTTTCTGTTTCACTCTGTTTTTTTCCTATGTTGTTAAGTATATCCTCGATTTTTTGAAAGAAATCTTCTTTCACGTTGATTGTTGCATCATCAGAGGGGGCATAAGCGGCTATCCTGGTAATCTTGTGCCCATATATGTCAATATTTACTCTTAGGATATACTCATCAATTGTTTCCCAGTCCGTGATATTATTCTTAAGTTTTTTCTTTATTAGTATTGATACTCCCTATACTTCACTAGGGTAGTGACATCAAGATTGGAGAAAAAATTAGATTTCTACCAACCGAGAGCAGGCAGGATTCCGCTCAAACTATGGTACCAATGATCACCTCCACACAGTAAAGACACTCATTGAAAAATCTATAGAATATAACAAACCTCTTGTTCTCACTTTCATAGATTTTCATAAAGCGTTCGACACGATCGAATTAGACAGCCTTATAGAAGCAATGAATGACAGCAGGATTGACCATAGGTATAGTGAGCTTATTTATAATATTTACAAAAATGCCACTATGACTGTTAAAATAGACAATAAAACCCGACCAATAAAAATAAATCGTGGAATAAGGCAAGGAGATACATTGTCGCCGAAATTATTCATAACGGCGTTAGAATATGTCATTAAGATGATCAATTGGGACCACAGAGGAGTAACGATAGACGGCGAAAAGCTTAACCATCTCCGTTTCGCAGATGACATTGTCCTTATCACAGATAATTTAGGAGAAGCTACAGATATGTTAAACGAATTGGATTTTGCATGTTCGAAGGTGGGCCTGAGAATGAACTTGACCAAAACTAAGTTTATGACAAATTTGGTCCCCAATAACCATTTGACAATTCAAGACAAAGTGGTAGAACTGGTGGAGAAATATACGTATTTGGGTCATGAAATAAGAATCAGCAGGGATAACCAAACATGTGAGATCCAAAGACGAATTACTTTAACATGGGCAGCCTTTGGAAAACTGCGAGACACACTTAGGGCCAACATACCAATCAGCCTCAAAAGAAAAGTGTTTGACCAATGCGTATTACCGGTCATGACCTATGGCGCGAAAACTATGACTTTAACCAAGACCACGGCTTCGAAACTGAGAGTAGCACAGAGACGAATGGAACGGTCTATGCTGGGAGTGACGTTGAGGGACCGAATAAGAAACGAAGATCTGCGAAGAAGGACGAGCATTACTGATGTTGTGGAACGCATAGCGAAACTTAAATGGAACTGGACAGGCCATGTAGCGAGAATGCACGATTTACGATGGACGAGCAAAATTACAAATTGGAGACCAAGAGCAGACAAACGCAGTAGAGGAAGACCACCTACACGTTGGGCCGACGACATCAGGCGTATCACTAAAAATTGGCAACAAAGAGCACAAAATCGTGAGGAATGGAGGAGTTTAAGGGAGGCCTATGTCCAGCAGTGGACGTGATAAATAGAGGCTGGATGATGATGATGATGATGACTCCCTAGCGGCTCTTTTATCTTTCGGGACTCCAGTGAATATATGTATATAATTTCCTACCATATCAGTGCCAGTTCCTTTTTTTCTTTGTTTTAGTTAGTGCTATAATATCCATTTTCATTTGTTCTCGATCAGGCACAATGATATCAATTCTTTTGTTTTATCCCCTGTATATTCCATATACCAATATTCATAATCCGTTTTCTTAGCTTTGGTCGTTTTCTTGAAAAACCATCTAAAGTTCCGAGACTTTGTTTGATGAAAATACAGATGCATAATATCTATGCATGCTGTTTCATTCAGAAAACACTCCCTACTTTCTTTTTGCAAAAAAAGTATTAGAAAATAAATATATTTTATTAAAGAGCGTTCGAAGTTACCCGTTTCTGCAATAAACTAGAGCAACCGGATTTCTATTCGCGCCCCTTTTTGTACTTTTTCAGGTTCCGAATACGTTTACATATACCATACACATTTCGAGATTTTCTGAAACCCTTACGCCGTTTACACTTATGGCAAAGAAATGCTTATTTACATAATAAAATGCCAAAAGGAGAATAAAATTCGGCAACACTGCAAGGAAGAAATATTGATTCTTGGAGCCCTTTTGCTCATCGCAAATACGGCTTAACCGAAGTTACAACGTCTATCGGTGCGTCGACGTGCTGAAAATAGTTTCAGGGACAGTCTGTCCCTTTCTGTCCCATTTATCCAACAGAACCGGTCTTTTATCTCTATCAATTTGTCGGCGAAGTTTAGTTTGTAATCAGTAGTTCATAATCTTTTCGATTAGCTTACATGCATAAGTACCATTTGATGTTAAAGTCTACACTTAAAGTCTATTGCCGATGATGAAATTTTGTAATTAAATTTGACTATCGTTTAGAATTTACTCTTTTTAAAGAGATTATTTTTAATACAATTTAGGCAGCTGTCATAGCAACTAGTACGTTGTTAGTAAAAGCATAAAAATGTTTGTTTTGTTTGTACTATGTCGGATTCTCAGATGTTTTTAAGGCATAAAAATTCTGCTATGCGAGCGTATCCCTAAAAAATGCGGTGTATCTGAAATAAAGTACAGTAGTGTATTTTATCTTAGATTTTTTTGTTTTTTGTTGGTGTTTAGATCAAAACTTGTTTAATTTGATTGAGTTATATTTTATGCCATATTAAAAATAACGTTTTTGGTTCAACATAAAAAGCTTGTAGATATATTAAAAAGCAAAAATATTGACAGTCGTGATATGAAAATTATATCTAATTTATATTGGAATCAAACTGCCAAGGTAAGAGTTGACAGCCAGTACACCCAAAATATCAAAATACAGCGAGGAGTCCGCCAGGGTTGCGTGCTGTCCCCACTACTTTTCGATGTCTGCAGTGAAGCGGTATTTCAAGAAGCGCTCTTAGACTCAATAGGAGGTATATCTATCAATGGAGAAGTTTTAAATAACTTACGTTTTGCAGACCATACAGCAATAATGACGGTTAACAAAAATGATATTCAGAACTTAATGCAACGCCTTAATTAACGGTGTCATGAGTACGGACTGAAGATAAATTTAAAGAAAACTAAATGCATGATCATGACTAAATCTGCACATGCAAATATCCATTTGACTATTGAAGATACTGCAATTATTGAAAGTGTTCATCAGTTGGCACTACAGCCCTTCGTGAGCCTTGGCCTGCTTCAAAACATTCTTCCATCCTTCCCTATCGAGTGTCTGTTTTCTCCAGCCCTCACTCCAATCTCCCTGAGATCTTCCTGTACATCGTCCAGATATCTGAGTTTGGGTCGCCCCCTTCTTCTTCTTCCGACTGGCCTGTTTAGCATAGTTATTTTAGTGGGATCACTCTCATCCATCCGCATAACGTGGCCCACCCACCTTAGGCGGTTTATTTTGATGATCTTCACAATATCTGCATCATCAAAAAGTCTATAGAGTTTAAAGTTATATCACCTTCTCCACAGTTTACCTGTTTCTCCTGTTCGTTTACTCCGCCATATATGGTCCTCAATACTTTTCTTTCAAAGACTCATAGTAACTCTTCATCTCGAGCCGTCATTGCCCATGTTTTCGATCCGTATGTGAGCACTGGGCGTATTATTGTTTTATAAAGTTTGCACTTTGTTGCTATTGACATACTTTTCGCTCTTAGTTGAGGGCCTAGGCCAAAATAACAGCGGTTAGCCACGCATATTCTTTTTTTTATCTCGTTGGATGTATTATTTTTGTAGTCTACCAGTGATCCTAAGTAGCAGAATTCTTCTACCATTTCTATCGTTTCGTGTTGCACCTCTAAGTTATTTTGTTGAATTCTTATTATGACCGGCATATATTTAGTTTTCTGGATGTTAATCAGAAGTCCGATGTTTTCTGCGGCATTTTTGATACGTGTTAAAGCCTGCACTGCTTCATTTTGGGTTTTTCCAATTATGACGATATCATCAGCGTATGCAATTATTTGTATACTACGGGTATATATCGTACCTTTTAAGTTTATTCCCGAATCTCTCATAACTTTTTCTAACGGTATTTTGAACAGCGTGCACGATAGCGCATCTCCCTGGCGCAGTTCTCTGTTAGTTTTAAAAGGTTTTGAAACATCCCCTTGTACGAGCACTTTACATTCGACTTTCATCATTGTCATTTTAGTTAATTCTACCAAACCTTTTGGTATTCCTAATTCGATCATCGCCGAATATAATTAGGACCTGTCAATAGTATCGTACGCTGCCTTAAAGTCTACGAAGACTAGACTAGATTGAGAGTGGTAATAACTATAAATACTTAGGAACATGGATAACGTCAGATGTAGACTAAACCAAAGAAATTAAGACACGTATAGAAATAGCACGTGCATCATTCATTAAACTTAAAAAGTTTCTTTGTTGTCGGGATATAAGGTTAGAACTACGCCTGAGAATGCTTCAATTTTACGCGTTCTCTACTCTACTTTATAGCTTGGAAGCGTAGACACTAAAACAAGTCTATCTGAATAAGTTGGCCGCCTTTGAATTTTGGTGTTATAGAAGAATCCTACGAATATCATGGATTCAAAGAATGTCAAACGAGGAAGTAACTAGAAGGATAGAAAATTAGGCAGAAATAATATTAACTATCAAAAGACGAAAACTTAAGTACATAGGACAAGTGATGATAGGGCAAAAATACTCATTATTACAACTTTATTATGCAAGGCAAAATCCAAGAAAAGCGAAATGTGGAAAGACGAAGAATATCCTGGCTTAAGAACTTAAGGAAATGGTTTGAATGCAGTAGAGCAGAACTTTTTAGAGCGGCAGTCAACAGAGTCCGCATAGCTATGATGATTTCCAACCTTCGATAGAAGATGGAACCTAAAGAAGAAGAAGCCTGATTATAAGTTTGACTGTAAGTTTTTGTATTGTCTCCTGTTTCAAACTTGCATTCAAAAAATTATGACACCAGAAGAAGAAGCTCCAGCTGTTGCTTTACAGGATGATGGGCGGAGCATTCGTTACGACGCAAATGCTTTAGGAATTTTTCGAAGTACAGTGTTTGAGCAATACAAGATTTCGGAAAGACCACACCAGGAGGTCAGGTAGACGAAGAACCATAAGTCAAGTTGAAGATCGCTTTCTTAGGTTACAAGCGTTACGTGATCGTACATTATCAGCACCAGTGCTTGTTCAACGATTAAATCATGTCCATAGAAACAAAGTTTCCGTTTGTATCGTTTGAAGACGCCTATGTAAAAATGGATTAAGGTCCAGAGTACCTCTCACGGGACCTCTATTAACAGCAGATCATCGGAGGCAACGTTTAACACTTCGCTCGCGAACAGCTTAATTTGGATGTTGACGATTGGAGTGCTGTGCTTTTCACGGATGAATCAAGATTAATAGATATTTATCAGATGGACGGCCTAGAATATAGAGAAGAGCTGGTGAATGTTACCAAAGATTTTGTCTTACTCCGAGAGTTCAATTCGGTGGAAGGTGTTATAATGGTGTGGGCAGACATTTCCCTAGAGATTCATACAGAACTTGTTATAATTCAACGTGGTAATTTGAACGCTTAGCGACATATTCAGCATTGTTTGGAACATAATGTAGTGACATTTGCCCCATTTGTTGGAGAAAACTTTCGTCTGATGTAAGATAATGCTCGTCCATACATCGTAAGAATTATACGGGATTATTTTGAGTAAGTTGGGATTCGTTTATTACCATGGCCTCCAAGGAGTGCAGACTTAAATCCAATAGAGATATCCATGGGATATTCTGGACGACATATTCGACATAACCATGGTGAGTTTGAAACCATAAATGATTTGGAGCAACAGTTCGTGACGAATGGGAGCAAATCCCTCAAGACTCAGACTTTGCTGCCTTAATCCGAAGTATACCTGATCGAATGAGAACTGTAATTATTGCTTGTGGATCGTGTGGCTAATACCTTCAACAAAATATCATTTTACATAAAAAATGTTCATATATTTACAAAATATTAATTTTTGTTTCCTTGCAGATTTTCAAATTTTTTTAATTGTGTATTGTTTTTTATGTGTAACTTTCTTGAGTTGTGTTAAATTGACTTTTAAATTTTGTTTTTTATTAAATACTCAATTGGGAACATCTTAAACTTTTTTAAACGCTAGTTTTTAAGATCTGGGTGTCCGGTTAATTTTGCACCGCAGTGTATTTAGAGCCGCTTAGCATTCTGGAAAACATAAGAGGGATAAACGCAATGGAGATGAGACATCTAAAAAGGATAGTTGGAAAGACATAATGGGATAGATTAAGCAACGAGACTATTAGGAGAATGGCCAACCAGGAACCGATAATGAACAAAATAGCAAAGAGACAAATGAACTGGTATGGGCATCTGATGAGGACGCAATCCAATAAAATAACAAGAAAAGTTTATAAAGCAAAGAACATCCGAAAAAGAAAAGAGGCAGACCAAGAAAAAAATGGATACAGCAAGTAGTAGAGTCAGGAAATCTTAAACGAAAATTACTCGAGGAATTTAATATAATGGCAGGAAACAGAAAAGAATGAAAGAAGTGGATAAATGGAAATTAAAATAGCTAGCCCAAATCCGACACCTTGATAGGGTAAAAGGAAGGGCAGAAAGAAAGAAAGAAAGAAAACAGATCTGTCTTTCCAAACTCCAATTAGGCGACTTATTGCATTTTTGCCATACCAGTACGTCTTCGAACTTCTGCTTCATAGTTACCATCGACAGTTATACTACACCGGAATATACCAAACTGCTCACTATCTGGCTTTCCTGTAACATGTTAGTCAGTTAAATAGTGTGGAATCTGGATCTGAATCAACTTTATTGCTTTTGTACTCAACTCTTCGCAAGACATTAAAGGTTTCTTGCTTATTTACTCTTTTAAGTGTAGTGTCATTAGCAAATCTTAAATTGGAGATTTTCCTACCTGCGACTGTTACTCCACCTGGTTTATCCATCTAAATCCGTCTTTATGACACGTTTACCATAAATGTTTAATAAGTCAGGTGACAACACGCATCCTTGTCTAACACCTCTCTCGGTCTTAAATTGGTTTGAGAATTTCTGATCTAGTCGTATTTATCCGTAAATATATATTTCGTAGTCAACGAAACATATATTCCTAGGTACTTGAAATCCTCTGGACTTTTCAATGAGTTGTCTCAGGTTCAGGATTTCTTTCCGTGTACCTTTACCTTTTACAAAACCCGCTTGTTCCTGAGGTATTTGGTAATGTAGATAGGTTTTTAATCTGTTTTTGATGATAAGCAACAAGATTTTACTAGCTGTGTTGTTAGTGACAGTATGCAGTAGTTTTCACATCTGGTAGTGGTTCCTTTTTGGGTAGTGGGATATAAATTTGGGTACACCAAACAGATGGCCTTTTCCTGTATTTCAAACAGCGACGCGAATATAATAGATATGTAATCACTCGTTACCTAGTAACTGTAGTATTTCAACTATTATAGTATTGAATCACTGCCTGGGGATTTATTTCTCTTTATTATTCGACTGGTGATATCCCTGAAGATTGGTTTTAAAGTCCGAATTCATAACACTACCAAAAAAACAACGTCCGAAAAACTGTAGCGATTATAGAATAATAAGCCTTATGAGCAACACTTTGAAAATATTTCTACGCATCATTCAGAGTAGAATCAGAGATAAATGTGAAGAAGATCAGGATGAAACACAATTTGGCTTAAGAAATGCACTGGGAACTCGGAACGCCCCTTTGCACTAAACGTATTACTGCAGAAATGTCGAGATCAAAGGAAAAACGTCTTTGCTGTATTTATTGACTATGAAAAGGCCTTTAATCGAGTACAGCATCACAAATTAATTACAATATTAATAGATAAAGGAGAAGATAGTCAAGACATACGATTCATAGAAAAGTTATACTGGTGTCAAACAGCGACAACTTACATAAACGGAAAATCAACAGAAATATGTAAAATACAAAGAGGTGTCAGACAGGGTTGTATACTATCCCCACTGTTATTTAATTTATATTCAGATAGAATATTTAAAGAAACGCTGCATAATTTGGAATGGGGCGTGAAAGTTAATGGAGTTCTGATAAAAACTATCAGATATGCAGACGATACAGTTATTTTAAGTGATGATATGAATGGATTACAATGCCTTTTAAATGCCATTGATACAGTGGGAAGAGAGTTTGGCCTAAACATAAACTGTGCAAAAAGAAAACACATGGTGTTTAGCCGTTGAGCACATCAAGATGCACGATTATATATTGATGGTCATATAATTCAAAGAGTGTCCAGTTTTAAATATCTTGGTTGCCATATTACTGAACAACTGGATCCAGATCAAGAGATAAAATCTAGAATCGAGATAGCCCGCACGACATTTTTAAAAATGAGGTCATTCTTTCGTAATGATAACTTGCAACTTCAACTTCGAAAGCGCATGGTTAAATGCTACATTTGGTCAGTCCTCTTATACGGTGTCGAAACATGGACATTAAAAATACCCACCATTAATCGTCTGGAGGCCTTTGAAATGTGGCTGCACAGACGTATACTAAAAATTCTATGGACGGCTATGCTGACAAATAGCAGTAGGTAGAAAGCAGGCCTCTTGGTTGAAGAATATCAGGGAGTGGACAGGAATAAAGAAAGCTGAGCAACTATTTAAAACAGCTCGAGACAGAGACAATTTCGCCATGTTAATCGCCAACGTCAAGAGGACTTGATAGGGCACGTTAAGAAGAAAAAGATTGAAATGCATCTTTGACTTCAGCGAGTAAGACAGTGGATTCTCGAGGGTAGCCAGAGGGCCGCTGATTTTCTGCTAGTACGTTGTTATTTTTACACAGCTTGCCACAGTAGTTTCGCCTAACACATAGTCCACTAAATTTTTCTTTTATCCAGGCCTCCGCGGTAGATGTGTTTATTGTACAACATTAGTTACCATTTAATTATTGCGTCTAATATGATATAGACTTGTATAGATTAAATTTTTTATGGAATTACCACATTAACTAATTCGAATACATTCGTATTTATTTCGATGTTTCGATTTCATCAAAAATCCTTTCTAAAAAAATTGTAAGTATTTGTAGTTTTAATCCAATATAGAATAACATTTAACTTAAATATGCAACAAAAAAATAATTTTAGAACCTTTTTAAATATGGGCTTAGGGTTACTAAAGATTTTTGTATGGACGTATAGGAGTTTGTTTGTATGGATGTTATACAATAATGTACTTATGTAATAATAATAATAATCTGTCATATTGTTGTATTATACAATAAGTATTAATACAACAAAAATATAAGAGTTGACATAAAATCCTTATATTCAAAAGATATTTAACAATACGGAGTAGCAATTAAGGTGTTTCTGTGTATTTATCTTAAACAGACATAATAAACAATTCCTTTTGTATCAACCAGCATGTTCTAATAAAAAATTTTAGCTTCTAAATAAAATATAAACTGCTACTTGCCGCAGATCGCTGTTCTTTTTAGACCTCTAAATAGCTTATTTTAAAAATGGATACACTATTACTTTTCTATGAATTTTCCATTATCCGTATAAGGTTATGTGAAGCTATAATACACGATCCGGGTCTGATCATATATACCTTGATTGGGAATGGAAGAAGCAGGCAGAAAAAAATTCACCGAGTTATATAGGAGTTATAGAGATAATAAAGCCGAAGAGAATGATTTCGGGCGGTATTTACGGTTTCTTGATGTTCGTATGAGATTTAGTTGTCGGCAGAACGCTGGAAGTCGTTTTCTCTGATTAATTTCCTTTTCTCTTTCGGGGAATTTGTTTATTTTGAGGTTACAAGTTATAGAAAAGTATTTTTCTTTTATTTTATGTTAGAGAAGCGGGAGAATCGTAAACACGCATATTTGATGTTGTTTTTCATAGCATTTTTATATAGAAAAGAATTATAGGGATGTGACGAACAACGCGAAATGTGTATACTAAATGGGACAGTTCAAGTCTGATAAAAATTAAGCCAGTGATACATATGTGTTTTGAGTGAGAAGGGTAACGATTTACATAAAAATGTTATCTTAAATTGCATATTATACCAGAATAATGTAAACTTATATTATAAAATTTTTTATTTTCTGTCTCTGTATAGCGTCTTCATTTTTCTATTTATAACTGCCCTTAAATTTTGTTTGTGCTGTAGACTGTTTTTATTACGTCTAACCAGGATGTATTTTCAAATTACCATATAATTAATTTTGTCTGTGTTTGGTGTATGTAAAAATGATCTATAGTGCTCTGCAAATTAATGAATCATAGGCTGTTGTTTATTTTAGTGAAAAATACTAATAATATAAAAAATTTAACAAAAAATTATTTCAAATCCCTTATAAAAGGTATATAATAAAATGTCCAAACGAGCATACCAGAATAATGTAAAAATATATTATAAAATTTTTTATTTTCTGTCTCTGTATAGCGTCTTCATTTTTCTATTTATAACTGCCCTTAAATTTTGTTTGTGCTGTAGACTGTTTTTATTACGTCTAACCAGAATGTATTTCAAATTACCATATAATTAATTTTGTCTGTGTTTGGTGTATGTAAAAATGATCTAGAGTGCTCTGCAAATTAATGAAATCATAGGCTGTTGTTTATTTTAGTGAAAAATACTAATAATATAAAAATTAAAAAAAAAAATATTTCAAATCCCTTATAAAAGGTATATAATAAAATTTCCAAACGGACTATCACAATTACATTACAGAACGTTTTCGGATTGTTAAATCCATCATCAGATGCATGCTATGAGCCACCAAAATATATGGGTCAAAACCCTTTAAATGTTAAAAATTTACAGTTGTTTTACATTATATATAGTTACAAATTAGGATGTTTAAGTTACCGTTGGAATTGGTAACATGGCGACGTATGACCCTACATAGGTAAAATGGTCCTGAGACGAAGTGTCTTCGAGGACCTGTTGATAACAACTGGTGCTGATAACTGAGTAAAGGGTTTTGTTGACCCATATATTTTGGTGGCTCATAGAATGTATACCCCGTTTACACTGAAGATGGATTTAACAATCCGAAAACGTTCTGTAATGTAATTGTGATAGCCCGTTTGGGCATTTTATTATATACCTTTTATAAAGGATTTGAAATAAATTTTTTGTGATATATGGTATACAGCCAGCTACAGGAACTTAGTTTCCTAGTGGATTTTTAATATAAAAATAAACTATTTTATTAAAAAATAGTTTATTTAGAAAAAAATTATATTATGTTAAAACTATAAGGTAAACTTAGATCATTTAGTAGGAAATATGTCCCCATTTGCTGCATTAGTGCTTTTACCCATTTTGACACAGACTTCACGAACTTTTGACAATTCCCAGATATTTTTTCATCTCGAAACCAAATTTGAATGACCGATCCTATCATTTTTATTTTTGTAGTACAGTCAATTCTGTGCAGTCTTGCTTTGCAAATATCTCATTAATTTTGGCTTTTGGTTAAGGTATGGCGAATTATCGGATCAATCTAAAAGATTAATCTTCTTATATTTGAAAAATGCCATCATTTGCTTTGACTTGTGACAGGGAGCAGAGCCCTGTTTAAAAATCGCTACTCCTTGGGCTGACATTTTTAGAGCTCTGTTTCCGAACGTTGCTTCAACATGGACTTTTATTTTTGGCTGTTTATCATGCCTTCGACTGGTATCAAAGATCCAAACCCCATGTACAAAAAACATCCTTAAAACATTTGTTTGACTAGATGTTTTACGGTTTTATCAATATGAGGTTCGACCGCTATCCTTGAAATATAAAGTAAGTATCATCTGTAAAAAAGATTTTTCTCCAGTCGTCTACAACCCAATTAAAGTATTTTTGGCCCACAATAGCCTTTATTTCGTCATTTGTTTAGTTAGAAGCTACTTTTTCTGTAGAGGCATTTCTCTTCTACCATTCTCTAAAAGTCTTTTTGAATCACTACACCTGATGCTGCTAGATTTTGTTGGAGCTCTTGGCTTGTTTTTCTTAGTTCTTTTGAAGTAGAAAATCTTTTACCTGCTGGTGTTGTTTTTCTCTTTCTTTCGAATTTTCCTAACTATTTTACATTCATTCATCCTCTTTCTCGTTTATACTTCAAAATCTTGTTTACTAAGTCCTGTCTCATTACATGTTTTTGCGATTTCTCTCTGTGACATAAAAGTGTACAAAAATAGTACAAAACAACACAAACTTAGTGGGAAATGTCCTACCTTAAATAGAATGCAGAGAAAAGTAAGGCTATGTTTTTAATGGTTGTTAAGTTTTAAATGTGTGGACAGTGTTGCTAACTGTGGATATTAAAAAATGTCATAATGATTTCATTAACTCGTACAATACTGTATTAAAAAATTTTGTTTTAACATTTTATTGTAAGTAGTCTGTGATGTATATTTAATTGTAAGTTTCTGTGTTGCTTGGCAACGTTGCGTTGGGCTGTCAACGACGACAGATGACAGGCAACCAAAAGAATGAAAGCAAGCTCTTTCTCATCTCTGTATAATATATATTTAATAATAAAGTAATCAAATTACAATTTAATATTTATATCACGGACTCAAACTTAACATTTTGGCGACGAGATAAAAAAAGCGAAGTTCCTATTTACGATAGGGTTTATACAGATAGGTAGTTTATATTAGTTATTATAGCCAGCAACGTGGCGTTGATAGGTAATACTGAAGCTTTTACCGGTCTTCTAGAAAAATTTGAATCCTACTTAGAAAGATTAGAACATTTGTTATATAGAACTGTTAATAAGGTTAAAGAAAATATGAAGGTTTCAATGGTAATCACACTAGGAGGTACGAGTCTTTTTCATGTGTTGAAAAACTTAGTGGCCCGAAAAAACGTTACGTTCCAAGAAGTGAAAGTTTTAAGGACCTCTTCATTTGTGACTCGCTCAGTTCATGTAATTTTATGTATTCTCCGATATAGTTATGTAATTTTCCGCCAATATCTTCATTCAAGGTCAACAATTCGACACCTTAAAAAGGACAGACAAGACGAAGCATCGCAGCATTCTTATTATTATACCTAGTACTCAGGTCGCTTATTTTTTAAAGTAAGTAGTGGTTTCCTCGTTTGTATTTCGTAACTTCCTGCATTTAGATAGGATTGCAGAACGACATAAAAATAATTTCCATTTAATATTTAGTTAATAGTTTGAGAACAGATTCGAAATTACAAGAATTTTTCATAAAAAAAAACGATCTGATTTTTATATTTAATATGCGTTATATAGTCCAGCGCGTTCCGGTTCCCAATCTCCATTTACATCTATCGATCTAGTCTTCTGGTTACAGATGTCTCTCTGACATTGCCTTTTGGACATCATTTAAGCCATGTTGTTTTCGGCCTTTCTAATTTTTTTCGCTCGGGTAACTGCTAATGTAGTCTATTCTTTGATATGTTCGTACTAAATAAGATGTTTTACTGTATTTCTTCGAAGCTGATGGTTGTTCTGTACATGATTTTTTTTATTCTTTACTGATCTTTTACTGATGTACGCCAAAAATCCATTTCTAGAACAAGGAATTTTTGTTGTATTAGGAAGCTGCTAGGTTTTCCATCCATAAAGTACAATTCTTTTAAAAATTCCGTTATATATCTGTATTTTCTTTTGTTTATTAGTGACAGTTTTAGACCAGAATAGTGAGTATAGTGCGTCTATTATATTTAACCCTTTTATGATTTGTTCTTCGATTTTTATTTTAGTGCATTAAGTTTAGTTCATGGTTTCAGCACCATCTGTGCATATTTTGTTTTTCTTGAATTTATATTAGTCCCCATTAGCTTTATTTTACATTTGACGGCATTTTGTAATTTTAGCCTAAAACGTCGTTAAAAGTTTTAAATCTTATATACTAAACCGCTAAGCCCTTTTCTTGTCCACCACTATACTTAAAAACCATATTAGATAATTAAAATATTTTTTCGGAATATTATTTAGTACTACGTATGAGATTGTCAAGATATACTTTTGGTACAAAAATTACAGCATGCAAAATTAACTGCTCAATGATATCCATGTCGACATTTGATGAACTCAAAATTGCATTCGGTTTTGAGGTCGACTTCCGGTTTCGTTTTTTTAAAAAGTAAAAGTAAATGTTTACATAACTCCCGGTGCAAACAAAAGTTTTCATAAAATGGAGACATTGTAACAAAAAACATTGTCTTCGGCGAAATATTTTGTGATATTTAATACACTTTTTGACTTGCATTATTATTGATGAATGTTATGTATATTCTTTCTTATATTGTTTGTATTGATTTCTTAATTTTTCTCGCAAAATAAAATTTCATTTAAAAACTCGATGTCGATTTGGTCCGCTAGTATCTACTATAGTAGTTTAAACGAACATAATCCTGAATTATTCATACTAATTAATAAGGACATAGTGTAAATGTTGTCAAGATTGAGTATGATTTAATTTTGGAATTAATTAGTTTAATAGTATTAAGCATTAATTAATTCATATTTAATGAAGCTTAAATCAAATAGATAGTCATACTAATAATATTACAAATTGGTGGCTAGTTAGATATCAAATGAAGAATAATATAAAATGCACAAAAACCCAAAATAATACAAAAAATTTTGATCTGAAACTAAAAACTAACATCCATAGGTAGTTTAAAAAAAAAGCAAATTTGGCTGGACAGTTTTAAAACTCAGATTTCACCACCGCAAGTTATTTTTGAGATAGTAAAAAATCAATTAAATGCTTAAATGGAGTCGTATAACTTCTTCTTCAAGTACCATCTTCGTTCCGAAGGTTGGCGATCATCAGGGCTATACGTATTTTCGAAACTGCTGACCAAAACAATTCGTTGTTGCTACAGCTATATCATTTCCGTAGATTCTTTAGCCAGAAGTTTCGTCTTCTTCCTGTGGACCTTTTTCCTGCTATTTTTCCCTTGCATAATTATTCAAAGCAGTTCATATCTTTCGCCTTTTGTAATGTGTGCCAAGTATTGCAGTTTTCGTTTTTTGGTCTTAAATATGACTTCCTTTTCTTTATTCATTCTTCTCAAGACCTCGACATTTGTGACTCTTTTGGTCCATAATATTCTCAGATTCTGCGATACATCCACAGTTCAAATGCCTCTAATTTTTTGGTATCAATCTTTTTCAACGTCTATGACTCCATTCCGTAGAACAGCACAGAAAGTACGAAGTTTCATCAGGCGAAGTTTCATTTCAAGGCTCAAATCTCTTCCGCACAACACTCTCTTCATTTAGAGAATATGGATCTGACTTTTTCTATTCTTATTTTGATTTCTGGTGAGCTATCGTTTTCTTCATTTATAAAAGTGCCTAAATATTTGTATTTGCTAACTCGATCGATAATTTTATTGTGTAAATATAAATTTTGGACATTTTGTGTTGATTTCGATATTACCATAAATTTAGTTTTCTTTATGTTCAAAGATAGACCATATTCTTCGCTGCAGTCTGCTATCTTATTCACCAATGTCTGTAGCTTTTCGTATAACTGTTTAAAAATAATTAGCATGCGTTTGTTTCTTTAATTGGGATATAATTTACTACCTAACGATGCTGTTTTTTCGTGTAATAGAACTAAAACAGCAGCAACGCTTTTACCTATCTTATTACTATATAAAAATTATAAAAAACTTCAGAACTAAAAAAGTCAGAGCTTGACGAAGCGTATGTACTGAGTTTTATGTTGTCGATTATTTCATTTTTCATTTAAAAAATATTAATTATAAGCTTAACAATATTTTTACTAAAATATATCTTCTTTTTAAAGTAGTGTCTTCCTTCGAAGGGTGGCGAACATATATATATATATATATATATATATATTATATATATATATATATATATATATATATATATATATATATATATATATATATATATTATATAATATATATATATATATTTATATATTATATAATATATATATATATAATATATGTAAATGAAATGAGGTTGAATGCTCGAATAAATGAACTTTGAAAATAAGGCTATTATCGAGCACAAAATAATTAAATCAAGCCCAAGTACTTTCGCTTATAATAGCATCTTCAGGGGCATTTCGTCAAAATAAGATCTATCCAGCAAGCGTAGGAAGTTGAAACATTAAAACTAACATAAATTATACAAAACACTACACTAAAACGAGGACAAACAGTTTAAAATTGCTTCTACGCTACATTCTCTGTCAGTTTCTGGAGGGATAATATATATATATATATGTCTCCAAGAAATCTATTTCCTACAAATCACCACATAAGTGAAAAAGATACTCTGGAATCTTAAATTGCACATTTAAAGAAGCAAGTAGCGATTAGTAAAAAGGATACAGAAAAGTTAAGAGAACATATTATGTCAATTTTGCAGAATGAACAGTTACAAAAATTCCAAGTGAATTGATCAAATCACAGTTTCAAAGTCAGTGCCAGGTTGAAAAAGAAAATAACCAAAGAAGTCGGTCTCCAAGTAACCACCGTTAAACAGAAAAAAGATAATATGACTATTATTTTCTTTAGAAAACTCCAAAAGAGTCAAAAAAAGGTGATGATGAAACTTATATGAGAATGGTTTAAAAATGGGGAAATGGCCCAATATCTTTCCGAAGGTAATGAACTAGATATTCTCGGTCCACTTTCAGTGACAGAAGAAAAACACAAATATTTTTATTAGTCGCAATGAATTAACTTATGAAATGGCATGAAATGTCACTCCTTCCTAATCAAGAAGTATCTACAGTAGGAAAAGCATTCATAACAAACGTCGTATCAAGACGTAAAGTTTCTTTATAGTTATATTCTGAACTACGACGAAATTTTGAATCAGACTTATGGACAGAATTATTTAAAATCTTGGGTATTAAGAAAACTTGCACTACGCCTCTTCATCCACAATCAGACGTAATGGTCGAAAGACATTATAGAACTGTTTTTAATAACTTTCACTGTTTGTCGCTGATAATCAAAAGATTGGGTTCTTTAAATTTTCTTTTCCCGTTAACCTATAAAACATCCGAACAAAAAGAACCGGTTATTTTTCATAAATGATGATTACCAGAAGAAAAATAAAGTTTCCCCAAGATCTTATTTTCGAAAGATTGCCTCGTTACAAAGAAACGTTCATTCCTGACATACATCGAACATTTAAAAGAAAAATTATAAAAATTCTAGGAATTTCCTAAAGTTGAAAGTATAAGTTAAAAGCTTCAAAGTAATAAGCCAAGACCAGGATTGACAATATTAGAAACAGTTGGCTCAGGATGGTCATACAATCCCAAACGTAAGAAAGGATTTTGTCCGAAAGCTCAACGAAACTAGAAACGCCCGGATACCATCCTGCAGAAAAATAAATGATCTAATCGTTTATATCAAGGGATTAGTTCGATATCATACAACTGATTCAACCTATAGGCTTTAATCGGTTTCTGATAGACCATTTATTCAAGCCAAATAACTATAAAGGAGCAAACAGTGTTACGACGGTTCCGTGAGATTTATTTTATATAGAAAAAGTCTCTTGAAGAAAAAGATAAAATTCTGGAATTTTCGAGATGACCTCTAAAAATCCGGAAATGTCTTATATAGTCTGAAACGTCATAATCAATTGATGTTTAAATAAATTGATTTGCAAAAAGTGTAACAAGAATATATACGTACAATTAATTAACCACGACTATTCAGTGGAACTCTACCAACTCGCACTGGTCAGCGCGGTAGAGTATGGCTAAAAATCCAAGCATGTTTAACACGACAAAAACACGGCCCTCAGTCCTCGGCAGTGAGCTGATCCTTGGTCAAGGTAGCGATCAAGAAAGACAGCAAACAGAGGGTACGAAGAATCCCCGGTCAGATCAGGCTACCACGGACGACGACAAATGTATATTGCCACGTACAATGTAAGAATACTGTCATCTAAAGAAAAATTACTGGAATTAGAAAAAGAGTTAAAACACATAAATATGGGACGTTATAGGTCTCTGTGAAGTAAGACGTGAAGAAGAAAACCGTATAGGAGGAGTTGGACTTCTTATACATAAGAGACACACTAAAAATATCCAACAACTTAAGGCATCAACCCAAGAATAATACTCTGCATACTGAAGCTTAATAAAAAAACCAGCCTTAAAATAATTCAAGCCTATGCACTTACATCTACACACACTCGGACGAGGAAATGGAAACCTTTTATGAAGACCTAGAAAATGCTGTAAAACTAGCGCCTACTACACAAACCTAGTAATGGGTGACTTTAATGCTAAGTTGGATGTAAACTAGACGGGACCGAAGTAGCAATAGGTCCCTATGGATTCGGACAAAGAAATGAAACAGGCGAAATGTTTTTGGGTTTCTGGGTACGAAATGGCCTCTTTGCAATAAATAGCTTTTTCAAAAAAAGTCTCCAAAGAAAATGGACCTGGGCAAGTCCAGATGGAGTCACCAAAAATGAAATTGATTTTGTCTTAACCAATAACAAAGACATGATCCATGATGTAACAGTTCTTAATAGCTGTTCAGTGGGAAGTGATCATAGAATGGTAAGAGCGAAGATCGTGCTAAATATTCAAAAACAAAGATACAAAGTGATAACAGAAACACACCCAATAGAATGGAATCCAATCGAAAACACCATGTCCTTCGAAGAGGAAATTCTGAGATGTCTAGAGACAACAAATATAGACGTTATGGATATCAAAACCTTAAATGATAACTTAATAAGAGCTATTAAGAACGCAGAGAAAAAGTGCAATACAAATTCTAGGAGAGATAAGGAGAAAAGCTCAGTCAAGAAACAAAAAGACTTATGGAGGCACGAAGAGAACTTAAGAACAAAAACGATACGAATGCACGCGTACTACAACAACTTAATAAAGATATTAATAAAGCAGTGAGAAAGGACGTACGACAATATAATATTAAAAAGATTACAACGGTTTGTCGAGAAAAATAAAAGTTTAAAGGTGCTGAAGAGATGTCAAGCTCTAGGTAAGAAGAACATTGTTAAGCTCGCAGATCAAAATGGAAAAGTGGTAACAGATAAAGATAAGATAATTAAGGTAGTTAGAATTTTACACAGAATTATATAGAGAAAGGGGGAAGAAAGACGGCACCAAGTTGAGAAAAGTCCAGAATGTGGGTTCAGAGGATATCCCAGAAATAACATTCGAAGAAGTCTTAAAGTCATTAAATAGAATGAAAAACAATAAAGCAGCTGGTGATGATCAAATCGTTATTGAGGCAGTTATAGCAGGAGGAAAGACAGTATTGAAAGCCTTGACACAATTATATAACTTATGCCTTTCAAACGAGGTTACACCATCTCAGTGGAATAAAGCTGTTATAGTAGTCATGCACAAAAAGGGAGATATAACAGAGCTAAAGAACTATAGACCTATTAGCTTGTTATCTCACGTTTATAAGTTGTTTATGAAGATAATAACTAATGGGTTGACATCAAAACTAGACTTTTATCAACCTAGCGAGCAAGCAGGATTTAGAGCTGGATACGGAACAAATGATCATTTGCAAACCATTAAGTCGTTGATTAAAAAAACCATTGAATATAATAGACCCCTGATACTTGTCTTTGTCGACTTTGAAAAAACCTTTGGTTCGGTCAATCAAAGTGAAATGCTCCAAGCTCTAACACAATGTAGAACAGATCAGCGATACATATCTCTCATCAGATACATATATCAACATGCTACAGCCTGTGTAAGACTTAATGAAGATACTGGGACTTTTCGTATTAAAGAGGCGTTCGGCAAGGAGACAACATGTCTCCTAAATTATTTACAACTTTGCTAGAATACGCTTGTAAAACAATAGATTGGAACGAAAAGGACATCAATGTAGATGGAAAATTTTTAAATAACCTTAAATTTGCAGATGATATCGTTCTTATTGCAGACAGCTTTGATCAGGCACAGATAATGCTCCAAGAACTCCATACTGCCACAAAAAGAGTTGGTCTTAAAATAAATTTTTCAAAAACACAATTTATGACAAATTTAGTCCACAACAAAAACATCTTAGTAGAAGACAAAGATATTGAGCCAGTTGACTCCTAGAAATACTTAGGCCATGAGATTAGAATAAGTCAGACAACCAAACAACCGAGCTGAAAAGCAGAATAAACCTCGCTAGGGCTGCATTTGGAAGGATGAAGGATATTTTAGTTCTAAGATTCCAATGTGTCTGAAAAGAAAAGTATTTAATCAATGTATTTTGCCAGTGATGACCTACGGCGCAGAAACCCTAACGCTCACAAGAACAACAGTAAGTAAACTACAAGTTGCGGAAAGAGCAATGGAGTGAATTATGTTAGGGATTTCTCTACGTGATAGAATACTCAATGCTACTATACGCAAAAGATCAGGAGTAGCAGACGTTATTGAAAGGATAACAACACTAAAGTGGAACTGGGCAGGTCATGTAGCAAGATCAGTTGATGACCGGTGGACAAAAAAAATTTTGGAATGGAGACCCCGAATACAAGCTTACAGAAATAGAGGTCGACCCCCAACGAGATGGACAGATGACATAAAAAGAGTGACTACAAATTGGATTCAGATGGCGCAAAATCGGACTAAGTGGAAAAGCATGCGAGAGGCCTATGTTCAGCAGTGGACGTTAGAGGCTAGTTGATGATGATGATGATTCAGTGGAACGAGACTGACTGGCAAAAAGCTATTAAATAATGTCATTGACGCAATGGCCATTAAGCTAAAATACAAAGGGAGAATGTCTTGATCAAGCGTATACTACTGATTACAACAGACCTATCATTTGATTATTTCCGTGAATTTGTCTTTTGCAATGTCGACAGACAAATTGCAATGCGAATGTTGGAAGTATGTAGAATGAACTTGGAGTTTTCATATTTCGTGCATGAGCAATCATACGCCGTGTTTTTTTGCGTCGAAAAACCCTTACCGTGCATTTAGCTACACATAAAAAAGAACAAAAATATTGTTTGTCAGAAAGCAATATTTGATTAAACAAATTTTGATTAAAGTATAAGATAATTCGTATAATTGATTAAAGTATACAATACTGATCGTATTTTAATATGTGGCCTAGAAATTCAAGTTTTATTTTAGTTGGAGCTGTCGTCCGCAAAAAAGTTTGTGATAGATACTCTCTCCAAACTTATGGTGTCGCTTCTTTAAGCAGAGTCCATCTCGATTTTTTTCTTTTAATTTTCCCAAAATTTTCACCCGTCAGGTAAAAAATCGAAAAACAAAAGTTTTGTCAGAACAATATATTCTTGTTATTAAATAGCTTAACAATTATATGAAAAGTACATAAATAAAATTATCTGACGATAAATATACGTCATCCAACGCCTATAACGACTCAAACAATAAGAAACTACTGTGACGAAATTCATAGATAATCAGCTTATTTTTTAGAATACTTCCATTAAAAGCAGCAAAAATAACTTTTTATATTGCCTGATGGAACTTGCTTTCCTATTTTTCTGTCGGACGGGTAAAAATTTTCAGAAATATTAAAAAAAAACTATCATGATAACGCATTATTTTCGTTAAAATCCTTCGGGGCTGTTTACTGTTTGCCAAGACAATATCTTGCATTTTTCTTTCATCTAGCGTTGTTAAAAATTTCTTTTTGACCACATTTTTGTCTGCGCCATGGGCCACACACACACACACCCACCCACACACCATACATACACACACACACACACACACACACACACACACACACACACATGTGATCAACCCTGTCCCTAAGGAACATGTGTATACCATTGTAAGTGGGATCCACATGTCCGAAGATCAAACCGGTCACACTTCGTTATTGAAGTGGTACCTATCTGACCCTAAGGCTTTTCCTTCACCCCTCCTCAGCGTGTGACTTACGTGAAGAGGTTTAAGATCTGAAAATTCTTTGGGTGCCCTGGATAATGGGACACTGCCATTGTGACTGTTTTTATGATCATTTTTTCATAATTTTGTGGTTTTTCCTTGACATCTGGGGATGGAATCGGTGAGGTTAGCGCCATTATATGGCTTACTCGCCTTTTCATTTCTTCGTCTTTTTTCTTGTTTTCGTTTCTTAACTTAGTCATCTGAGCTAAAAGTGCTTCAATTTTTCTGTTCGCTTTTTCTTCTCTGAGTTTACTTTCTTCTCTTGTTAGTTTATTTTCTTCTTAGAGGGCTATAATCTGCTCAGTCAATACATTGACCGACCGAGTCAGTTCGTTGTTCTTTATTTCGGATTTAGTCAAATTTTTTTTCGGATTTCCTTGGTCCTTTTATTTACCTCTTCGTCATCATCTGAAGAATCCCATAAAGGCCGTTGTCTTTTTGTCTTGTTCTCTGCTTCGTCATTTATTAGTTCTACGACTTCTTAAATTTCTTCTTTTATTGGGTCTTTCATCTCTGATATGCTTTCCTCTTCTTCAGATGACTCTTCGTATGTGCCGTCTTCGCTATCTTCAACTTCTGACGCTTCTTTGTTGCCGTCATTATTTTCGCTAATAAATTTTTTATGATGTTTATCAGAGCTAATTTTGTTAATGTTAAAATCTGCAGGAGACAACGGGTTGTCGCTTACTTTATCTTCTGGTGATAGCACCTGCGTGATATTACGAAAGAGGCGAGGGATGTCACTCATAATGCCTGACTGCGGTGAAACACAAGGGTCTTAAACGAAATTTTAAAAATATTACTCCAACGACTCTGTTTTTTTCTACCAGGTTGAGCGCTGTCAACTCGCTTCTGGGTGCCGTCCTAGTTACCTCTCGGTTGTTTACTTCCTGATTTTTTAGGAAGGAATCTGATTTACGTTTCTCTCCTCACAGATGTGCCGTTTCTGTCCGACCTTGGTTGTAAAACAAGATTTTACAGTGTCATCCCTGCCGACATCATGCGAGTTATCCTATTCTTCGTTCAGTAAAGTTTAACTATGTTTCCGAAAAAGCCTATAAAGGCAACTTCTCTGCGGTTTAACAATAGCCAACCTCACGTAAACTCTTCTCTTTGATTAAATACAAAACGCAAAGTTCGCGCGGCCGTAGCCCCTTATTACTAATAAGTACTAATAAGTACTGTTAACCCTGGTGGTTGCTTCTCCCAAAGCGCGTCTGCACTTCCTTTCTATCCAGATGCTCAAGTCAAATTTAGCCTTAGCCTAGATCTAGACTTTGCGTCATGAGGTCAGACCCAAATTTTCATTTTATACGTACCACACTTGCTTGAAGCGTAGAAATTAATGTTATTTTTCTGTTAAAGTGATAAGTGTTTATTAATTAAACTTTTTTTGCTATTTTCCTTAATGAGATGTCTTTGGCTTTTTCTATAATGTTCTGGTACCACTGGTGTAACAAACATGCAATGTTTGCTAAATTCCCAAAAAATAGTATACGATTGTAAGAATATCACTAGAGTATTGGAAACTATTTATTAAACTTTAAACACCATTAATACAAAATAATATGCACACGAGTTGCAATCTATGCACTGACAAACAATCGCATCTGACTAACGTATTGTCACGTCCACTGTGTTGCCACTGTCACCAGACTATTTATTTTACTTTCATAAAGTGTTACAAAATTATCAAATAAAAACAAACACATTAATATATTATACAGCTCAATTATACACCCGTTTTGAATAAAAAAAATCGAATTTTACGATAGTGGCGACATCTGGTGGTGAGGCCAAGTACTTATCTGGCCGCCCTTTAGCTAACTGCGTATATAAAAATATTTGTAATTTTTTACCTACATTTTATTTGAGTATAATTGACATTACCGTTAAAATATAGGGATATTAGATAAAAACTTTTAAAATAAATTTACGTAAAAACATTCAAAGTAACACCCCAAATCAAATAAAATACAAGAAACAACATCTACACTTTTACAGGAGCTTTAAAAGTTTTGAAACTCTTTTGAAACAAGTCCATTTCGAACTTTTTGTTTGTAGTTCTTCAAATGAAAGGTCCATTGCGGTGGTCTTTAACTTTTTTAGCAAACTGAAGAGTATCCTTTTTACCAGAATTCGTTTTTTACATTAAATCTCCGTGTTTATTTCCCTTTAGAAAACTTAGTAAGCTGCAGAGAAATGTTTTTGAATATGTAGTTAGGTCAAAAAGTTTTAAGTATATCTTCTTTATATTTACAATATAAATTATATACAAACTTTATAACAGAATGACAAATATTACTGGAAGGGAACTGTTCATAAAAATAAGTAAGTACGAGGTTAATATATTGCAGCAGCTAGCACAATATTATGCCTAAACATAAACTATTATACCAATAAGATAACTATTATACCAATAAGATAACCCATTAAAAATATGCACCAATGACTAAAGTAGGGGAGAGTAGTAGTAAACAAAAAAAGTGTTTGACTTAAAAACATTAATTTTTATATTTAAAGTAAAATTTTCAAAACAGTATGTTACACTCTTACAACTCTTTTTTAACGTTCTAAGAACGAAATTCACTAAAAATTTACATAATGAAAAAAAAAATAAAACCTAAAGAAAAATACCGAAAATTGGTTTATTGTATAACAGTTTGGTATCATTGGTAGACAGTGAAACATTTACTTATGACAAAACTGAATTAAAAATGAATTAAATAATATTTTTATCGGTTTGAGACATTTGTAGAGTGCATTTTATTTAACGAAAATTATTTTTTTGCATATTAATAACGTTTTATTATAATTTCAATATTTCAACTCTCACAACCAACCCCATTTTTAAAAAATTATTTAATATATTTTTATTGGTCTGAAACATTTCTTGAGTGCATTTTATTAAACAAAAATTATTTTCTTTCTTATAAAATAACATTTTATTATAATTTCAACATTTCAACTCTCACAACCACCCCCTTTGTCACAAATAAAAAAATATTTTTAACAATTTGAAACATTTTTAGAGTGCATTGTTTGTAGACAAAAATTAATTTTTTACTTATAAAACGAGCCTACTTTTTTCAACCCCTTTTGATGAAAATAAAATCCTTAAATCCTTAACTTAGACATGGACATAAATAGAAAAAATTTGTTTTATAATATATTACAATTTTTTTATTTTTCCAAAAAACTAAAAATAAATAATATTTATATAAAACGAGGTATAAAATAAATGAATATCTATTCATCAGATACATAGATGCATATGTATATATTAAATGTCTATTAGTTCCATAGAAATGCTCCAATGCTTCAAATTATAGAATTTTTCCATGCTCCAAAATTTATTCAAAAAAGTACCATTGGTATTTTTACAATAACTGGGTTAATTTTGATGCTACAAAATGCAAAAACGATTTTACAGGTAATTTAACGAGCTATAAGTATAGTAATGTTAAAACATTCTAAAGTACTTTATGTTTAAAGGGTGAAGGGTCAAAGGGTCGGAGACCAGTGGTTCATGCGCTATAAAGCAAACTTCAACCAACTATATCTCCGTTATTCTTTAAGCTACAAAAAAAATTTAAAAATGAAAATTTTTGTTGAAAAAAACCTATTTTTTGTATTGTATTACTTTTACGTATCTTTTATAGTTTTAAAGTTATTATAAAAAAAAAGATTTTTATTTAATATTTACAAAAAAAAATGTAATCATCCTTTTTTCAAAACTCGGTATTCTAAAGTTGCTAAACTTGTGGATCATACAAAAAACACTATAATAAAGTGAATTCTATAAGGAAAACAATTGTTTCAATTCTAGTGAACATGATGTTAATTTTATTGCGTTTTTTTGTTACAAAAATTGAGCAACCCATCGTTTTTTGATCGTATCTTACGTATAGTTAGTGCAAAGGACTTTGACTACCAGTTATTTTAAAGGCCTTTTCAAGCTCTTTTAAAAATTTTATATGAGTTTTTGTCGAAAAATGTACCTGTTTTCCGTTATTTAACCCTAAATACTTGCATTGAAAGACAAAAACAAAAACCAACCTTCTTTGAACAGCCATAACTCAGTTAATATTGAACTGAAAATATTCATTAAAAAGCCAATATGTTTGTTTTTTATGAGCTTTAATTTTAGTTTTGACATTTTCTTTCATAAAACTCTTAGTTTCAGAGCTATTCTTAAAAAAAGCTTTGAAAAACATGTTTTTTTTTTAAACGAAAAATGACACTTTTTAACAGCGAATAACTCAAAAACTATTGATCTAGCGAAAAAAATGTTTACCACATTTTTTGTTTAAAATTTGTCCTTATATAGAATACCGTGGTTATTTCGAGTGAAAAAATTTCCACCCTCGAAAAGGGTGGCAAACACCCCAGGATGGAAGCGCACTTTGGCACTATATAGCTTTTGTTCCTTGAGTAATTATTATTTATTAACACACAAAATTTCAAATGAATCGATTCAGTTATAAATATTTCGGAGGTAAAAACCCAAAGCAACTGGACTAATGTAACAACTGGCTATGTAGTAAATTAATGAGTGGAGCCAGGCTATTTTTCTAAAAATTATTTTACATGAACTAATGAGGTATGGATGGATTTAATAAGCCGATAAGTTATATCTGAATTTGCGATTAATATGGAAAGAAATATGAAGTATTTACAAAAATATTGTTGTACACGGAAAAGAAAAAATTTATTTATTAAAAAAAAAATTGTTATTGTCACAAAGAATAAAGGGCTTTATTGAAAATTGGCAAACTGTTAAAACAGTCAGATAACACAGCTCAGTATTTTATAGATTGTTTGCTTTACTCGTAACTTAACTGAAAATAAATAAACTTACTTTTGCGTTCAAAAAGGATAATATATGAAATATTATTGATCTCGTGGAGCAAGGAATGTCTCAGAGGGACATAGCGGCAGTGGTGGGCCTAACACAAGGAGTTGTATCAAAAAGTTTTGCTAGGTATCAGTAATTAGTAACGCTGTAAAATAGACTAAGACAAAGTCGCCAAAAAGGAACAATGGCTCGCCACGATAATTTTATTGTCGAAGTAGCTAAGAGACCCAACAATTTGTTATCCACAGTTCCAAAGGCAACTTGTGAGAGCTACACAGTTACGGGTTCTAAAGTTATCCAAGTAGCGCAAGATTAATCGCTTAAATTGATGTTTTTATCACCAAAAATAAAGATTAGAAATTGGCAAAACGTGCTATTTTCAGAGTTGGTAAGAGTTGACAGCCAGTACACCGAAAATATCAAAATACACAGAGGAGTCCGCCAGGGTTGCGTGCTGTCCCCACTACTTTTCAATGTCTACAGTGAAGCGGTATTTCAAGAAGCGCTCTCAGACTCAATAGAAGGTATATCTATCAATAGAGAAGTTTTGAATAACTTACGTTTTGCAGACGATACAGTAATAATTACGGATAACAAGAATGATTTACAGAACCTAATGCAACGCCTTAATGAACGCTGTCATGAGTACGGACTGAAGATAAATTTAAAGAAAACTAAATGCATGATCATGACTAAATCTCCACATGCAAATATCCAATTGACTATTGAAGATACTGCAATTGAGAATGTTAATAACTATAAATATTTAGGAACATGGATAACATCAGATGTAGACCAAACCAAAGAAATTAAAACACGTATTGAAATAGCACGTACATCATTTATTAAACTTAAAAAGTTTCTTTGTTGTCGGGATATAAGGTTAGAACTACACCTGAGAATGCTTCGATGTTACGTGTTTTCTACTCTTCTTTATGGTCTGGAAGCTTGGACACTCAAACAAGTTCATCTGAATAAGCTGGCCGCCTTTGAATTTTGGTCTTACAGAAGAATCATACGAATATCATGGATTCAAAGAATGTCAAACATGGAAGTAACTAGAAGGATAGGAAATGAGGCGGAAATAATATTAACTATTAAAAGACGAAAACTTGAGTACTTGGGACATGTGATGAGAGGGCAAAAATACGCAATATTACAACTTATTATGCAGGGCAAAATCCGAGGAAAGCGAAATGTGGGAAGACGAAGAATATCCTGGCTTAAGAACTTAAGGAATGGTTTGAATGCAGTAGTGCAGAACTTTTTAGAGCGGCAGTCAACAGAGTCCGCATAGCCATGATGATTTCCAACCTTCGATAGAAGATAGAACTTAAAGAAGAAAGCTATTTTCAGAAGAAACCAGGATTTGTAAAAAATCAGATGACCGAAAAATTCGTGTACTTAAAGGGGGAGAAAGACAAGCAGAAATAGAAATACTCAAATCAGTTTTAAACGACAATGTCATTTCCTGAGGTGGCATTATTATTAATAAAAAAAATCCTGTTATTTTCATGCAATCATATTATTAATAGTTAGTGGGTATGTTGATTTAGTTCTAGAACCTATAATTGGTCTCTGGAAAGGTGTAGTGAGAGAAAATTTAATTTTCATGTATTATAATGCATCTCCACATACCAGGAGAGCGACTGCTAACCTCCTTAAAGCAGAAGATATCACTGTTCTGGAGTGGCCTCACCCGATTTTAAACCTACAGAGCAATTGTGGAATATCTTCAAAAGAAGATATAGAGGTCACCGAGAAAACCACAAAGCACTGGACAGATAGTACAAGCTGCTCTTAAAGAATAGAACAAATTACCACAGAAAAATATTGACAAAAGCTTTTAAAGCTTTTTTAATTATTTTTTAATGCTCAAATAATATTTTAGAAATAAAGAATAACTATTATCTATTATTATTCAAGTTACCTATTTTAAAAATTATTTCTATTACTAGAGTTCTTTGCCAAATATAATTAACAATAACATTATATTACTTATATAATGTTTTTATTAGTCCCAATTTATTGTCTTATTCTAATTTATTGTAGCACAAATAGTACATTCTTACACCAGTCTTCTACATCGTCGGAACTGTTCATCCAATAAAACCGTTCCCGAATTCGCTGAAGGGTCTTCTTAACACCAAAATGCCCTCCTGATGGACTGTCGTATAACTGACGAAGTACTTCGGCTATTCTGCTCTTTGGGATCACCAACTGTCTTCTCTTCTCTGAACCGTCATCATTTTCCAGGACTCGTTTGAGCAAGCCATCTTCCATGATAAATGAATCCCACTTCTGACACAACTATAATGTTTTTATTAGTCCTAATTTATTGTCTTTATTCTAATTTATTAAAACTCACGATAATTTATTATTAATTTATTAAATAACTACAACTATTTATTACGTTCGTACATTTAAATACCGAGCCCCGAATTTATCTTCTTACTGACTATCAATAAAAGCTCCGTGTTATTTATATACAAAGTGCTGTTATCTCGAAACATCTAGATATGCATTGATCATTCCATTCACTAGATGACTCATCCAACTAGTCTAGAAAAGTCTGATCGCCTTCTGGTAAATTTGGATTTGGGTCGCCGACAGCATTCGGTACCTGAGGTTAATATTCGGTGCTAATCTATAATTGCAGTATTATTTTAATCCCTGCAAAGTGCTGACGTGCTTAAAATATTTTTCTTTGCTAAATAATAATTATCAGTATCGAATTCCCATTAAAATCTAATTATAGCTTAATAAGTATTTTGGGAGATTCGAATAAATTTGATATTTTCATGAAATTATCTAGCTTTATTAAACATAAAATAGTTTATTAAGTGCAATAAATAAATTAATTAGTGTGGTAATAAGCTGTGAAAATGTATGATGAAATACCCCTGAACAAGGACAAAATAGTGGAGAATAAACAGCAAGCACAGTTATGATTAATTTCAACATCACGATAACCAACAATCAAAATTGTAAAAATACTGTTGATAAAGATAAGGACACACCACTACAAAAATTTGTATAAAACATAATATGCTTTTTTGTTAAAAGTTTACAATGAAACTTTATCTTATTTATTAATGAAAATCCTAGACATAGAAATGCCACAGAAATTTTTATTTCTAAAAACTTATCCATTAATTGAGTTTCTGTGTATTGTCCTCGAATTTCAGTTACTGTGCAAAATTTTTCCAATATTTTAAACATCAAAAGTGGTACATCAATAATTGGGGAAGATCCTACGGGGCTCATACAAAAATATGTCATTCGGATCAAAACACTTCTGTCGATTTATCATTAATATCTCCAGATATCGCTTATAGATCTAACTGGACGGTGGTAACAGATACTTTTGGATCGACTAATTTTCCTATTCTTATAAAACTTAATATATCGAGGGAACATTTTAGTAACACAATACAATCAAAAATCAAATGGAATCCTAAAAAAGGTAACTGGATGGAATACTAACGAACTTACATTTTACATTTCAGTTATAAACCGCAACTACTTAATGTCAATCTTCTTCTTCTTTTAGTGCCTATCCTATATGGATCTTGGCTACCACAATGGCCCATCGTATTTTATTAGCAGCTGTTCGAAAGAGGTCTGTGGTGGTCATATCTGTCCACTGTCTCAAATTCTTAAGCCAGGATATTCGGCGGCGACCTAGTCCTCTATTTCCTTCTATTTTCCCTTCTAATATCAATAGTAGGATTCTATATTTATTTTCGTTTCTTACTATATGTCCGAAGTATGCTAACTTTCTCTCTTTATTGGGTTTCAAGACTTCAGGTTCTTTTTGTAAACCTTGCATTATTGCGTCGTTAGCGATAGCACCACATCTCGAAAGACTGCAACCGTCTACAAAACGCATCAGTGAGTGCCCATGCCTCTGCTCCATACATAAGAATACAAAACACATAACAATTAAGGATTTTGAGTCGGAGATGTAAGTTCGAGGTTAAATTACAGAAAACTTTCTTTATCTGTTGGAAGACACTTGCTTTTTCGATCCTACCTTTAATCTCGTATGAGTGATCCCAGCTGTCTGTGATATTGCATCCTAGGTATGTTATTTTTTCTGTTCTATCTATAAATAGATGTTCAGAGTACTCATTAAACAGCAAAGGCGAGCTTATGCAACCTTGTTGTACTCCTCTTTGTATTGGGATATCATCGGATAATTGATTGTCTACTCGAATCTTGGCTACTTGTTTTCTATAAAAATTGGCTATTATTCTTATATGCTTGTCATCGATGTTTGCGATTCGCAAAATTTCAATAAGCTTCTCATGCTGTACTTTGTCAAATACCTTTTCGAAGTCAATAAAACAGGAAAAGAGATCTGTATTAACATCTCTTGCTCGTTGTATCAATACTTGTATGCTAAAAAGTGCTTCGTTGTGCTAAGACCGCTGCGAAATCCAAATTGTACATCAGAAATATTCTCCTAAAATTTCTTGTATATGCGAGCATGGATGACGTTTAAGAATATTTTGAATGCGTGGTTCATGAGGCTAATGATTCGGTGTTCTTCACATTTCTTAGTATTTGCTTTTTTTGGCAGTGGTAGAAATATGGACATGTACCAATCTTTTGGTAAAGTTCCTGTTTTATATATACTTTTAAATAATTTTGTCATAATAAGTCTTGATTGTATATATATATATATATATATATATATATATATATATATATATATATATATATATATATATATATCCGGTTTTTTAGGCGTTACGCCCGTCCGGTAGGGATCTATGGAGGAGTATCACCGAGCCGCAAGCCCTTATCTCTTGCCGTACTGCTCCACCATAGGCCGATCAGATCCCAGCATATTCTAGTCTAAGCCGCAGATTCATCTAGAATTTTAAACTGCTGCGTTAGACTTTTTGTTTTCTGTACACCGAGCTGGGGCTCGATCCCACATCCACCGAACCATTCGACAGTGAAGCGAATGAGAGGCAGCCGCACAGCCCGCTGAGCTATCTGTCCGACATAAGTCTTGATTGTCTTCTATAAATTTCAATACCTCAGCATATATTTCATCAGATCCTGGCGCTTTGTTTTTTAGACGACTTATAGCAGATCTTACATCTAATTTTGTTATTATTGGTCTATTCTCGACGTTGTTATACTTCAATGTGTTGGTTGTCACTGAACAGTCTTGCTATATATTCCTGCCATATGTCCAGTTTCTCTTGCGTATTGAATAGTATGTTTTTATCTTTATTAAACAGTGCAGTGGGCATTGTTGTTCTATATATTCCTGCAATTTCTTTGATCTTCCTGTGCATATTGAATATATCATGTTTTTTATGTAGGATCTCTATTTCTAAGCATTTCTTTAATAGCCAATGCTCTTAATGCCAATGGTAAATATAAATACCTTATAAAAGACATTTAATTTGCCGCTACATGCTTAATTTCAATCAAAAGAGCTAATCGTCACCCTCGCCTTGGTAGGATAGTGACTGTGATTTGAAAGTCGTTTGAAAAAAAGCTTTAAATTATATCAACAACAGTAATTCAAAAAATTATATACAAGTTAAAGAAAAAATGGTATTATCACTTTTTTTTAAAACAAGGCTAAGCGTTACTGGGTTAACTACTGCGCTAAACTTACCAAAAATATTCCATCTAAGGATATAATGCAACAGGCAAAATACATGCAAAATGTGCCTTTACCTACCTTTAAATGTAGTAAAGGATTTAATAGATAATACATATGTTCAAAAGAATCTATGTAATTTTTGAAATTTTTGAAACCTTTCAAATTTATGAAATTACAATTTGCATTAACAATTACTAGTAACACAGCTCCAGGTATGGATTAAGTTACATACAATATGAGATGAAATTTACCCATTGTTGGTAAATTATTTCTTTTAAATTTTTTAACGATATTTTATTCTATAACGGTGTCATTGGAAGTGGAAAAATGTTGTAGTTGTACCAACCACCAAACCACAGAAAATTCGTAACCTTGCAGAAGCTCATTTTGTTATTATCATGAGCTACGAAAACTTTGAAACCAATTATTAAGCACAGATTAGAATTTAATACTTTTCTTTAGGCAGATGTTTCTACCAGAGTGTTTAATGTCAAAGAAAAATTATGTAAGGTCGAATAAAAATTCTATAATATGTAGATTCCAGACAATCATCTACAGGTTAACCACAGTGCTCCGTTATTTTTCCCCTTTTAATATTTTAACAAAAGAAATAGACAGTGGAAAAAATATTGATAATATTATATAGTATGCTGATAATTTTGTCGTTTATAAAACTAACAAAAAATTAGAAGCAGGCATAACTGAGCTCACCTCACATATACAGCTAACTACTTTGAAATGTAAATCGTTGGGCTTTTTCTTAACCCCTGAAACATCTAATGTTACTATCTTTACAGTCTAATATTTTTCTTCTTATTTTTATATAGGCATGACTCTGTCTGTTTTTTAATGTGCCTCAAGTAAGTTGTCATTTCATCGTTTTTGTGGTCTTCCTACTGTTCGTCTTCCTATTAGTGAACCGTCTCTTGCCGTCTTTACTAGTCTATTTATTGTCATTCGGCTTATATGATCGTTTCATTCTACTCTTCTATTTCTTATCCAGTTTTTGGTGTTCTCCACCTTGCATCTATGTCGTATATCTGTACTTCTAGCTCTGTCCCATAGTGTCTTACCATCAATTTTTCTCAAGGGTTTTCATCTCTGCTGTTTCTAGCATCCTTTTTGTCCTCTCTGTGTCTTGTCTCTGCCGCGTATGTCATTATTTTCTGATGACTGTTTTGTAAATCAAACAGTCTAATATTGATAACTGTATGACAGTCTCATACGGATAATATAAACGAATATTGTATCTTATATCCAGTATCAAATAAAGTATCGAATAAATATTGTATTGTTTGTAAAATTTCACATGATACATATTTTTATTTTGTTGTTATAATTGGCTGTAAAGTATCTTTTAATCAAAACTAAATAAAAGATCTACGCATCTATTTCATTATTAATTTTGACTTGCAATTAGTACAACTGTTGACAGAAACGACAAAGCATTATATTTTAAGATACGTTTTAGACTATATGTTTCTGCAAATATAGTTAACATCTCTGTGGACGAAATTCAGAAATTTGATCCTCAAATAAATGTTTTTCGTATTTGTTTAAGAAATACGTAAATAAGGAAAAGCGAGACTTCTTGTCGGTAAGCTTATGAATTCGATATAATACATTTCAGATCTTATTTTTCTGACAATATTGGAATTGTATTTGTGATATTTTTTGTGATATCCTCTTACAAGGTTTAGCTATTTCGGCCAGCGGGAAAGCTCAAGAAGTGCTTTGGTTTTTGATAAATCTATAACTTTCTGACTACTATGCAAACTTTTTCAAGTGAAATTTTGTGATTATAGTAGCGGAACATGTAAATAATTAAGAAAAAATGTGTAATGACATTCATCGAACGTAACCCATTCTACCTAAACTAACCATACTACTGCTCTGGAAATAAAACGAAGAGCTATGATTATTGGAGGGGAACCAGGATTACTTACTCCACCCATGGTCATTCAAAATGACTTACAAAACAGAAAGAGTAGACCACGGAAAGTATAATAAATAGAAAGGTAAAATATTTAGCGATTCAACAGAGGTAACGAGCTTAACACCTACACTAGAGTTATATATTTTAATAAACTTAAAAATAATTTTAAATACCTTATATAATAGCAAAGTTAATAAAAATGGTTGTATAAGTTTTGCAATAATAAACTATTAATAAATTCCTGTCTTTGTAATTTACATTTACTACCAACTGCAAGCATAAAAAATGTGATCTAAGTCGCCAACCACATTGCAGGTTTCACAAAGTTCGATGTTGTCTACACCGATTTTATATAAGTGTTGAGGAAAGCTTGCATGTGCGAATTTCAGCCTACAAATGGTTACAATATCATTTCTTGTAAAATCATAATCTTGTCGTAAATAATGATGTCACAACCCTGTCGGAATTCTTGGATGTAACAGTGTGTATCGTGTGAGGCTATTAGAGTAATACTTTTTCCAATAAAAATTCCATTTTCGCTTGAAATTACTCTTAGATGTCATTAAATATTAGTCCAGTTGAACGCTTTTTCGGCTAAGGAAGCTTGATTGCCTGGAAGTCCTATATGGGGGCTACTCAAGTGAATTTTAATAAATATTTCCTTTTTTAATTTATAAACTTTTAATTCTGTAATAAAGGGATTTATATCAGTAGCCTTCACAATAATTGAGTTAGCAATGCAGAACAGATATGAAGTCAAAAAGTGTATTTTTTTAACTTGTTTTTTTTTTCGATATAATCGAAGACTTTAATAATACCACTCACTTATGCAGAAAAAATGGAAGAATTATTATTAAGTGTAAATGGTGGTTCTAGTGCTTCAATGTGAAGTGGTTTCACATTCGTTGAAAACATTGCATCCAAACAGAGCCTTAGAGAAGTATTTTGAATTAAAATTATAAATTTGTTGCATGTGTGAGTTTATTTCAAATATGTAAAAAGAAACAAAATAAGACTTACACACAATCAATTGAATTTTACCACCAAAACGACCGGTTTCGCATACTACAATTTGCTAAGCATCTTCAGGTCTAACGGTACCGGGTAAATTAAATGTTAAAATTACAAAAACCCACATTAGGGTGCTGTCTTATAAAGATAGAAATTACAGCAATTATGTCAATATTAAATGTCTGTGATTATTAATTTGAATAAAATTGATAAAACAGACAAAGTAACACCCACAAATTGGTATAAGATAATCTATTGAATTGAAATAAATTAGCAAATAACCAAAATAGTACTTACATACCGGTACAAGAATTATTAATTAGTGATTTGGAAACCATAGTTCAAATTATCTTGGATTGCTAATGACGGGTGATTATCGGTTTTGCTGGTTTCAAAAACTTTCCCGCTAATTTCCGAACAGTTACAATAAAACCGATGATCAGCCATTATCAGAAATCCAGGATAGTTTAAACTATGTTTTCCAAATCACTAATTAATAATTCTTATACCGGCATGTAAGTAGTATTTTGGTTATTTACTAATTTATGTCAGTTCAATAGATTATCCTATACCAATTTGTGAGTTTTAGTTTGTCCGTTTTATCAATTTTATTCATAATAATAATCACAGACAAAAAATATTGGCATAATTGCTGTAGTTGTTATCTTTATAAGACAGCACCCTACATATATATATATATATATTATATATATATATATATATATATATATATATATATATATATATTTTATTATACTTCTTCTTCCACAAACGCGGAAGGAACAAAAATAATTAAGGAATCCATCGGAAGTAAGTTTTTAAGAAATCTGAAGACAAAATATGTATTAATTTTAAGATAGAAAGTTTGTATATTTGTAAATAGATAGATTAGTACCGAAATTTTATGACTTATAAAGAACTAAGCCATTCTAAACGAGTTATTGACAAACCATTTGTACATTATAGAAAATAAGCTGTTACCTGAAGGATTAGTCCGGTATTGTGTTGTATAAATCTTCTATTATGACTAAGGCAAAAATCTTTGAAATGTATAAAAATTATTTGTTTACAAGGAAATGACCATTGTTAAAAGATTAAAGTTCCTTGCTTGAAAACGGTAATTAGCATTCCAACAAGTGTGGTAAACAAATTTGGATTTTGTGATGAGACGATCTTTTTGGAAGGAGAAATCGACAGACCGAGGGTTGATAGAGTTTTTGTTGGTTCGAGAAGACAGTGATGTTTGAGTGATCGAAAAGAAAGGTTGCGTCTCGACAGGCGGTGTGTTCGTGAGTTGGAGGCCGGCATTGTTAAGTGGATAAAGTTACCAGTCTTGTTAGCAGAATTGTGGAAGAAGTAGATTGCAAGTCGATGTAAAGAAATCCTTGAATCTAAAGTGTGCAGTTTCTGGAATACGTGTTAAATAGTTGTGGCACCAGGTGAGAAAAGAGATCCTTGGGTCACGAAGAAGTTATATGAATGTTTGAAGAAGTGATTTTCGTGTGTTAAGTGTTGGAGAATTGAGTCAGGAGGTTAAATTAAGTCAGTTAAATTGGCTGAAGGAGCAGATACTGAAACAAGAAGCCGAGGCGCAAGGTGGAAGAACACATTGCTGTGGAAGGTGGACAATTCTTTGTGTGGTCCTAAAACAATCCAGGGAAGAAAGGTCAGATATTTTCCTTTTTCAAGTTGAAAGGTGTGTAAATCTTAAATGCGATTTGTTTACCTCATTGTTGTTACCAGTTTAAAGCATGATTAGACCTTTTTACATTTATCAAATGTTTTTAAAGTTTTGTTTCCATAATAAAATAGATTTTTTAAATATAAGGAAGATAAAAGTTTATAAAGGTATCCAAATTTAAATTAGTTTCAAATTGTTTTGTCTCAAGAAGAAAAATAAGAATTAAAATTTTCTTTTTGTATTAATTTCATTACATGCATATTCGCTGATTGAAAAGATAACGGCAAATTTAATAATTGTTTTTTTTTTTATAAAATAAAAAATATCTGTATTTTATGTATTATACTTTTTATTATTATCCTTTGTTTTTCCTATCCCGATAAATACAACTAGAAAACTTTGAACTCACTGAACATAAGAAATATCAGAAGTTTATTTTTTAGGACATTGATAACGAGAAAGTATATTTTTGTGATTGTTTCAAGTAAATAAATTAAAATCAAAAATACAAAATCATAACAACTGTCGCCCAAACGTGTGAAGCTTAGAAAGTATTTCTAGTTGGAATTTAAAAGGATAGGGAAAGAAAGCAGGTTGATTGAGAATTTATTTCCGATGGTCAAAGTTTATAATAACTGCATTTTATGACATAACATTTCAAATTTCTCTAGGTACAAGTTTTGCATGATATATTTTATTATATTTGATTGATTTTTACAATTGACAAAAGTTTTAAATTTTATTGCATTTATTTAAATTTATTGCATTTGGGATAAGAGAAAAATTTTTTCGTCTTTGCAACATTACTCGAATTTCATATTTGGCGGGGATATTATTGCACAAATTTAAGAGTTTCATATCAGGCGGGGATAAATTTGAACTACATGTCGATCACGAGAAGCAAAAGCAAAGAAAACAAAAAACAAGAAGAACATATAGAACAAGAAGACATTTTTGAAACAACAATCATGGCATCAGAACAACAGGAATTGTCAGGAATAGAGAAAATGTTACAAATAATGATGCAAAAAAATGGATAAAGTGGATAAAACAATGGAACAGAATCAAAGAGAAACTCACAAGAGAATGGAAGAAAATCAACGTGAAACGAAACAAGCAATAGAAAAAAACCGACAGGAAACACAACAAGTGATAAAAGAAGTTAAAAGTTGCTTAGAGAATGTTAAAAAAGAAATGGCAGAACAAGAGGTGGAAATTAAAAAAATGAAAAACAAAATGGAAAAGGAATTAGAAGAGTTAGAAACAAAGTTTGAAAACGCTCTGCAAGAAGATAAGGAAGAAATAGAAATAAGATTGAAACGGAATGAAAATTTAATTAAGGAAATAAGACACCAAAATAGAGTCGGAGAAACAAGAGAAATAGTTATCCAGAATTCCGGCGAAATAAAAATACAGTTTGGCGGGGATGTAAGAAAACTACACCCCGTACCGTTCATGAATAATCTAAAGAAGAAGATACAATACATGGGAAATTTTGAGACAGCTAAGGAAGTTATCAGAAATCATCTCAAAGATGAGGCAAGTCTATGGTTTGACAGCAAAGTGGAGGAATTTGAAAATTGGCAAGAATTTGAAAACAAATTTCTGAGTTTTTTCTGGGGAAAGACAGAGCAATTACAGATAAATAAGGAATTGCAAAATGGGAAATACCATGAGAAGATGGGTATATCAGAAAAAACATACGCATTGCAAATGTACAATAACGCAAAACATCTGCAATACAATTATTCATCTGAGCAATTAGTCGAGTTGATTGCAAGACACTTTGAAGACACAATGGAAGACCACATAAATTTACAAAACTACAAAGATATCGATAGTTTATGCCAATTCCTACAAATAAGGGCATCACGGATACAGGAAAGAAGAGCAAGAAGGTCACAAGAGAATTATAGACATCGAGAAACTCAGGAATACAGAGAGAGAGGACAAAATTTTAGGAGGGATTACACTAGACGAGAATTTATTCCCAGGAGGGAAAACGAGAATCGGGGAAAATAGAAGAGGAAATGATGATTTCAGAAATCGGCCATGGAATGAAGACAGATATCGAGAAAATCAAAACAGAAATAACACCCGCACATATCCAGAAAACAGAAATTACAATAGACGAAATGAACAGGAATATCGTGGAAACCGAAACGGATATGACAGACCAAAAGAAAATAGAAGAGAGGTAAATCATACACAAATAGAAGAAAATGAGGATGAAAGAAATAGAGATGAGAGAAGAAATACGGAAGAACAACAGTCGGTTTTTCACGAAAGCACCCACTAAAAACAAAAAACCAGGCAGGAATTTTTTGTCACCCGAAGGAATTCATTAAATTGGCAGGAAATAATGAGGAAAGAAGAGGAGTTAATTTAAAATTTGTAGATGGTTTCATTAACAATAGACCAATAAAGATTTTGATAGACACCGGGTCAGAAATAACCTTAATAAACAGAAAATTAATAGAAGAAGTACAGTTGACAAATTTAATATACAAAATACCAAGGGTAAATTTGGTGGGTGCGAATAAACGGATTTTGGCAACGATAAATGAAGGCATACGAGTGATGGTACGACTGGATAAAAAAATGTATGCATTACAATGTGTAATAATGCCAAACATGTCGCATGACATGATTGTAGGAGTGGACGAACTGGCAGAAAAACATGTAGTAATAGATTTCAAAAATAACACGATGAAACTGACTGAAGAAAAGGAAGGAGAACAGGAAAACGAACATGGGAAACAGAAAATTGATATTTCGGAGAAAGAACAAACAGTGGAAATGAATCTGGCAACGAAGCAAGGACAAAGAAGAAAAAGGAAAAGACTTAAGAAAAGGATAAAGGAAGTCAATACCGGGGATTCCTCAAAAGAAGAGATGAGCCCCGAAGAAGAAGAAGAAGAAAGAATATCAACAAAGGAAGATGAAAACGACATAATTGAAACAGTGGTTTTTAGGGAAGAGATTAATGAAAAAGAGGATGAAGAATGGACGATAAATATGTGTCAAGAATCTGAGGAAAGAGAAATTAAATTGATGTGTGGAGAAGAAAGAGAAAATGAGTTGCGTTTGATATTAAAAAAATACGAAACGTTGATAAATGAGGAAAACAGAGTGGCCAGAAAGTACGAACATTCATTTGAGGTAAAAAACTTGGGAAATTTTCGATCGAAAACGTACCCGATTCCATACAAGTATCGACAACAGGTGAAAGAAGAAATTAATAAAATGTTGGAAGATCAAATAATTGAACGATGTGATTCACCGTATATTAATCCAATTGTAATAGTAAAGAAAAGCAGTGGAGAATTGAGACTATGTTTAGATGCCAGAAATATCAACCAGCACACGGTATCACAATATGAATCACCTCTAAACATCGAGGCCATATTTGGAAGAATTACAGGGTCACACATATTTTCTAAAATTGATTTAAAGCATAGTTTTTGGTTGATACCTTTAGCTGAAAAATGTAGAAACTACACCGCTTTCTCAATTGATGGTATTGTCTACAGATTCAAGGTAGTGCCTTTTGGTTTACAAAGCGCTTGTGCAGCACTGGTACGGGCTTTACATTCGATTTTAAATCGATACGAAGATTTCATAGTCCATTACATCGACGATTTGTTGATTTTTTCACGAGATGTACAGAGCCATATGAAACATATAAAAATAATTCTGGAAGAATTGGATAGAGCGGGATTAAAATTAAACATCGAAAAATGTCAATTTTTCCAAAAGGAAGTAATTTATCTAGGGTTTCAATTGGACACTAAAACAGTCAGCCTAGCCGAAGATCGAGTCAAGCTCATTGATGAATATCCAAGACCAACCAATTTGAAAACATTGAGAGGTTTTCTTGGCACGATCAATTATTTTAAAAAACTAATTCCCGATTTAAGCCAGAAGGAAATTCCTCTAATAAAATTACTAAAAAAAGGGATAAAATGGAATTGGAAAGAAGAACAGGAGAAGGCTTTTCAAATATTAAAACAAGAATTTGCGAAAGGAACGAAAATATACCACCCCAATTATAATCTACCATTTATACTCCGAACTGATGCGTCAATACAAAAATTTGCAGGAGTTTTGTCACAGATACAAAACGATCAAGAAGTGCCAATATGTTTTATATCTCGAGTGACAAAGACTCACGAAAGAAAATATAGCGTGACAGAATTGGAATTTGCCAGTGTACTATTTTGTGTAAACAAATTAAGATATTACTTATTGGGAGCCAAATTCACAATCGAGACGGATCATGCCGCGTTGATTCACATCATGAAGAACCGATTGGTGAATAATCGGATACATAGAGGCATTCTATTATTACAGGAGTACGATTTTGAATTCCGGTATATCAAGGGAAAAGACAATATCATAGCCGACGCACTAACACGGGATGAAGACACGGGAAAAAAGGAAGCAATTACGTTACATGTGGGACTAAATATCTTGACAGAAGAAGAAGGTGTATTCTCATTAAATGAAATAAGAAGAGATCAAGGAGAATTAGAGGAAAAAGAAAAAAGAAGAGCGGAGATGGAAAACGACATATATTTCAAGAGAATAGACGGAAGGGAACTATATTTGGTGACACAAACATTGGCAGAGAAGATTATAAAGAAATTGCATGAAGACAATGGACATATCGGCAGCAGAAAAGTTTGGCTGGTGTTTCGAGAAAATTATATTTGCCGACAGGATTACCGCATTACAAAGGAGATTACACAAAAGTGCCCGATCTGTCAAAAGTATAAAATTAGGAATTTCAAGAATGAAAACGTTACGAAAAATATTATATCCCGGAACAAATTAGATATTGTAGCAATAGATATATTAAGCGATCTAATTATGACAACGAAGAGGAATAAACATGTTTTAGTCATGATAGATGTATTTTCAAAATATGTAAAATTATACAGTTGCCGGACCACGAAAGGCGAAGAAATAATGAGAAACATCGACAATTTTATAGCCACCGTAGGAACACCAAGAAGGATTCTTCTAGACAATGCAACATACTTCAGGAATGATCGTTTCAAGGGACAACTTCGAGAACGGGGAATAGAGACAAATTTTGTTAGCATCAGACATCCTCAGAGTAATCCTTCGGAACGATGTATACAGGAAGTGACGAAATTTCTTCGAATTACAACAGATGGTCAACATCGACGATGGGATCGGAAAGTGTCCGAAGTAGAAATGTATTTAAATACCATCCCAAGCACCGTAACGAAAGAAACCCCAGAATATATAATGAAAGGGATAATGCCGATAAGGCCATGGGAAGATATAAAACAAAAGGAATACACACAGATAATGGAAGATGTGCAAAGGAGATTGCGGAGAGCAAACGAAAAATATATCCAGAGACAAGATCAAAATAGGAAAAGAAGACCAGTTACTTTCCAAAAAGGTGAGAAGGTTATGGTGAGAGCATTGCGAGTGTCCAACATCCCTGGCAATGTATGCGCAAAGTTAATGCCTGTTTTTGAGGGTCCTTACGTAATAAACAATGATAATGGTATAAATAGTTATGTTTTGAAGCATTTGGATTCAGACAAGATTAGGGGAATATATAATATCAACGATGTTTATAAATATTATGAATAAGAGACAAAGAATGTTTGCATAAGAGAAAAATCCCTACATAATTCAGTAATTTTTATCATATGCAAAGGCGGGGATTTATTATACTTCTTCTTCCACAAACGCGGAAGGAACAAAAATAATTAAGGAATCCATCGGAAGTAAGTTTTTAAGAAATCTGAAGACAAAATATGTATTAATTTTAAGATAGAAAGTTTGTATATTTGTAAATAGATAGATTAGTACCGAAATTTTATGACTTATAAAGAACTAAGCCATTCTAAACGAGTTATTGACAAACCATTTGTACATTATAGAAAATAAGCTGTTACCTGAAGGATTAGTCCGGTATTGTGTTGTATAAATCTTCTATTATGACTAAGGCAAAAATCTTTGAAATGTATAAAAATTATTTGTTTACAAGGAAATGACCATTGTTAAAAGATTAAAGTTCCTTGCTTGAAAACGGTAATTAGCATTCCAACAAGTGTGGTAAACAAATTTGGATTTTGTGATGAGACGATCTTTTTGGAAGGAGAAATCGACAGACCGAGGGTTGATAGAGTTTTTGTTGGTTCGAGAAGACAGTGATGTTTGAGTGATCGAAAAGAAAGGTTGCGTCTCGACAGGCGGTGTGTTTGTGAGTTGGAGGCCGGCATTGTTAAGTGGATAAAGTTACCAGTCTTGTTAGCAGAATTGTGGAAGAAGTAGATTGCAAGTCGATGAAAAGAAATCCTTGAATCTAAAGTGTGCAGTTTCTGGAATACGTGTTAAATAGTTGTGGCACCAGGTGAGAAAAGAGATCCTTGGGTCACGAAGAAGTTATATGAATGTTTGAAGAAGTGATTTTCGTGTGTTAAGTGTTGGAGAATTGAGTCAGGAGGTTAAATTAAGTCAGTTAAATTGGCTGAAGGAGCAGATACTGAAACAAGAAGCCGAGGCGCAAGGTGGAAGAACACATTGCTGTGGAAGGTGGACAATTCTTTGTGTGGTCCTAAAACAATCCAGGGAAGAAAGGTCAGATATTTTCCTTTTTCAAGTTGAAAGGTGTGTAAATCTTAAATGCGATTTGTTTACCTCATTGTTGTTACCAGTTTAAAGCATGATTAGACCTTTTTACATTTATCAAATGTTTTAAAGTTTTGTTTCCATAATAAAATAGATTTTTTAAATATAAGGAAGATAAAAGTTTATAAAGGTATCCAAATTTAAATTAGTTTCAAATTGTTTTGTCTCAAGAAAAAAATAAGAATTAAAATTTTCTTTTTGTATTAATTTCATTACATGCATATTCGCTGATTGAAAAGATAACGGCAAATTTAATAATTGTTTTTTTTTTTTTATAAAATAAAAAATATCTGTATTTTATGTATTATACTTTTTATTATTATCCTTTGTTTTTCCTATCCCGATAAATACAACTAGAAAATTTTGAACTCACTGAACATAAGAAATATCAGAAGTTTATTTTTTAGGACATTGATAACGAGAAAGTATATTTTTGTGATTGTTTCAAGTAAATAAATTAAAATCAAAAATACAAAATCATAACAATATATATATATGTATATATATATATATATTATATATATATATATATACAACATATATATGTGTAATGTGAGTTTGTGTAATTTCAGCGTTTAATTTACCTGGTATTGTTGGACCTGAAGATGCATAGCAAGTTGTAGTATGCGAAACTGGTCGTTGTGGTGGTAAAATTAGATTGATTGTGAGTAAGTCGAATTTTATTTCTTTTTATCAATTTTGAATTAGTTTTAATCGTTTAAGGATTTAAGGACTGCATGTTCCATATAAAATACATACGTAATCAAGGATGGACCGAATAAAGGCTTTGTAAAAAGGTAAACACGATTGTGCATCTTCTCCCCACTAAGTTCCCCTTACAAATTTAAAAAAAATTATACCTTTTAAACACTCTGATTCTGTATTTTGTCAAAATGGTTTCCAGCTAAGTTTCTTGTTAAGAATAGTTTCAAGATAAGTTACTTTATTTGATAGTGATCCGTGACACCATATTGAGAATACATCATATCTCCACCATACTCTGGGTTTTAAATTTTGTTTAGAAATAATATTTGTTTTAAAATCTTTCATAAATATATCGGCTTATGAAGATAAAAAACTAGAGCCCATTGCTAGACCAAATTTTGTTAAAATAATTCATTTTTTAGTTGAAAATATGTATTATCAGTACATAACGTTCATAAACTTCATTATAGCTGATATGTTTGCTCTTGTTTTAGTTGTCAATGTATTATCACTCTCTTATTTTGTCTTGACTATATTTAAAGTCTTATCTAATAGCACATTCGTAAAGAAACTATTTATGTCAAAACTAACCAAATTATTATTTGAATTAAATTCAATATTTTTTATTTGCAAATGGTTGTATAATATTTAACAAAAATTTTAATAGTTCACGTAAAAGAGAATTCATTATATGTACTACAAATAGGTCTAAGTGGTATATTCGTTTTATGAACTTTCGGTACTCCATAAAAATTAGGGGTCTTACTGTAATGAAGTGTAAAAAATCTTCTATGACATCTTATTAAGCAATCCTTAAACTTAAATAAAGTTTTATATATTTTGTTTTCTAAAGATTTTGTTGGATCCTTTGTTAATTTTGTATACGTACTTTAACTTTTATTTGTGCCTTATTCCCATATAAATAGTAAATGTTTTTTATTCATTTTCTGGTTAGTTTCTCCATTTCATATTATTCTTCTACTTTGTGGTTTAACTACTCCAAATGTGGTCTTGGTATTAGATAAAAAATGTTAACTGCTACATGTAGCTCCTTTGTATTTTTGGACATCTTGTAAAATCTTTTGTCTTACGATTGTGTAAATATATGATAGATTGAGACCTCGTGTATTTTGTGTCTACGTAAATTTGTTTATATCTGAGTGTTGAAACAATCCATTGGCAATTTTTATTTTATTTTGTCAGCATAGAGCTATTAATCTGGATAATTACCATTTACAGCGTCACCAAATTCACCTATAACTGTCTTGTGTTTTCCATCTGTTCTACTGTTTACTACTCCCATAATTATGATTTCCCGAGCTCGGCTAACTTTCGTAATTTCTGAGTATAGTTTCTCAAACAAATGGCCTGTAATGTTGACCAATGCATCATCATTCACTACATATACTCCTTTAATTGTTCATTTTTGTCCTTTAATTGTTAGATTTATTTTTATCAGTATCTCACTGATAACCTCGCATATGGTTGCGCATTTCCAAAGTTTCTTGCGTATCAATATAGCTCATATCTGTTAAGATTCAACACTTTTTTTATATAAAATGATAGATAAACAGTTAATAAATATTGTATTTTTAATACATATTTAAACATTTCTGTTACAAGTTTTTTCTAGAGCTAATTATTAGATTTATTAGATAATTTATACTAAATCTACGATCTTTGTCGGAAAAACTAGATCAATTGAACTCTGATAGCGACAAGCGTTCAAATCTCCATAATTTTCCATAATGTTTACCGATAGATTGAAAAATCCGACAACACCGAGACCCTTGCTTGGAGCTGGCGCGCGCGGTGGCTCGTAACACAACGGCCTATGTTCCCTTTCCCTTCGTCAGTGTCCTTTAGCGCCCTGCTATGGTGGTCGCTATAGCTATCTGCTGTATTCTCGTCCTGCTGGCCGTTTTCATAGTAATTATTATCGCAGTGGGTCAAACTATTGCACCGCGTGCTTAAACAGCATGCTCCAGACATGGTCTTCAATCCAGCCTCGCTCAATCCGAGAACTTGACAGTGCCTCCAATTTGTTCACCAAGTCGACATCCAGTGACTGATACCATGTGACTGAACAGTTGTTGTTTATAATCATCAGTGTTTTTATAAATATATGTAACCGTTTAGTGGTTTCTAACAGATGTTAGTTTTTTAAATGTTGTTGGTGTTTTAGAGAGTTGACTATGTTTAGCATAATTTTTAGATGTTTTACCTCCCATATTATTTGGGTTCGACGTTGTACGTAGCATGGTGCTCCTGTTGTTTGTAAATTTTATATTTGTATATGGATATAATATATCGGAATTCCTCATATGAAATAAATATATTTTGTAGTAAGATGTTGGTTTATTTTCTCTATCAATTATGTAAATATAAATGTTGTTTCTATGTGAAGAGCAAGTACATACATATTATTATATGTATATTATATATATATATATATATATATATATATATTATATATATATATATATATATATATATAAATATATATAACATACATATTATTATATGTATATTATATATATATATATATATATATATATATATTATATATATATATATATATACAAAGGGGAAGTTTTGCGATATATGGCATGTACAGGATATTCAAAAAATTTATTTAGAAAAAATGTAATAACATTTTTCAGTTTTGGATAATAGGATGAACTCTTGAGGATACTTACTAACTACGTGGTAAGGCAAACATACATTTTTTTAAATATCCTGTATTTCTCATATTTTTATATACTTATGATAATATTTCATGTTAAAAATCTTTTCTTATATCCAAACTCATTACTTTTTGAGAGATTTTTAGTTTTCTTCATAATTCAGGAAGACCTTTAATTTTTTTAAAGGAGAAATAACTTTTGTTATTTAATAGTCTTAAATATTATTTTCTAATAATATAACAAAATTATTCTTATTAAATAAATAACTTATACAGAACATAAATCAAAGCCCTATACAGTTTTTATATTAAGAATTTATCAACAGTATTTATTTCTTATTTATTTATTTATGTAATACACGGGATAGCCCCATTAACAGTTTAAATTACAATTTTAAATTTAGGATTTAAAACTTGAAATTACTTATAATATAAAATTTATATTAAAAAGTTTAAGTAAGTTTAACAAAAGTGGGACTAAAAAACTTCTTCTTCTTGATATAAACATCCGTTACAAATGTTAGAGATCATCTTTATCTTATCTGCAGCAGCGCTGAAAAGCTGCACAGACGTTTTATTGAACCAGATTCTGATATATTCTTCTTCTTCCTGGACCTCGTTTTCGAAATACTTTCCTTGCAGGATGGCTTGCTTTCTAGATTTGATGGTGGTCAGTATCTCTTGGTTCTTATTCATTCTTCTGAGGACCTTCTTATTTGTGACTCAGTCAGTCCACGAGATCTTAAGTGTTTTTCGGTATAGCCACATCTCAAATACTTTCAGTTTTCTGCACATATTTTCGTTTAAGGTCCACAATTCAACACCATATAAAAGTACAGAAAAGACGTAGCATCGCAGCATTCTTACTTGAGAGAGAAGTTGTGACTCTTAAAGAAGGCCCCCATCCGATTGAAGGGTCTACCTTTTTCGATGCTTTCTTTAATCTCCTGGTTGTTGGTCCATTCTTTATATATTATGGTGCCGAGGTAGTTGCAGAGAGTCACTCTTTCTACAAGATAAGTGGTTAACGTAGAGTTGACCTTCTTATATGCTTTTTTTAGCTAATTAACATATGCTTTGTCTTCTTAACCTTTATATTGAGTCCTTACTGTTGACTGTAATGCGTGATTTTGTTCATAAGAATTTGTAGGTCTTCTTAGTTGTCCGCAAATACTATGGTGTCATTTGCATATCTGATGTTGTTTACCCGATAACTACTTAGTAGACTATCCTTTTCAGTTTCGTGCAAAGCTTTGATAAATATTTTTTTCTGAGTACAGATTGAAGATTAGGGGAGACAAAATACAGCCTTGCCTCACTCCAAGCATAATTTTCATATAGTCAGTGTGTCAACTTCAACTCTGAAATTTATTATCTGATTCCAATAAAGATTTCTAATTATTTTCAGATCTTAGTTGTTAATTCCTGCTTTTTAGTATTTGCATCATCTTGACGTGCTGCACTCTGGAATAAGACGCCTGCGTCTTATCGCAGACATCCTGGCGTGCAGTTGACGTCTCTGCATCTCTGAAATAAGACTTGTACTGAGAACAAAGCCTCTCTAGTACCAACATCATTTGTAAACCCGAACTGGTTGGAGCAAATTTGACTTTCACACAGCTTGTAGATTTCTTATGAATTATCTTTAGAAACAATTTTAGAAGATCACTCATTTGGCATATAGTACGATAATCTTTGCATTTTTTGGGTCCTGGTTTTTACTAAAAATCTTACATACTAAAAAAAACAAAATATAATAAGAACAAAATTCAACAATCTTAAGATACATATCACAAACCAAAAGATCTTTTTAACTGAGTTAATGTTATATTAAAAATATCAAAATTGAGAGCATTTAATAGCCCTATGTATCTTCCAATGGGTTGTGAATAATATAAGTTGTTCTGTGGAAAGGAATATTGAAAACATTGTGGTAACGTAGAGCCTGATGGGGAACATCTTATATATATATCATTATCATCATCCAGCCGAATTTTCACATCCATTGTTGGATATAGGCCTCCTCCAAACGTCTCCAGTTCTCTCTATCTCTAGCTACTGCAATCCAGTTTGTTTCTATTCTCTTTAGGTCGTCGGTCCATCGAGTGGATGGTCTGCCTCGACTTCGCTTGTCGGCTCTTGGTCTCCATTCCAATAATCTCTTTTTCCATTCTAGCAACATGTCCAGCCCACCTCCACTTTTGTTTATTGATTCGCAGTATAATATCGTCTACGCCAGTTCGTCGGCGTATCTCCTCATTTCTTACGCGATCTTTCAAGGTCAGGCCCAGCATTGATCTCTCCATTCGCCTTTGTGTTACCCTCAGTTTTTCGGCAGTAGCTTTCGTTAAAGTTAAGGTCTCTGCTCCGTAGGTCGAGACTGGTAAGATGCATTGGTTAGATGCCTTCCTTTTCAGGTGAATTGGGATATTTGTTTTAAAAATGTCTCTCATCCGTCCATATGCCGCCCATCCCAACGTGATTCGTTTATTTAGCTCGCAGGTTTGGTTGTCTCTGCTTATTCTAATTTCATGACCCAAGTATGTGTATTTATCGATTAATTCTACCTTGTTGTTATTGATCTATATCTCTTCGCTGGGAACCATATTGGTCATCATTTTGGTTTTCTTAAAATTTATTTCCAGCCCAGTTTCTTGTAGTATGTCATTCAGTTCTTGGAGCATGTCTTTGATCTCTCCCAGATTATCTGACAGAAGCACGATATCGTCCGCAAAACATAGATGGTTTAATCTTTCTCCATCGATGGATATTCCTTTCTGTTGCCATGTTAGTCTTTTAAATGTATACTCAAGAACGGTAATAAACAGCTTTGGTGACATGGTATCACCTTGCGGACTCCCCTTTTTATCTTTATTTTATTAGTTGCAGAATATAGACTTATGGTTGTTGTGGCATTTTCATATATATTTTTAATTATATAACAATATCTGTGGTCGATCCTGCAATCTTGTAGTGCTCTTAAGATGGACGGTAGTTCCACTGTATCAAACGGCTAAAGTGTACACGTTAGCTAGTAGTACTATAATGTATTAGAGCCTAAGGAATATTGCTGAATATAAACTTAGATAAGTTTCTTGTAATGTTTGTATATAGAACTAACTTGCTTATTGATCATAGTAAATGATCAGATAGCAATAGTCATAAGATTCCTCCTATTGGAGTTTTATTAAATAAAAAACATATATATATATATATATATTATATATATATATATATAATACTAATAATGTTCCATATAATTTACTGATCCTCACCTTTAGTATTTCAAGAACTCTATTAACTCTACTAGCCTAATTAGTCAAATAGCCCTTTGACCAAAGTTATCTACAGCTATCTATTGTGCTAGATATCTAGTTTTAAACATATTTAGAATAACAATATCAATATTTCTTTATCTAGTAGTTTTATTTAAATATTATTTAAGCTATTAAAAGATAGACTACGGCAAATCAAAAAATTGTATTACTGAATCGTTTGATTGACACATGATTTAATAATGTATATAAGTGTTTTCAAAGAGGTAAACAATATTATTTAGGACAACGAATTGTCGTGCCGAGCTGTAATAAAAACATGCTATATACATAAAATTGTACGTTTATATTGAGACGGTAGACGTAGACGTATCCACTTATTACATATATAAAAACATTATAATTTAGATTTATTTTTGTATAAAAAGGGAACAAATATAACAGATGACTTCCCACAAAAAAAGGAAAAAACAATTTCTTTTTTAAGTGCCGTCTCCCAATCGAAAATTGGAATCATCATCACTGCCTTTACTCTACTGCTGCTCTGATAATTGAATTTCATTTAAACCAGTCATTGAATTTGTTATCCATAGCACTCTCCTTTTTCCCACACTCTCCTCCCTTTCCTTTTTTCATGTATTATCATTGTACCATGTCACATCACTGTCCCCTCATTAAGTGTCCCATGTGTTGTAACTTTCCTATTTTTATTATGTTTATTATTTAATATTTTTTGTCCATTTCTCGCAATACTTAAGTATTCATTTGTTTCTTTGTTTATAATAATTTAAGCATTTTCTGTAATACCACTTTTCCAATGACTGTAGCTTATTTATGTGTTCTTGCTTCAGTGTCCAGCTTTTAAGTCCATATTTTAGTATCGAAAACAGGTAACAATTTAGAGTTCTTACTCTTAGTTCTCTCTCTATCTCTTCAATGGCGCTACAGCCCAAATCGACCCTTGGTCTCCTCCAAACAATACTTCCAATCTTGCTGGTCCCACGCCGACCTTCTCCAGATTCTCACATCTAGCAAATTTTCTTCACTTCATCTTCCCACCTTATCCGTGGGAATTTGTTCCCGTGGGTATTTGAAAAATTAAAAAACAAATTCGATCAAATATTTTACAAAGTAAAAGAAAAGAAATAGGCACTATTTCTTATGCATTCTCCAAAGACCTTTCCTTGATATCATGCGTTCCCAAAAACAACAAAAATGTGTTTTAATTGTCTTTTTTGTATCACGGAAATCTACGAATCTTGCTGCCAGGAAGCTAGAACTTGTGGCATTTTACAACGTAACAAAAGGAGGAATAGATGCACTCGACAAAAGTGCACAGTTTATTCAATTAGCTGTAGGACCAGACAGTGGACGGTTGCTATTTTCTACCAACTAATAAATATTAACACGGTTAATGGCTACATTATTTGGTTAGCACATTCAGGAAATTTTCAACAGACCAGACTTGACTTCATAAAATTCATATCGCGCCAATTGGTACGTCTGAGAAGATGAGGAATATGATCAAGAAAAGTAGATAAAAAGAAAACTGTTCCTTAGTCACACAGCTGTGTAGAGCTGTGTGTTGTACTCACAAAACTATATGCAAAAATTGCCTCAATTAACTTTGATCAAATAAGAAACATACGAACTCAAATATATTTTACTGGCATCTTATCTTAGCTTTTGCCTTTTTAAATATATTTTTTTTTAAATTCATTAGTTTTTATCATTTTCCGACACAACTAGAAGACTTAGTTCAACAACCTTTCTTATTATTAAAAATGAAAAACGCACTTTCTATTTTTTGTGCACCATTCATTCGAGTATTGTACTACTACCACTTAATTTGTAAAAAGTAAATATTCTGATCATGTTCAGAATAAAAAAAGTTTAATTGGTAAGAAGAAAAAAAAACGGAGACAGTTAAAAATTGAGGTAGCTTAAACCCGACCTCGCTACTTATGTAACAAAAAAAATGACCTCGAACTGACAGGTTGGTGAGAAATTCTATCTGAGAAAAAGTTCCACCGCTTAAAGCTTAATTTCACCTATTTAAGTCCTAAGTACTTTATTTTCTGTTGGGAGCACCTAACACTGGGTAAAATTCCGCAATTCCAGTTCTTGTAGTTAATCAGTTAGATAGCTAATTATTCAGTTACTCGGTCATCAGAGCAACGTTTGATATTTAATAAGGAGCACCACGTGTAGGCGAGGTTGACATTTGATTGAATGGGGTTATGAGCGTCGATTTCTATGTCATTGCTCTCGAGATTAATACACTTGGTATACATAAATGTAATAAGCTATAGATGAGTTTGTGGTACTTATCATTTGCCAAGGGTAGTTAAACTTGACCCAATAATCTAAAGTTTTTTAAACATTAAATACCTACTTTTTATTTACAGTCACAGAAAACAATAATTCATATCCATTCCTCATATAAGAGTAAAATTATGTATTGTGTGTTTACAGAATTATTTTTTTTTAATTTATGTTTAATGGAAATTAGTAAAAATGATTGGACTTGGAATATTTCAATATAGACGAGGCAGTAAAGCAGTAAAAAGCCCAGAACCTACCAAATTTGTGCAGTATAATGGGTCTTAATGAAACTTGTTGTATTCGATTTATGAGAGTCGCAAGAAATTTTTTAAATAACAATAGTGACTTGAAAATGAAAATTGCATTATTATACAAGTAAAAATGCATTTTTTAAAATGCATTTCGAAGTGATAAAAAATGATCAATGTGTAATTCTAAAATGATTAATGAAAATTAGTTTAATATAACTACTTGGGTGATTTTCGGGTCTCAACATACGAGTATTAAAAGAGCGATGGTCTTCGAGGTACCTGGTGCACCTGGGTCTCGTCTCCCGAAATTTGGTAAAAATTATATGCAAAATCAGTGTAAACTCAATAGGCAGGGGTTTTTGGGGCCATTGAACACTAATATTATATCTGCGATGATGCGCGAGACACCTGTGGCTCACATCGGACCTTGTCTCCCAGAGTTTTGTTAAAAATAACAACTGCCAGCTGTAGGTTTTTCCTGGTCATACCCAAATACTTTTTTGATGCTGACTTTTTAAGGTTCTTCTTCTTCTTCAAGTGCCCTGTCCGTTGCGAACGTTGGCTATTAACATGGCAATTTTGATCTTGTTTGCGGCGCTTCTGAATAGTTCGACCGATGTGAGCCCGAACCACTTCCGCAGATTTTGGCCCTCGCTTACTGTCTATTTTTCCCTGGACAATCAATTATAGCAGACGGTACTTATCGTGTCTCAATATGTGGCCTAGATATTCAAGCTTTCTTTGTTTAATTGTATTCACGATTTCTTTCTCCTTTCCGATTCTTTGGAGTACCTCTATGTTGGTGACATGTTCGGTCCAGGATATACGAAGAATGCGTCGGTACACCCACATTTCGAATGCTTCTAGTTTTCTCGTTAGCGTCTCCGTCAGCGTCCAGGCCTCCACGCCATACAGCAAGATCGGAAAAATGTAGCATTTAACTATACGTAGTTTTAGGGGAAGAGACAAATCCTTGCTTATGAGGAGCTTTTTCATATTGCTAAATGCTGCTCTAGCTCGTTCTATTCTCGCCTTAATTTCTATGGTCTGTTCCCATTTTGCATTTACGTTGGTGCCAAGGTACACATAAGACTCTACATGGTCAATAATTATGTTACTTATCCGTAATTGTCGAGCAGGTTGTTGCTTTTTGCTTATCAGCATCCACTTTGTCTTCTTGAAGTTGAGGCTCAGGCCGTATTCCTCACTAACTGAATAAAGTCTTTCCATTACTTGTTGTAATTCGTCTATGGTACTGGCAAGGATCACCGTGTCGTCGGCGTATCTTATATTGTTCGTTAACTCGCCGTTTATTTTAATGCCCTCATTTGCATTTTCCATACATTTGTTAAATATTTCCTCGGAATACATATTGAATAGGAGTGGGGATAATATACACCCCAGACGGACACCTCTTTTGATCTGCACGCTTTCAGTGAGTTCGTTGCCAATTTTTGCTCTTGCTGTTTGACCCCAGTATAGGTTTGCCACAATTCGAATGTCCTTGTCGTCAATACCTGTCTTTCGCAGAATACCTATCAATTGTTCATGATTGACATTGTCAAATGCTTTTCTAAAATCTACAAAGCACAGATACACGTCTTTATCAACGTCTCTACACCGTTGTATAAGCACCTGGAGAGCGAAAATTGCTTCTCTAGTTCCAAGTGCTTTCCGAAAACCAAACTGCGATCTATCAATATTTGACTCACATTTATCATATATTCTTCTGTGAATGATCTTAGTGAACGCTTTAGTAACATGATTGATCAAGCTTATAAGCCGGTAGTCATCACAAATCTGGGCATTTGGTTTCTTCGGGATTGTAATAAATGTTGACTGTAGCCAGTTCTCCGGGATTTTACCGCTATTATATATGTTGTTAAAAAGTACAACTAGATTATCAAGGAACTGTTTGTCAGATTTACATAGGATCTTTAATATTTCGCAGGGTACATTGTCCGGACCTGCTGACTTACTGTTTTTTAGTGCTGCAATGGCATCTTCTATCTCCGATTTAAGAATTGAAGGTCCTGTTTCTCCTTCTCCATATAGGTGATCATCAGTCCTGTTAGATGCAAATAATTTTTCTATGTATGATTTCCATGTTTTTAAGATCGTTGATGGCTCCGAGATAAGATTTCCATCGCTATCTTTTATGCTGTTGGGTGACTTATTGAATTTCCTCTTGTTTGTCATCGATTTTATTTTTTTGTGCATATTGTAACTGTCGTATTTTCGTTCGTATTGTTCTATTTCCCTGCATTCGTTGGAAAACCATTTTTATCACAGGTGATAGCACCTGTTATATTTAGGCAACCAATTGGCTGAGTATTGCTTAACGTATTGATCTCTAAGTATGTTACTCAAATTATAGCCTCCAAGATACGCCCGACCATTCATCGACACTGCTTGTACGCAATTTATGGCTTTTTAGCTCTACCGATTAAGTGGTAGTTGTATGGTAACTTCCTGTCACGGGTAATACCAAGGTATTTTACCTCTACAGACAAGTTTAGACTGCAGTTTAGAATCCTTGAGGTATTAAGTCCGTGATTCTTTTTTTTTTGAAAAGAGGACCATCTATTCCATGGACCATATCTTCTTACAATTTTTAGATAATAAGTGTTCTTTGTACCATGTTTTTATTAGACTGAGAGCAACTTGTAATCTTTTACAAAATGTGTTCTCAAACATACTTATTTTGTCCTATAATGTAGTCTGCATAGGTTATTGTGTGAAATTTTGTTACTGCTAAGTTGATCAACTATGGTATCTAGAATTATGTTTCAGAGGAGTGGTGATAGCACTTCTTCCTGTGGACAATTTCTTGTAACCATCCTTCTAACAGAAACAGTTACATTTATGCCCACTGCTTTAATAGAGAACTTACTGAATATTTATTCGCTAACGATTAGGAAGATATTTCTAACATTGAGCTGTTGGGTGATGCTTGGAAATCTGGTTTTAATATTCATATTATATAAATGATAAATATCCATCGTTTTTAAGAGAAAAATGTAAGGATAATTGGTCATAAATCTTTTGGTGGAATAGAGTCCATCCTATCTGGTTTTGGTATAAAGACCATACGTACCTCTTTCCACCTCCTAGAAGTATATCTTAAAGCCAAGGGGCTCTGAGTATTACAATTAGTTGCGGCAAAAGGATTTTCAGTCTTCG